>VXCM01000522.1:0-108293 GCA_014773175.1 Lucifuga dentata
TAGATGGAGGCAGATGATTCGCTGTGGTGACCCCTGAAGGGAAAGCCGAAAGGAAAAGAAGAAGTCAGTGTATTTAAATGGTGATTTTGATTTGATCTTGCATGCACACTCATGGCACCAAGCTTCTTCCTAAAGCTTTGTCTGCTGTGTTCAATATCTCTCTCACACACAACACGCACCACAACCACTTCCCATGCACCGGACTCCAGATGTGGAGATCACATATTTCTCTTATAGTGTCAATCTCCTAAAATATGGAGCTCTACAGCAGAGAATTTATGTTTCCTTTGCTACTTTAACATGTCATTTTGCTTTGATGCCAGATGAAGCAGTTTATGAGGCATGGCTTGTAAATATGAAGCAGCATGTCAGTCTTCATTAGCTTTTACCTGAAACACACCATACAACAGCGGTGTCAGTAATGGGACAACAATGTCCTGATTAATATAAAAGAAGCTGTATGAATGAGATTTAGTTAACATGATGCTTACTGAGCATGATACTGTGAAGTTACTGTGATTTAAAAAAAAAAAAAAAGATTCCCCCCAGTGTTTCGTGTTGATTTTCCGTAAATTCCCAGTAAAATGGACCATGTGGTTTAATGGAGGACTTCATACCACCATCTAAGTTTACATAAGAAATGCACTATGAGGGCGCACCAACCTTAACAATCATTCTAATTTTAACCAAATTTGTTTCACGTGTATTCGTCACAGTTTTCCTTTTGACCTGACAAACACAAAACACATTTATGCTGTTGTCATATGCTGCAATCCTGAATTGATGTCGAGCAGATTCTTCACATTATTTGCCTCCACCTCTTTGTTCCAGAGTTTATGATCATTTTGCTATATTTTGCATGACTGGAGTTAAAATGGTGAGCACACATTTCTTTGTAGTGCTAGCAGTCATTAAGCAGATCTGCAGCAAACGCAAGCCAGTCAGCGACGGTTTAGCCTGCAAGTAGGCAGATGTCTGAAGCTCCTCCATGCTGTCACTGTTCTGGTATTCACTGAGCACACAAACTTACTCTTCATTCAATTTGGTTTTCATTTGCCACCTAAAAAACTACCGTAGTTTTTCTACTGTACTGTACACAGCAAGAGAAATTTTGGCTTTATAAAAAAAGAAAAATCGACATTTTATGTGGGAAAATTTTCAAGAATAAAATGCAGAAGAATTTCTAAATTCTATGTTTTTCATGTATATTTTCTTTCTATATATATATATATATGTTCTATATATAAATAACAAGTACAACAAGTAGAAAATTGGAAGATTTGACAACAATATCAATATTTTCACAAGCCAAATTTGTTTTCTTAAATTGTAAACATCAATTTTGGAATAGAAGTTTTACAGAGCAGCTTTTTAGGCAGCAAATATCCAAATTCAACAAAAAAATAAACTTGGAAAATTTAGAATCCAGAGGGAAATGGAAAGAGTTAAGCAAAATGGAATGGGATGAAACGTGTCTTCAGGAGTAATTTTCTCTCCAGTTCAAGGCTGACATACTGTAAAAAATAGACGTGAGACACTTTGCATTGGCGGTGGTAGCAGCTACAACCAAGCACCTCACAGTATAAATCCAGTCGATGACGATACCATTAAATTCCTGTGAGAACAGAAAGCATAATGAAAAATTATTCAGCATGAGAGCAGCTCCCGCAGCGTGTTCCTGGTGCAACATCTTAATTTTATGTTTCCAATGTGAAAAGACACAGAAAAGTGTCCTCCAGGGTTCGGTCCTGCTGGATCTACTGTTCCAGGAGCGAGTTAGAGCACATCTGTTTCAGATGCAGCCCTGAGACTGTAGCAAATCATACCTCATTATAATATGAAATAAAATTTATAGTAGACATGTTTATTATGTATACAGAAAGTTTACAGTATCGCAATAAATAAAAACAGAGTTGTTTTTAATTCTAAAATAAATGATGGCTAGAAGAACCCCATTGTGCCAGAATAAATAAATCTTATTATTTACACTGGGGTGTTCATTTACATATCTGGAATGTTTTGTGAAACTGAACTGCAACTCTGAACTAATTTTGTCCCATAGCTTATCTGTAATAGGAAAGGCTGTTCAACTTTAGAAAAAATGGGACATGTAGTCATTTGTGCTTTGAGAGAAGTTCACCGCATCACCATCGACTGGTTTTGCAATTAAAGCAAAACTTTACCTAAATTTAGAGACATAATTTAAGTTTGTCTTAATCCTGAAAAATCCACTTTCTGTGTTTGTCACTTGATTGTAATTAAATAGATGGACAGTAATGATTAAAAGTTCTACTGATTAAAGACAGAAACCTCAGAAATAAATTAGGGACTGCTTTACACACATTGATGCGTAACAGGAACTTGCGATTTCCTTGCTCACATTTCTGCCTCGTGTACCAAAAAGATAGAAATTAGACCAAAAGCCTATTGTATGACCACCATGTAATTTTCACAAAATTTCACCAATTTAAAGTCTCTCTCTCTCTGTCTCTCTCTCTCTCTCTCTCTCTCTCTCTCTCTCTTTCTCTCTATAAAGAAGNTCTCTCTCTCTCTCTCTCTCTCTCTCTCTCTCTCTCTCTCTCTCTCTCTTTCTCTCTATAAAGAAGAACTTGCACCTCCTCGTTAATCCATAGTTTAGTGGAGTTTTATCTCTTCTTCAAAAGTCTTCAAACCTCGATGTTGCTGTTTCGCTTGCACCTCACCAGCAACGTTCGGTCTTGCAAGCTCTTCAGCATTTCCTGAACCATCCGAATACCTACCCTTGAGAATAGCTAAAAATGACGATGAAACTATAATTTTGGATGGTTTATTTTTGTTTGAGTGTGAAATAAAGGGAAGTTCCTGAGGTTCTGAAAAGATTTCTGGGATGCCAAAGGCTCAGTTGTCTGGGTTGTCTAAAATCCATAAATTAAAGATCCGTCGATCAATTTGAGAGGCATTGAAGGTTTAGTGCTTGATTTATAGTAACTTTGGATCACAGACTGTATTTTTAACTTGTGTCTCAATGTGATGACAAACATGCGGTGCGGTAACACACAGGTCTGGACAGCATATTATACCATGTTTCAGGGTTGGTGGTGTTGTAACAACATAATGCAGCCTGCCTGTGTGTCTGAATAATGCAAATACGAGTCACATACCTCTCCTCTTCTTTTAACCGCTATTAGAGGAAGAAAGGGAGTTAAATGTGAAGTTTATATGTAGTCCAGACTTTTTTTTTTTTGCCCAAGTTAACCTGTCTGCTTGACTTAGACATCAGCGTACAGTTCAGAGGATAAAGCCAGCAGGGAGCTCCTTCCAGGACAGGGTCCTGCCTTTGAGAGGATTTGAAACAGTTCAGATGACACAGGAGGGAGAGGAAGTAGGAAAGTAATGGGAATGCTCTTTAACACTGTAATCCCTTTGTCATTTTCAAAGATAAGGTTCTTTAATCACAGTCATTGTTGTCATTGTGTAAAGGTGGAGGGGGTGACGGACACGATGGCAGCTAATTGTTGAACCATAACAATATAAGGCTCACGGGTCACTTCCCCCCTGAACCTTTGACAGCACCTGTGTGTGTGCAGGGCGCTATTTTATCCTGAACCAACAACTGAAAACAGGAAAGTACAGAGATGCCAAAAATAGCACGTACAGACCAGATATGGCCCTGCAGGAAATTCTTTATTTTCCTCCTGCAGGTTCCAGGGAGTAATAACTCTTATGTGCGACTTACTTGTGACTTGCAAAACAATGACTTGGCTCAATCCTTGCTACAATCTGTATGTTTCATTGCTAGTATAGCAATCCAGTCACACTGAGTTACCAAGGTATACTAGCTGAACTAACGCTTCGTAGTTCAAACTAGCCACACTAGCCAAGCTAACTACTGTAGAGAAAACATATCCATGCAGAACCACATGGGAAAAGTACATTTAAGTTCCATTTTTATCATTCTAAATAAAATATACAGAGGGTGGAGAAACAGAATAAATCACACAAACAAGAATCTTTTTTGGGGGTGGGTGGGGGTGTTATTATGGAGTGATTGGAAGGGCTGAGCGGAGTTTGGCCTGTCTGAGCTGCAGTCTGTTGGCCATGATGAACATCGCCCAAATGAAAGAAAAGGGAAGTGTTTTTGTTCTCAGAAGAACAGGTGGAAACATTAACTGCAGTTGGCAGGTTGTGCTAACAAGCTGGAACACTTTTGGAAGGTTTGTAGGGTGTGTGTGTGTGTGTGTGTGTGTGTGTGTGTGTGTGTGTGGCTAATTTATCACAGAATACTGACACAGTTAAAATGAGGCAGATGAGAATTAAATGGGCATGTGCTTTGTAACCAATTCCTCATTTTCACAGACTTCAAAAGCAACCAAGAGATTTGATCCTTTGATTAGAGATTTTGGATGATTCCAAAATGATCAGCAAAATTAAAAACTGTTACCTTTTCTCTTAGACAAGCATTAATTTATGTCTTGATAGTGTTGGGAGATTCATGTTTTAGGCTTATAATGTCTGTAGAAAAGAAAGATAAAAGACAGACAACCTCTGGGTTTTCTGGAAAATGCTGATTTTTTTTTTTTTTTTTTTTTTTTAATGTATGGGATTTATTTTACATTTGTCCATAAGTAACCAAACTTGGAAATGAGTGGATTCTTACTGGCTTGTAGAATTTGAACAGAAACTCTGGCTTTGCAGCACTTGGTGAACTTCACTTTATTTGGTTTACATCGTTTTAAATGGCAAACATCTGACACCCATTCTAACTGTTTAGTTAACAATGATTTAAGCTAAACAAATCTGTTCTGCAGGATTGGACATCAGCTTTGGATTTATGACAGGAAGATGTAGAAATAAGAAGTACATGTCATGAATCAATACTTTTATTTTGATAGTACAGTGTTTGTAAAACTGACAAGATAATGCAATGATGATGTTTGAGACAGAGCACATCTGCCTCAGCGATACTTTTCATTTAATAAGTACCTTTAACTCTACAGAGTCCAGTTTTACTTTAATTTACATTATATTTGTCTTTCATTTGCCACTTTTAAAGCTGTACTGTAAAATATCCTTGACTAAAGAGGATGGCAAATTTCAGCATGGGAGAAACTGGATGTTTTTGCTGTCAAGGCTGCCAGTTTTCTACTTGTTTCTAGAAAATTCTTAATTCTATACAATAATCTTTTTCAAAGTTCTATAAAAGTTTTTTTTTAATTAAACATATTGATTCTTTAACATTGTACATTGCAAATACTGTAAATAAATAAATAAATATAGGAAAATTACAAAAGGCTATTTAAAAAAAAAACCTATTGATTTATCAATTGTCATGTAGTCCATTTTTTTCATTGAGCTCTTCATGTGTTTCTGCCATTTTTGAGCCTAGCATTTAGGCGGCAAATAAAAGGTCAAATTGCACAATTAATTTTTGCCTTTGTTTATATTATTTTGAGATATGATTACCTTGCTGAGTTTTTACAAGGCAATAAATGCCGATGCTACAATCTGTACAGTCTTTATTCTATCTAAATTCCACTTAGGACCTGACCTATGTGAATCTGCGCTGTCATCCTTACTACAAAAACCTTTTGCACTTAAAAAAACTTTCACGCTTCAAGGGCACTACTAATGACCGAGAAGGAAAACTTCTTATCTTTGATGCTTTTAGAGACATCGAAGCTTATTGTTAAATGTAGCTATGCTTAAAGACATAAACCAACATTTCAAAGCAGTAAAGTAAATTTCACCTTATGTGAGAAATGAAAGTTGGCAAGTGAGCTGTTCATTCCATTATAAGTATATTTATACATATGTATATTCAGTCTGGGTTTAATGGAGTCTAAAATTTGTGAGACCATCTAAATGTTTATGTTGACATATACAATGTTCCATAAGTGCTCTACATGCAAGAGTGGATACATGTGAACATGTGCACAGGGTGAAAGTGATTTTTTTTCTAGATAGAAAAATCAAACAGCTGAAGATATAAATAAAATGTGAAAAATACAAACTCTTGTGGCTTCTTTTTTGTTGTCTAATCAAAATTTTCTGTGTGTGTGTGTGTGTGTGTGTGTGTGTGTNTTTTTTGTTGTCTAATCAAAATTTTCTGTGTGTGTGTGTGTGTGTGTGTGTGTGTGTGGGGGGGGTTATTTTTAAATATACATTGCAAAACTAGAATAAGCCCCTTTTACACATGCACTCTAGTCGGGAATTGTTCCTGCCATAGTCCAGGACACAGGAACGTGAAAACGCATATTGAAGAGAAATATGGGAGAAGTTGTTACAGCGACTGTCCTCCTCAGCCTTGTAATATTCCCTGGTGGACTCGTGCAAAAACAGGGGGCCGGGACATTTCAGAATGAGCAAGCATGCCGACACCATATTTGCTCATGACAATATTCTTAACATGTTAGTGATAAGTGGTATTTCCAAGAGACACCACACACTTTTGAAGAAATATCTGGAAATTGAACTGTTCAGAGGGTCTTCTGCAGCAAATGTTTGGCATCTCATCTGCTCTTATTCACAGTCTAGTTTATTCTTTATGCATTAGCAGAGCAAAGCGGCACACCCAGGAATTTCAGGTTTAAGTGAGAAGGTGGTGGTTTCAGTTTTTATCCTGACAGAACTGACCTTCTGAACTTTTATAGCCCTCCATCACCTGTTCTCTTCTTTAGTGTCACAAACAGAGCTGATTTTGCCTCAAACCCTTATAAGTAACAGCACACTGCATTAAGTGCTTCTTTTCTTCTGTCCACACGGTGCCCACAACCATCAGCACTTTCACTGGAATGTGTTTTTTTTATCCAAAACCAGGGAGTCAAACAAAGGTCTCTGATAAAGCTGACAGGATTGATGATAGCCTAAAGGTTAAGGAAGTGGGTTTTGTGACTGAAAAGTCAGTGGTTTAGGATACTCAGAGCAATTGGACAGAAAACCCCCCCAAAAAACCTGATGAGTTTGGTCCATAATCTCCTTAATCAAGGTGTAGATGTACTTGAGGAATTAGATATGGTCCTCATATCTACCCCAAAATGTAAAATTTGCTTTTATCTGTCTTTATCTCATCCTCCATATGTGCGAAAACCCACTAACATTCATACAGTGCATTCACTTACCACACAGCAATTTAGATACCATGGTGTCAGCTCATCCTTCCATCAAACAGTTGAACTTTTGACTTCTGAATGGGTAGGGCTCCAAACAGAGAATAAAATTAGTATTAAAGTTGTGACTGGGCTGGGACAACTTCATCAAAAGGTCTCAATGCATTCTGTTGTGAGTCTACCAAGTAATATAGTGCTAATAGAAAAGACTGCTTTTGCCTAGAAATGCGTTGAATCAAACCACACCAGTTTAATTAACTATTTATGAAAATTTCAATTTTTAGAGCAAATCAAAAATGAGACAACAGGTCATAGTCATATATGTCTGTCATAGTCATATATGTCTGTTCAAAACTGAAATGCTGGATGTCATTTNGTCATAGTCATATATGTCTGTCATAGTCATATATGTCTGTTCAAAACTGAAATGCTGGATGTCATTTTTTGAAAGTTAGCAAACTCTTGTAGTCCATAAAAGTCGATTGTGTCAAATTAAACAAATCAAACTCACACACAATTGCTTCCAACAGTCCCTGGTAGTTTCAAAACGGTTACAGTAAAGTTCAGAACAAGTGTGCAAGTGACTTCTAGATGTGGCTGCTTGACCTCAGTTTTCACAAGGGGAATAAAAAATGAACGAATTGGTAAAATGTTGCCACAATTTCACTAAAGCATTGGTATCACTTTATAATACATGGCCACAATAGCTTTTTTTTTTTTTTTTTTNTTTTTTTTTTTTTTTTTCTAAAAAAAAATGGTTGGCAGTAATGTAAAGTGTATCAGGTTATCTTCACTGGGCTCAAACATGCTAAATCACTGGTATGGTCCTTTAACTTAATAAATTTTGGGGTAAACTGGTCTTTTAAACCCTGAGATGAACCAATCAAACTGCTTATTGGCTACCAGGAGGACACTCGTTGTGGTAGCCATCTCCAGTGTATGGATATGTGTCTGCTTTTCACAGAAATTAGGTATTAAAAGGTTAAAATCACCTATTATGCACTGTGCCTTTCCTTATATAGCACTGATTTCAGCATGAAAAAACTGACACACACACACACACACACACACACACACACACACACACACACACACTTTACTTCCTCTCCTGATCCTCCAAAGTGATGCTTTCTGGTCAAAACGTCACCCTAAAACTAAAATAGACGAAGGAGAAATTTCCTGGGCCCACTTAACAGCACAGCTTGAGATCGAACATAAAATGTGGCTGCAGCCCGATTATGATCATATCTTTCCCCTTTTCCCACTATTTTGTTTTACCATCATGAACTAATCTAAAGCAAGCTGGGGAATGTTCTCTGGAATGACAAACGAACAAAGAGCAACCTGTGCAATGAACCCAAACAAATGGTAAGAACAAGCTGTTGCCAAAATCTATAACTTTGCACTAGCATTTTATGTATGGAGAGGGGAAAAAAATCTGTTGTCTAGTATAATGGTTCTGGCGTAGTTTCATCTTCTTTTAAATGAAATCTGAAGTGAAACACTGTTTATTTCCTGAATTTTTGGAAGTGAATCAGACAGGAAAACGCGGCACCTGTATCTCTCACCACAGGTCATCCAGTGATGTGATAACACGGTCCTGTTCTGTCCCTAATATTCCCAAATCCTTAATTAAATAATCCAAATGGGATTATTTAATTAAGGATTAAATAAGTATGGAGTCTTTGAAGTCTGGTGTTTTTGCATGGAGTGGAAAATCAAGACACTCTACCTCTTTTGATCAGTGCAATCAAAATCAACTTTGGAGAGGTCCCGCTGTGTCAGATCCAATTCCAGGAACAGAAGCTTCCGCATGGATTCATCTCCACGGTGAAAATAAAGGGATCCCTTTGTTTTCCACTAAATGTTATGATTTCATACTGTAAACTCATAGTTGTGTGTTTTACAAAAATCAGTATGTATTTACTGTAGTTTGCAATTCAATTTCGAGTCAGCCTGTGTGGTGACATTATATGAGATATTTAGAATGAATAGCCAGTTGTATTATCCTGTTAATGTTTCTCTGAAGTCACAGCTAAGTTGAAAATGACACAAGATTCTAGAAAATCCCACTGTTGGTTCCCAGGATGATGGATGAACATTAGTCTATTCCCATGATTCCCACTAGATACTAGCTCTCTGTTAAATTATATTGGACCTAATGTTTGGTTTGATAGTTCAAAGGATAGTTTCAGTTGTATGTGACACTTGAGAATATTTCTTAGATTTACAGCCATCTCTTTTTTTGATGGGCATCTTTCGTTTAAAAAAAAAAAAAAAAAAAAAATAAAGTAATTCTGGTTTCAAGGCATCATGTGAGGATGCAATACCAACTTTGGCCACAAAGCCAAAGCCACCACACAGCATAGCGCTGTTCTTCGGCACAGCTTGTACCATCACTGACTTTCGTCCCACCCACAAACTCCCTGATTGGCCCGGTGGTTTCTCCAAATGGGGAAACAGCCAATTATGAGAGCAATGCCAGACCATTCAATCTGACATAATCTGAGATGTGGGCAGTGATTCAGTGGTCTGAAAATCAACATAAACTCATTCTAATTTAGATGTGAATCCTGACAAGGAGTTCCTTTCAGAAATCCTCATTTAACGACAACATCTTATTTCCCAATCTCCTGTGGTGCATGGAGGGTGTGTATTTCACCAAGCATCTGAACTAATTAGCGTTTTCTTCCGGGGTGGGGGAGGTTTGAGTCCTTGATGTATAGCTTAATTCACTAATCTCACCTCTGGGGCTGTCATGTGTGAGAACCGGCATTTTAAACTTGTTTTTGAGGGAAGTTCAAAGTTATTGAGGGAGGACGGCGCATTGTGTCTCCTTTCTTTGCACTGAAGGGACTGAAAGGAGTGAAAAGCGTCTCCATGACAGGCTCAGTCATCTGTGAAAACAAGTGCTGGTGTATTTTTACAATGATTAACATGTTGCCACAAGTTACAAAGCAGTAAAGTTTTTACTTGATGGATGATGATGATACAGCTTTTCTAAAAAAAAAAAAAAGTCTAGTAGAAGAGAGGAAAAAATTTAAATAGTATATGTATATTGATGAGATATGGAGATACTGAGAAATAGAGATGTTGGCTTGATTGAGAGATGGTGAGTTCAGGTGGTCATATGCCACCGTACTCAATTATTACTAAACAAGACATTCATATTAAACCCTGAATAACCAAATCATAAATATAGCACCTATAACTTACCACCTACAGAACCTATAATTTTAGCTTAGCTTAGCTTTTTTACAAATTTCAAGTTTTTGATTTTGACCATCAGCTAAACCACCCCATTACCATCAATGGCAAGAAATAGTTAGTGAACCCTTTGATTTCTGCATGAATTTCTCAACAAATGTGATCCAAAGCTTCTGTCCTGTCTGGGCATCTGAATTGAAACATCTGAATTGGTTAAAAAGAAGAAAATTCATTCTTTGGAATGATCAAATCATAGTCCAAAGCGTTTCTGCGGCATGACTTGAATGGGCTGTTCATGCAAGAAAATCCCATAAATATTGATAAACTGAAGCAGATTTGTGGGGAGAAATTGTCTAAAAGTCCTCCTCACTGTTGTTTCAGTCTGGTTAAGAAATGTACAGTACAACAAATCAGACTCAAATGTTTACACATGGTGGAGTAACTGTGGTAGTGTTTGATGTCCTGAACAAGATATCTTTCAAGTTGATTAAACATAAGGTTTACAAGGCCTGTTAAACAGCGGAGATGTCTCTTACAAACCGAGCGGCATGTGGTGTCGCAGTAATTAAGTTATTAAGTCTATAGTGAAATGTCCATTTTCTGTGCAAGCTGTTGGAAGGGAAATTTATGGCTTTAATTAGATCTACAGCTTATTGCAGGCTGAGTGGTATGGAGCTAATTTAGCACGGTGAAAAAGAAGTCGACCAAACTCTTTTCAACGAGCGTATTTGTCCATATGGAGATGTTTAAGGCTCAAATGTGTTCCTTACTTTGTGCAGCACTCAGAGTTATGAATTAATCTGTGACGTGCAAACAGGTGCACACTACCAGAAATAACCACCGGCTAAGCTAATGTTTACTCAGAGTGACTCATAATGATTATCATTCCACACCCTGTCCAAGATTCCTTGTTGTGCCATCTCAAATGTTAGTAACATTACCAATCGCGATGTCATGCTTTAAGTCAAGGTCTGGCAAGCTTAAATGAAAACATTAAGATGTGTTAATTCCATATCCTGAGGGGAAAGTGGTTTCAAACAGTGTTCTGAACCCTGAACTTTATGATTTTAAAGTATCCTATAATTTTGGTTATTTTCCTCATTCTTAAAATAAACAACTTTGAATACTTTCATTTAATTTGGATGTGGGTCATAGAAGCAACACACTAAGCAAAGTAGCCCAGACATCATTCTTCCTAGCCACATCCTCCAGTTCTTCCTGATTGATCCCAAACCATTCCCAGACCAAATGATGTGCTGTCTATATAATTCCTCTGGGATATTTTTACTCTGTCCCTGGTCTCCTTCCAGTTGGCCTCAGAACTTCAAAACCATTCTTTTTATCATTACTGGTTAAACACTGGAGATATTAAAATGTTTAAAATCCCACAAATTCTAAATACAATGATTTTCCTTTCTGCAACTCCTTAGTTATTGACTGTGCATCGGGCTGATGAAGCTGAAATATGGACGTTTTGCAGAGCTGATCAAAAGTTGACATTTTGGAGATACAACCACCCTATTTATCTCATGTTGGAAGTTAATAAATGAATCTTCATTGAGCTGTTAGATAAATATAATGGAGAAAACAACAGTTACCAGTACCTAAAATTATATTTACACTACAGGCCAGAAGTTTGAGGCCACCCCCACCCCTGGATTAAAAAAAATAAAAAATCATCAATAACTTGTTCGTTTTACAATTTATTGCACAGGAAATGACAAAAATACATCAAATAAATATAACTAATTGTTTTCAAGAAGAATTTGTCAACATCAAAGCACTTTGAAGTCATTTCAGGCTCAGACGTTGGTTTCANGTTTTCAAGAAGAATTTGTCAACATCAAAGCACTTTGAAGTCATTTCAGGCTCAGACGTTGGTTTCAAAGTACCCCTTCTGGCCAAGTCATAATTCTCAAAACCTTTTGCTTTTTCTTGAATGGATTTAATTTTAGAATTATTTTGATGAATGTTTTGGATCGTTGTCCTGTTGAAGAATGAAATTTTGACCAACCATTAATAAACCGGAATCACGTCTCTTTGAAGGATGGAATGGTAATTCTCTTTCTTCATAATTCCTTTAACTTGGACCAAGTCTCCAGATCTCTCTGCCCCAAAACAACCTAACAGCAACACTGACCACCCTCATGCAAAATATGGGCATGGGGGTGGGTTAGGGTTTCTAACCCTAAGAAACCCTAACCCTGGTTAAACCCTAACTCCCATGTTTTACATGGGGGCGGGGGAGTTGCAGAGCAATAGTATGACCAGACTGTAGCAAGTTAATCCCCAAATGATGTGGGAGAAGGCAGACAGCAGGCTATAGAATAGAACGTTAAAACACATAAACAAGGGAGTTTGGGCAAAGGAGTTGGAACACAACTGGAGTGCCAGTGCATTAATACAGACTGGACATGCTTTCATTAAAAATCATTTTTTAAGCCATAGTGGCTACGTAATGTGCTCTTGTTGACAAATTCTTCTTGAAAACTAATTAGTTACATNTTTTTTTTTTTTTTTTAATCTGGGGGTGGCCTCCAACTTCTGGCCTGTAGTGTATGTGCCTGAGTAAATGCTTCCTGAAGGATCTAGTAGAATATTACTTTTTCATCTGAGGAGGGAAAAACTGAATTACTTGGTTGTCATAAAGAAATTTGACAAATTGTGTTTCTGTATCACAGGAATGCAAAAAAAAACAAAAAAAAAAACAGCACTTTCATAACTGCATTGTGAAAGTTTTCTGGCAAACGATGATAATTTGGAATCACAAATATGCTATGTAACTTCATGGGGGAGAGAAGTAAATTTTGAAAAGTGTGACATTGGGGAAGTAATGATGATTTATCTTGACATGAAGCCTGAGGAAGAGCAATCACAGAAGATTGTGAAAGAAATAGTGTGTTTGCTGTCAAAAACATGTTGAGAGATTGTGCTGTATGAAATCTGTTATCTCTGCTTTTCATTTCATAGAGGCCCAGAGGTTAATCCATACGGTGGAGTTTAGGGATCACTGTCCAAACATGAGGCTCTTAAACTGAGTTGCTTTTTGTCTCTGCCCACATAGTTTGAGCCTCCCAAACACTTAAAATTTATTGTGTAGACATGCATGTTACATATGCAACACATACAGCACCTAAACTGGCATAAACTGTAAAATATGATAAAACCACTTGGGATTATCTTTATTCTTCTTGTTTGACTGTAAGGTATGTCTGAGAAAGTTGTTTTGCATTTCACGGTACATCAGTGAGGCTCTATCTCTTCCTCAAACTGATGACTAAACACTTTTGCACAGATCTTGGGGTTAAAGGATGTTTTGCTATGTTCCCGCTCTCCCTCTCCTCTTGCCTCCTGCCTGGTCTTCTCACTAAGCCTACCCTTGACATTTGGGGGAGGTTGTGAAGTTTTTCATGGACTCTTGGGAAAGAGCCATACAGTGCAGCACAAGACAGGGAGGGTTTCTCCAAGGTGAAGGATGTAATGTGTTTTGCAGAAGTGATGAAGTTTGAACTGTAAAGCAGAGATGTTGAAGGAGCTCAGCAAAGTAAACAAAATGCCTGTAAGGTAGCTTTGCTGTCTTTTCTTTTAGCAGCAGCAGCATTAAAGTGACATGCTTAAGCTTCACTATGTTCTGTATCTGTAGTCTGCTGCAGTGACCCAAATTCTCCACATAGATCATTTAAGTTTTGTCGTGCCTGAACTCTTCTGAAAACCTTTTGTGTCGCCTAAAGCTGCATTACTCGATTTTTGTTCAGTGAGGGTCTAAACTCTAAAATAAACTGACAGACATACTGACAGATGCATGCCAGGCTATCAGGCTGATAACCAATCCAGCAGACCCACAACAGCATGAGCAACCGACCAGAGTCGTGTTTTGGTCCACCTGCCGAATGTAACTCAAATATTTGATATCCTTTTATCTCTGTTTTGGTGTCCACCAACTGTTGACAAAAATAAATAAACATATAATTCTTTGAGAGATGTCCCACAAATGCTTTAGAATACACTTTTAAAAGTTGAAAAAAGTTCACATTTTTACAAAAGCAATGTCTTATGCCAAGCTTAACTTGACAATTATTCATGACAAGAACAGATGACCTGGGTACACATAGCAACAACAACATGGACATTTAGAGGTTGGTGCTGATTTGATGAAAAAACAATACAACACACATTGTAAAAAGGTGACCTGGGGAACTGTTCATCTGTTAAGTGTTTGCCTGTTTTTGCTGTTAGCTAAAAGTAAAGCCAGCTACCTAGAGAATTGCTATAATTAGCATTAATGTCTACCGTTAGTCAAATGTGCTCTTGACAGCTTTTTTTTTTTTTTTTTNTTTTTTTTTTTTTTTTTGAGAAAGCGCTCTTTGCAGCTTTTCTACTCAAAATGCACTATATGTAAATAGCCCCAAATCTCTTGAAATACACTTAAAGAACCATACAGTATTGTCATGAATCTGATATTCTTGACCTGCCCACCAGCCATTGCCCTTTTGCTTCCCTGATTGTTCATCTCACCTGCTGCTCATTCTCTGATTTTCCCTCCACTGCTCAGTCACCTGACCTCCACACCTGCTGCCAATCTGTAATCACTCTGCCTACTTAAGCCGGTCCTTTTCCTTTGTTCATGGCCAGATTGTTTTGTGTTTTAATGTGTTTGTTCTAAGATCTATCTGTTCTCTAGGTTTTTAGGTTTTTTTTTTTCCTCTCCTGTTTTCCAGTCTGGATTACAGTTTTATTCCTGTTTCCATGTCTGGATTCTAGTTTTGCCCAGTTTCCTGTTCTTGTTTCTTGTTTTTCTTGCCTGAGATTTTCTCAGTTTCCAGGCTCTGTTGTATTCACCGTTTTTTTTTTTTTTTTTTTTGCCTCTAGCTTTAGATTGTTAGTCAGTTTTGCATGCTTCTCAGCTTGCCTTGCATTTTGTTTGTGCATCTTCAATTAAAGACTCATGAAATCTTGTACCTGCATTTGAGTCCTCATTCCAGAGCCATATCCTGTCTGTCAAACCTTTCTTGAATATTGCATCAAGAATCAGTGTATCCTTTCTTACCCCCAGTTCTTTCCACAGATTGAGAAATTTGTGAAATACAAAATAAATAAAAAATATATTGACAAAGCTGCAATGTTTTTCCATTTTTAAAAATTGGGGACAGGCTCAGTTGTGTTCACTGCTTATCTGGCACTGTCAGCTGCCATTCAAAAGTTGATTATTTTCCTGAAAATAAGATTATATCTTCTTAAAAGATGTCAACGAATATCAGATATTAGTCAATCAGTGATGTCCATTGCCAATGCCGTGGAGATCAGATTTTACTCAACAGCTTTTGTGGCGCTGTAAAACCAGCAATAAATCATGTTTCTTTGAGAAGCTGCCACTAAAATTTTTCATCAGTGTGGCTTTGACTGAATAGATTTAAAACCTTTGAGATGCTGCCAAAAATAAAATTCAGGGGAAACACGAATCTCCTGAACATTTTGGAAAGTTTGGCAACGAAGTGATTGAAACTGTACAGAATTTAGACACAAATGATCAACTCTTGGCTGTTTTAATTTAAATCTGTTATCACTATCAGTCTTAAACTTATGGTGAGAATCTACAACTTTCCTGATAACTTTCCTAGTGTTCTTTTTTTATCTGGTTTCATCACAGTTTAGTGGTTGGGAAAAAATACTAGAGCAAGTACATAAATCCCATTGGCTGGTGGCAGTTATGGCCCCGCTGACTGTGTTTTGCCACTATTTCAGCTTCCATTTATAGTGTGGCAACACTTCCTGCTATTGTGTGCCAGGAAACCCAAGGCTCTTGGCTGATCTCTAATGTCCTGCCTCATATCCAGCTTAAAACTCGATAGACATAGAAAGTCACACACATACAAACCAGCACAACGGCGCAAACACAGAGCTCCTGGTAGAGCATCTCTTACCAGATTTGTAAAGAGGGTTATTATTTGGACACAACTAGCAAAGTAGTCAATAAAAACTTATGCTAAATAATTCAAAATCTAACCAGTGTCCAGAAGTCCTTGACCAGGAAGGGTTTTGGATCTCTAGAGTCACTTGAGACTGTAAATGGGGGATTGGAAAGTTTTTCAGTCTTAACTCCTAGCTCTGAATATCACAAACAAACAGTACTATCCCACACAGTACAGAGGAAGCAGATCATTGCTGCACCTCATCAATGAGTTACACAGCACAGATTAGATTTAGACTCCAAGCTTCACTACTTTTCAGGTTCATTCACATCTTATCCTTCTGAGAGAAAAGCACAATAGAATTCTTTTTGTTTGATGCCAAGGTCCTGGATTTGGGAAAACCCTCAGGATGCTGTAAATCATCTCAGGGGCTGAGTGTTGGCCAAAGTATCTTCAATTACTGGATCAAATCTTTATGGATCACACTTGTGGTTGACCTATAACTTACTTGCCTTTTAACATCTTGCTTGCCTGTAACTGGAAGGTTGGGCCTCTCAGCTTGAAAATGTGTTTTTAGAGATGATCTAATTACTGATGCAGTTCATGCTGACTGTTGAGTGATGAGCCACAGCAGCTCAGATGATGGGAACAGTATTTCATGGTGTTTATTGTCTGTATTATTATGTGCCTGAGATTTTAAAATGGTATTTTGATCAAGTGGTGCGATGGAGCATTATGTTATTGGGCAGATCCTCCTATGGTTTGTTTTGGAATGGATGCATGGACCCTCCAGCAGAAGGGTTGACATGTTTTAGATTACCCAGATGAAATTGTGACAAACAGAATCAGAGAGCCAGAGCTCTTTACATACATACCAAGTTTGTCTCTGTACACCAAGTATAAACACCATAGTGCCCTTTTTTTGTAAGCCCAAAATTTCCAGGAGTTTTTTGTGGATGCTTCAACTCTCTTAGCTGAAGCAATACTTGTCTCGCAGGCAGAAAGTGTCACTGTTGTAGCCCTGGATGACAGACAGCAGGCCCTCATACAGAGAATTCTTGCTCATGCTGGAACATGCTCGGCTGTCATGCTGCGCTTTGACCGCTGATTTGCACGACTCCTGCATTTTGTTCTGCTAGCTAGTAGGATTAGCATTAGCTTCAGTGCTGTGGGACAGTACATGAGACTTCAGTCTTTACATAATCTTCTGAAATAAATGTTTTGGATGTTAGATTTTGCTTCGTGCCTTATGCTTCATTGCTTCATTGACCATCATTTCTTATTTTGTTGAAATGAGTCGGACTTGGCAGATTTGTTTAGAATCAAATACTGTGATGGAAAAATGGCAAAATAAAGTCCAGATTGGAAATGGATATAGTCTGGCTTCATGTTCAATAAAGGGCATGCATGATAGCAAAACCCTTCTTTGGATCAATAAGATATAGCTAGAAATTGGTCAGTTCAGCAAGTTTCTTTGGCATCTAAGTCACCTAAATCTGTTGCAGTAATGCTGAAACCATCATCTGCTCTATCCAACTTTGATTACTTGAATATCTTCTTGTCTCTGTTGAATTATTTTGTTTTTACCAACAAAAATAGGTTTCCATATTTCTAGCCAGAGAGAACTTTGGAAGAGCAGTAAACCCATCATGAACCATTATACGCCCTTACTCAAGATAATGGCATGGAGCACAGGAATTCAGTGCTATCTGTTAACCTCTGGGCCACCTCCATTTGCTAAGTAGTAAAAAGAAAATGTAGACCATCCTGACTGTGGGACAGATGGGAATTTGGGCCTGTATGGGTTTCTGCGTTAAGGCATATGTCTGATCAGATAATGTGTTAGCTGACACCGTTCAGCAAAGGCAAGAAACCATGTGTAGAAAATTTGGTGGTAGTCCTTTGAACTGGCCCATAAAAATACCTGAACAGAGTCCAGCGTTGAGTCCTTGTTTTAAAACGTGGATACAAAAGAAGCATTAATAGATCCCATAATTGTGCTGTAATATGGACTGTGTGGCTTTGTATCTCATTCCGAGCTGTAAGAACTCTCAGCAGTCCACATCCTGCTGCCAAATCATTTTTCCAAATGGCTCGCACGGCTGTCTCTCCACCTCCAATCACCATCCCTAAGACAGTTTCTCAGAATCTGTGTGTATTTTGTATCTAAAGGAGCTGAAATCAAATAAGAGGAAGATGCAGTGTCCAAAACAAGCAGATTGAGATGGAGTACGAACCAGGTGCAGAGTCTGGAGGGTTTTCACAAGACTCCCACCACTGAATTTAATCAACGGGAAATATTCAGGAAGAGCCTACTTGGCTTGGCTGCTGAACTTTGTAAGCTATCTTATACTGTACCCACAGAGCCTATCTGACATAAAGTGTTTGACAGCGTGATATAATTATGTACTTACTGTGGCTGCATAATGTAAATGCCTTCTTATTTGCATAGCAATAGCTGATGGAAACACAACATTGATCAATGTTTTATTCTGCAGACTCTGGAAATTCATTTGAAGAACCATACTCGTGATTTTGCACGTTTAAAGACAATACCTAGCTGCATACTTTACTTATCTGCCAACGATTTTTGGAAAAGTAAAACTGTATTTTAGTTTTTGTGTTATTTTGCCAAATCTCCTAATGTTCAAGGTGATACATCCACCTTAAAAGTCAACGTTTTGCCTAACACTTATGCCATTTAATTTTTCTATAAAAGGTGTTTTCTCCTGGGACTACAATCCCTGGTGGAGACATACAGTACATCATGTAGTTCCTTGTTGGATTGGTTAAATTAAGTTTCACAAAAAAAAAAAAAAAATTNAAAAAAAAAAAAAAAAATTAAAAGAATACATTTCAATTTTTACAAGTGAATTTTTAAAGTGTTCTGGAATGAACTTATACCAATGGCAGTATGGAAGGTAGGAAAAACTCGCAAATTTACTGCTCCAGTAGTATGTCTTGGAAACTGGTTGATAGAAATGTAACTTATATGTGGGTTTATTTATTGGGCTCAAACACATAAACTCACTAGTATAATTCTTTAACACAAATTAGGTTGCTGTAAAAGGAACAGTGTGCTTTTTCAGATGTTAGAGCTGTCTTATACGTACATGTCTGTATATGTTGAAGGTCTTATGAATGGTGGAGCACATGACCAACTCTCACTCACTCTCATCAACAGAAAAGTTCCACATGTAGCCAAACTGGTAGCCAGCCAGTACAAACAGTTTGTACATCTACTTAGCGTGTTCAGGATGTACTGCTTGATCAATATCCTTGCCTTGGATGACACCATGTCTTCATCAGTCAGGATGTGCTGATGTAGACTGTAGACTTGGAATCCTCTCCATAAGTCCAACAGTGCAAGTCCGGTCTAATCATTTTGTGCAAAAAGCTCTTGGTAAGATTACATTCCTTAGATAAGAAAAGTACAATTTGAATAATTGGAAAACAAAGGCCTTGAGAATTTCTTAAATTCCTGTGTAGAATTTTACTCGCATACACACACACACACACACACACAAAAGCCTTTTGAAAGGATGGTAGGTCTTGTTAAAACCTTTTGCACAATATGGGCTTTGCGTTGGCACGACAGCCATTTAGCAGCAATCCGATGATAGATCCCTGCTTCCAGTAACACCTGGTGGAATTTCCTAGTTGAATAGTTTGAAATGGCTTCCACTTTGCCTGTCTTTCACCGACCTGACAGGCTTGCAGTGTATGTAGTGGGAAATAAAAGTCACGTACAAACAAATGCCTCTTTTTTTTTTTTTTTTTTTTGAACCCACGCACTTGGCAGCATGCAGGAGCACATTAATTTTCACGAACAAAAACCACTCATTGCCTAATTGTCCTCCTTTGCTCATTGGCTACTTCAGTCACTCAGTTCCCTTTGGATTTTCCCATGCCCCACTATCTTTTCTCAAGTCTTAATCTTTTCATTCTGTCAGGCCCACTCTCGGCAGCCTCAGTGCTGTTTCCAAAGGTCTGGGCTTCATGCTAATTGTCTCTCAATGGCACGGTTACCTCCCACCTACATAATGCACCTTGTTTCCTTCACTCAGTCTGTGCCGTACCATTTTGGCTCATTCAAATTCCGGAGGGAGAGGGACTGTAAAAGCAATGCCTCAGGCAGCGGTGACGTAACGCAACTAAAAAAAAAAAAAAAAAAAAAATTCTTCTCTGTTATTTGACGAAAAATTTCTGTGTGTGGGCTGACAAGTGGGACATTTTGAAGGATGAGCTGCATGTGATCGCTGTTGTCTTAGACAAAACGTCATTTCTCAAGTACAATTTCCATGCCAGCATTTATCACACAGTTCATTATGTCATACAGCTACCGGATCGCAGTCTCTATTTTTAAGTTGTTCTCACTTACAATTCAAAAGGTTCTTCTATGGTTGCCAACAATTTGATCTATAGGCCTCTAATGCAACGAAAAAGCGAGTGAGGTAAGGGTTACGAAAATCGCAGTTGCAAAATGAATGCTAAGCCCCTCTGGTGGGTTAAACGGGAGTACCGTCATGAAAGGCACGCATAAATTGTGCTAATTGTGTCCATGTAGACCCAAATTGGCTGTTTTTCTTTCGCTGGAGAGATCCCAACTACTCAGGACTGAGACGACAGCCATGCACCATTAACATCTATTCAAGTGCACACGCTTTGATCTTCTCTGAGCTAGAGCAATGGGGGGAGCACGGGGAGAAAAAATAAAGAGGAAAAAACATCATCAACAATTCAAATGCACCTAATTATTGGACCATAAATAAAAGCCTAATTAGCATAAATTGCTCCCACATTGTTGCTACTTTTTACATCATTTCTTCTTCTACTTTCTCAGTTTTTGTGTATTGTGTGTACACTTTAAAGCCTTCAGCATTAATGTTGGTTTAGTTATGATGGAGATGCCTAATTTCATAGTAAAATTGCTGCCCTAATTAAAACTGGCGAATAAATATTAGCTTTTTCCTTCTGCGCAGGATCCACATGTGCTTTTGTTTTGACACACATGCATGCAGACACACTCACACACAAAATATCTTATGTGGACATGGGCACGCCAAAAAAGTGACTGATGTTCCAGTGTAGACAGACGATCTCGATGTTATCTTAGCATCATTTTGATCCAGATGTGAAAAATATCAATGCTGCAGCTTCTGTGACCTTTAAATAAGTAACTTTATTTCTAATGCTGTGATCATGAATGTCAGCAACTAGGTAGCCACGAACATTTCTGTTGACTCATGGATGTTTCACATCATCTGTAGTTGACAATTAAATTACTGCTTGATTGATTTAGATTTGTGTCGAAACATAAGAACAGAATAAGGGCAAATACTGTTGCATTCCTGCCAGAATTATTTTCACACTTTCGGCTGAAAGGTTTTGTTTTCCAGTTGTAGTGCATGATGGTGCACAAAGGGCGGGCGGTCTGCTCTGTCTGGTTTGGGTTATGAAGTCACTTTTGAATGCAGAAACAAGACGACGAGGATCAGGCTGGATGAAGGTTCTTTCCCATCTTTTTGTTAAAAACATTGGTTTTGATCAGACAACCAAGATTCCCAGTAATGGAAACAATATCACCACTGGCTTTCTCCAAAGATTAACCCTTATTGGACATTCAGAAACTACTGAAAGTATCTATGAATCCAGTGTGTTGCATGCTGGGAGTCAAACCTGTACCAGCCTGGTTAAAGGATTGTCTCTCTCCATCCAACACTCTGTAAGTAGAATTAGGTTTAAAGCTGGCATTCTCATGAAACATGAAAACTAGCTTTCTTTCTTTGTGTCTTAGGGTTAAAATACTCAACACCCAGTGATGCTCCGCTGTCTACTCACACACATTTTCAACACATTAGCCAGAGGTCCCGCCTGCCTTTTGACTTTAAAACATCTTTTGTTCTCTCATGGATTTAGTTGAGCTTTTATTACATGCTCTGATTCATATAAATCCAATTTATAATTGCTCATCGCAGGCGTAGAAGGTTACAATAACAAGCCACAACTTTTCTCAAGTTTGAATGTTTTCCTTGGTCACTGTTGATGTCACTTTAAAACGGGCCTTTAAAATGCCAGAAGAAATGACTCAATTGTAGTTTCCATCCAACTTGTCCGGGGGAAAAGCTCAATGATTTCCAATAAGTGTCTGCATGGATTACTGCATGGGGTTGTTTTGGGTGGTGCAGGTTATGTGGCAACAAAAAACGCAAGGATAAAAAGCTGAGGTCTTCATTGTTAACTGGTTTGGTTTTGCCTATAAATTATATCTTGAAGACCTTTTATGGAAAAATAAATGTATATTAGACCAGGGCCTCAAGATTCTGCATATGGAAATGACACATTCAGACTTCCTGTTTGGCTAATGCACGGGCAGCCTTGTTGGATTAAAGTACCTTTTATGTCGAACACTAAAGAGCGTATATTTATCTGTTGTCAAGTAAATAATTGCCATTTTTCAAAACATGCTGCTGGAGCGTTAAATGTTAGAATTGTTTTTCCTACCTACCGTGCAGCCATTGGTTTCAGTTCATTTCAGCACACTATTAAAATCAACTTTAGGGACTTAAAATATGCCTGAGAAACAGTTCTCCATCTGTTTTAAGATAACACTTTGTTTTGTTTTTTTTTGTTTTGTTTTGTTTTTTTGTTTTTTTTGGTAAAAGGTACTTAATTTAACTGGTCCAACACATAGCTAAACAGAAGAAAATGTATGTCTCTGCCAGGGAATATAGTCCCAGGAGAATACACTGCTTTTACAGTTAAAAATGACTTGTGTCTTCTACAAATGTGTGTAACTGTTAAAAGGTGAAACATTTAATTTTAAGGTGGGTGTATCACCTGAATATTTCATGTTGGAATACAGGTATTAGGGGATTTGGTAAAATAACACAAAAAACTAAAGTACAGTTTTATGATTTGGAAGATGGTTAGCTGTAATGTAACATATCTGGGCTCAAACCGGCAAAATCACTGGTATGGTCCTTTAAGTTATTGCATTCATGAAAGCTGACTATGAGCTGCAAATAGTTTTTAAAAGCGTGGTTTAGTACATTGATATACTACGTTGAGTTGTAATAAGAGGACAGTCCATTTTAAGCTTTTATTTTTCAATAGAAGTACGTTAACGGTGGATATCGTAAAACCAAAACGCACACCACATGAAGAAAAACCTTTTGGGAACCATTCTTCTTTTTAGTGTGCAATGAAAAAGATGGCAGAGTGTTGTCTTAGTTTCCCTCCCCCGGCGCTGAAGTCAGCCCAAGTGGGAGTTTGTGTGGAGGTCAATTGTGTCTGCATCTAGGACACCGATTCCAGGCCACAGCTCCATGTTGATCAATCAAAGAAAACCAAACATCATTCTCCCCACACATCAGCCGCCATGAAATCATGCATAAAAGGGGCAAAAGATTCTCTGCTCGCAACAGATGCCGAAGTTCAGGCTGCTTTTCAAAGCTCCTATCATGGCTGACCCTCCGCTGAACCTCTCCACTCTGTCTCGTAGTCACTGCCAATGTAAGCAGACGCCTCTTCAGGGTTCGCTTTCAGTCTCTTATTTATGCATGGGATGATAATGCTATCCCGCATGTGATACTCGCAGGGAAGAGTCAATAAGTAATGGAATTCATGCTAAACAAGCACTCCTCTTCCCTCACTGAGTACCACCCAGGTTTTCCGCTGATACGCTCACCTCTGCCGAGAATCGACTGCAAGCCCACACAGTTTGCAACCAAAACTTTAGCTCAATTACCGCAGGTCCTGCAGGACTGAACCCTTTATATCTCCAGCTGGGAATGCTCACTCCTCTAAACCTCAACAGCAGAGAAGCTTTTTGAGAGATCTATAAAATGTCATCAGAATAAAAAAAAATAAAAAAAATCCCTCCCTCCCTCTTTCCATGGCTCCAGAATATAAGATTTTACTGTCTGAATGAAAGTCTCCATCTGTTTTAAGAACTGCAACTGAATACTTTTCATTCAGAAAAGTAAAGCAAACATTGAATCAAACGTTTGCAGGTCAACGTAACATTATAATCAATGGCCACATCCTCAGTTTTGAGAATCTTAACAACCATTCAAAACAAACGTAAACAGAATGGGGATACGTGATACTGAGCTGTATGAGTGAATTAGGGCTTAACATGTGAAATGTTTGATGAGATTCGAGATGTTTTCAATGAAAAAAAAAAAAAAAAANAAAAAAAAAAAAAAAAACGGCTGTTCAACATCTCATGTTGGGGTCTCTTGGCAGGTGAGACAGCTAAAGGTATATTTAGGACATATTACCCTAGTGCATCAGAACAATATATGAAGAGCTTATTTGCAAAAGCAGATAAACTCCATTCTGATAAGTACATTGGAAAAGTCTTTTTTTTAAATGTATATTCCAGGTAATATCACTCAAACTGTATGTTGTGTTTTTTAAACCCCACAGCAGATTAATTAATATTACTGGGAATGCACAATAGAAAAAGAGATGTTTTTTGTTTTTTACATTTTTTTTTTTTTTTTTTTTNTTTTTTTTTTTTTTTTTTTAACATAGTTAATTGGTTTTTGCAAACCAATATAAGCTGGCGTGTGTGGCTTTCCTATGCTGAGGACACAGGCATTATAAGAAACTCCATCCATCCATTTTCTGTACCTGCTTAAAAGTATTAAATTTAACACAAATGCGATAAATAAAAGCACTAAAGACTCACTCTCAAGGCTATGAAATACTGTTTATTGTATTTGATAAATCATTGTAGCTACCATTGATACAATTTAGGATCTGCCAATGTGTACCATAACTCATAACTCCATTACCTCCATAAAAGTTGGGCCTATTTGTTTGGTCTTTGGATCCCCCAACGTGAGCAATTGCTCTATTGCTGCTTGTATTTTTCTTGGCAATGTTAGTATTTTAAGGCTTCTTACTCTTCTTAGATCAATTTTGATTTGCTTGAAGACGAGGAGTACTGTGCAAACTGTTACCTCAGCTTAGCAAGTTGGTTGATTCAGCCAACATTTGAGCCAATAAAAAAAAACCTGTAAAATGTTGGAAAATGGCTATGTTATCTGATAGATTTGCCTTCTGTAAGTCACAACAGTGGCATATTGCAAGAACAGAAATTCAGTTAAGTGTCAAGATCTTGTTTTAAGATGATGCAGTTGCAATTTTTCTTACATGAGGAAAATCTTATCGAGCTCAAAATGCACTAGATTATTGTTACATTTCACTACAGAACTGTGGAGCATGTCACAACTAAAGCCTTTGAATCCTTGTATTCTTGACTCTGAGGATTTTGATTTGCCTCATCATGTGTGCTTTTCAGTTCCAGCTGAATAGAAAATTGTCTGAAATGTGGACTGGATGGTTGACACATTAATATCTCAAAAATTTACAATGAGTAACCAAAATGTCTTTGCTTATTTCATAAATCAGAACAGAATAATAGATAAAACAAAGTGTGACAGCTTATTTTCTTAAAACAAGTGAGATAATCTGCCGTTGATGATTTTTTTTTTTTTTTTTTTTTTTTTTACTTGATACTTGAATGTTTCACTCGATCACAAAATGCTTTGCTTGTTTCTATACAAGGATTTTTGCAGAGTAAATATCTATATTTCATCTATGGTATAATGAAGAGCATCGGAATGCTGCCAACTTCCAAACCGCCCAGCACAGCCAATTTTAAATTTAGGAAACAGATTATTCACGCTGGTGTTGTGGATTGTGACATTTAGCCTTTGCCATTTCCTTCAGGCATCAGAAGTAATTAACATCCAAGACTTCTACAGAAGTTTGGCCTTGGTGGTGTTGGATGGGAAAAGCCAAACACAGGAAGCAACGTAAAGGTCGGCAAGGAGAAGTTGCTTGGTAGTCGTATGTTTATGTGCATGTGTTATTTATGTGCATATGTTGTTTATGTGCATGTGTTGTTTATGTGCATGTAGCTTGCAAGTGCATAAATTCTGCATCTAGGAGTTTATGATCGTGCTTCACACACTTTCACACCCTTGCACTAACAAACTCAGAAACTCTCCGATTTCATAAAGATAACAACAGCCAGGCTGCAGCTGTTTCTGTGTTTCATATGCCATCGCTGATAGAAGACGTCAGCGTCACATTAATCTGGGTCGTAATGCCCGTACTCATACCCTGGATAAAGACGACACATGCTTAGAAAGTTGGCAACAGCTGCCTGATTTCTGAACAGAAGATAGACTGACCCTGATTATATAATGTGAAGAAACAGTGTTAATCCGATTAAAAATAAATAAATAAATAAAAATAGGTAGATTCACTTTGATTTTTGGTGAGCAGAGGTCAGTCTGTGACCAAATGTTGCAGATTCCAGGGTTCCTGTGACTATGCAGCACACTGCAAAAAAAAAAAAAAAAAAAAAAAAAAAAAAAANTTTTTTTTTTTTTTTGTTTGTTTGTTTGTTTTTTGTTATCAGGAAAATAATATTTGATTTGTCTCATTAAGTTGGAGCTGAAACTGACTGCGACAAATAAGCCTGAAAATTTCATTTTAGTTGAATGGCTAAAACATTAAAATCTTAAATATCTATTATTTCTAATGTTTTATTGCTGATGTCATACAGTACAGCTATATGGTCTTAAGGTCAGACAGTGTTTTGTGGCTACATTTTAAAGGTATTTTCAAAAAATCTTAAAGTGCCATCCCGGTGGTTTTGCGTGTTTGAGCCCATTAAATACTACCCACATACATGTTACATTACTGTTAACCATCTGCCAAAGCATACTACAGGAGCGGTACATTTTCAAATAGTTTTTCCTAGGCAGCTTTTTGTTTCAGTGCATTCCAGTTCACTATAAAAATCAACTTGTAGGGACCTGAAACAAGCTTGAGATAAGTAATGCATCACAGCGAACCACATGCCGATATTATTATTATTATTTCTTTTTTTTTTTTTTTTTTTTTTTTTGTCAAAGTTATTCAATCTCAGCATTTTAGTGCAGTCAAGAGCACATGGAGTACTTCTGAGTTTGATGGAGAGGAATAGTGTGTTCAGTACTGTCATATAAAGTAGATTGAATAACAGTCCAAAATGATATTTGTTGCCTCTAAAATGTGGTCAACTATCCAATTCATGATTTCTTTTTAATGATTGTCCATGCTGGATAGTTGTTTGTCTCCTTCTTCTTCTTCTTTTTTTTTTAAAATTGATATAGCAAAGGGAGTGAACAAACAATAGCTGCATATGACAAATACCGATTACATATGTTGTCTGTGGAGATAGTTGGACAAGATAAAAGGTATGTGAGGTTACCAGTAAGAGGAAAAAAGAAACAGAGAACAAAAGAAAGAAAAAACATATGATACAAAATCAACAATGACTAAACCATTATAAATATAGGTGTAGGGTGTATATGGGTAGACACTTAGGCTACGTTCACATTACAGGCCTTAATGCACAATTTCGATTTTTGAATCAGATCTGGTCTTTTTATACCCTTGTAATGTACTAAACTAATCCCTTAATAAATTATACCAGAAAGGAATACAAAACTCCCTTTAGGAATATCAGGAGTGCAATAAAGGTTGCTATTATCCCACTATTGATTCCCAAAGATGCAATATACAGTATGCCCCTATAGGAATCTCAATTTTTTTTTTTTTTTTTTTTTTTTTTTTTAAATTTGGTCATTTGGCCCAAACACTCACCTTGTACGTGTCTATTTCTGTGCTCAGAACGAAATTAGCAATATAAATACATACTGTATGTGGGATGTAGTTTGATCATTAGGGCAATAACATGACCTGTGAGCCATTTTTGTTCCTCAGCCGGCCTGTCAGGACTTTAATGTGCCTTAGGAAAGCAAAACAATGAAGGAAGAAAACTATAAAGTAGGCATAGAAACATATTAACTATATACAGTATTTAATATATAGTTTGTGTTGATGATTCACATTCATGTTTGTAAGTAACCCATATCTGACACCAGTGTGAACACCTTTGAGGTCCTAAACTGACATACATGTACAGATTTAACTTAAATGTGAGCCGCATGCATACAAGAATAACAACAATGTCATTTTTATGCAACAGTCCAAACATGTATGACAGTCCAAACATGATGTAGCTGTGCAAGCATACATGGTCAGGATTATTTGTTGCGGAGGTCGGAAGATAATAAGGATGAGAATGACAGCGAGAAGGTGACATAAAACAAAAGCCATAGCAGCTGTTCTGTTGTGGCTGTTGTTGCACATCAGTGCAGAAAAAGGTGTGGGTATACGAGTACGAGAGTGGAACCAGCTATGGTGGGACCGTGATGTTCAAAAGTTCAGGAACAGTTCACTGAAAACTTTCAGATGTCTCCATATATATATATATACAAATTCAAAACTACTTCGTCTCAGCGCAGAGAAGTGAGATGTTAAAAAAAACACATGCATTCCAATCCAAGCGGTCAGAGAGCGGTCGTGTAGCCAGAGATTGGATATGGATCAGATTTAGGACCACATATGCAAGTGGCCCAGATCTGATATGAAAAAGTCAGATTTGGTTTGTTCACACTGATGTGAAAAAATCAGATCTGAATCACATGGAGACAAAAAAAACAATTGGATCTGGGACACTTCAGTGTGTAATGTGAACGTAGCCATACTGTAGCGTGTTGTTAAGGGCATGTGTGTTGTGTGTGTGCGTTTGTGTTTATGTGAAGGGAGGAATATTGAGATGTCCATTGTGTGTAAGGTGTAAGGATTGATGTGACTTGAAGGAAACCAGAAGTAACAGAACATGGGAATAAAAAGAAAGATAGAGAAAGAAAGTAAAAATAGAAAATTCATTATTTAAATGAGAAATTTAATAAATAGATAAATTTAAAAAAAAAAAACACTGCTGGAAGGGCATGCAGTAAGCATAAGGTCAGCATCCACAGNATAAATTTAAAAAAAAAAAACACTGCTGGAAGGGCATGCAGTAAGCATAAGGTCAGCATCCACAGCATCCACTCCACCCACTAATGATAAATGTTAAATGTAAAAATTGCTGATAACAATAGTTGCATTAATTTAAAGATAATGAATGAAAATAATCAATTAAAAAAATAACAGTGATGATATAAGAAGACTGGAATAAACTGAAACCAACAGCTGCCTGCAAAATCAATTCAAAAATGTACCATACCAGTAATATGCATTGGAAAATAGTTGGCTGTAATGTAATATGTGTGCAGGTTGTATACACTGGGCTCAAAAATACAAAACCACTGGTATGGTCCTTTAATCTTGTTTAATTTCAAGGGACATTTTAAAAATTCAAGCAAAATATGTTTAAAACTAGATTATCTTTTAATTCAGCTCATCCAAGGGGTTAAAAAAAAACAAACAGCTAAAGCAAATTTTACCTTTTTGCAAATTCTAATGGCAATTTTTGAAAATCGTTGGCAGTAATGTAACATATATGCAGGCAGTATTTATTGGGCTCAATCTTGCCCACCACTATGGTCCTTTAAGTAATTTTTACTTACATCCTGTGAGTTTAATAAAGGACTGAGTCTCTGCTTATTGCTGCGCTCTGATTCCACTTTATTGTCCCTGTGGGAAAGTTCGTCTAGCAGCTAGATGCACAAAAGCATTTAACACAAATACACAAGGCATGAAGCAAGAGTCATAAATTGCTGTGTTCACTTTTCATAAGGAACTACATTAACAATGGCTTTGTGACTATCCTATCATAAATGAATTACAATCAATCGAGGCAGTGGCAGAAGCAGTTTGTGACAAAGTTAAACTTGTCCTTTGGTCTGATGAGGAAACACGTTTCGGTGACATGAACTCTGCTAACGAACACATGCAGTTCTTTTTTATTGAGATGCTCTGCAGTTTTCTGTTTTGAAATATTCTAAATTTGAGGTGACCTGTCCTCTGCATTTCTTTAAACGTACGAAAAACAAAAAGATGGTTTCTGATTATGGTTTGGATTGAATCCTACCTCCCTCGTTCATTGTTTTGTCTGTTTTGCTGTAGATCTTAGCAGCAACATCAGCATTGTTTGCATTGTTTCTGGGTAAAATCTTCCCTCTGACTCAGCAGAAATCACCATAAATAAACTTCTACTCTCCTGACCAAAGAATAAGAAATCCAGAAACAATAAAATGACATAAAAAGCAAGAAATAAGACATAAAGCCTAAGAAATCCAGTGGCAATGTTCCATATCAAAAGTAGAAACACAACCCAACTTTCATGTAGGTAAACAGAGTTATTTAGAATAATTATCATTAAAAGTTACAGAATTATTTCCTATAGAATATCCACTGAAGTAGAAAATAATCAAGATGCTGATAATAATTCACTTCCTCCATCAAAAGCCAATCTAGACTAATAATCATAATTACAATATCTTGCTCTAAAATCAGGATTATAAATCACAATCATGCAGCTTTAGACTTTAACATCCTCATAACTTTTAAATTACGTTTGATATCCTTATATTAAAAACCAATTTAATGGTTAAAATGGTTAACTGAGGCCTTTGAAGTGATTTTGACAGTGTGTGTGTGTGCATGTGCATGTGCATGGCTGTTTTTGTCAGTAAGTCTCAGATCAGGAGTCACAGCAGACCAGCAGACTCGGAATTCAGGTCCAACTGAACTTGAGCACGAAGTCAATGATTGCAGCTTGAGTTTAAATCCCTGATAAAAATTCAGTGTCTTGCTCAAGAGCACTTCAACAGGTGTCACATAGTAAGATGATATGGACAAAAATCTGTGATCGTCCCGTTAGACAGTCTGTCTAACCGCCACACTCTGTGAGAAGATATTATTATGTTCTGATTCTAACCCTTCCATACATAAATTATTAACTATTATATTAGATGTTATTATATATTATATCTATTATCTGGACAATAAAATCAGACATCACACATATTTGGGTTGTTCATATTATCAAGCTCACAATGACAAGTTATCTGCAAGCTTAAAGGAGCACACCGGTGATTTTGCATGTTTAAGGCCAGTAATTACAATCCGTGTACACATTACATGACTGACAATTTTCCAGAAAATACCACTGGAGCGGTACATTTTTGAATTGTTTTTCCTACCTTCCAGACAGCCATTAGTTTCAGTTCAATCAAGTACACTATGAAAATCAACTTGTAGAGATTTGAAACATGCTTGAGATTAGTCACTGGAAACCAAACGTTCTTATTTTTTGTTGAAATTACTTAATTTAAGCAATCCAACGTGAAGCTGGATATGAAAAAATGTATGTCTCTGCCAGGGAATATAGTACCAGACGGGCTTTACAGAAAAAGTAAAAACTATACATTCAGACGTACATGTTGGCAAGCGAAACATGGAATTCTGAGGTGGGTGCATCACCTAAACATTTGACTTTGTAAGATAGAAGGTTTAGCAAAACAACACAAAAACTCAATTACGGTCTTATATTTTGGAAAATGGCTGGTAGTAATGTAATGTGTATGTGGGTATTTACTGAACTCATGTATGGTCCTTTAAGCAGTTCACCTGTAACTTAAAGGACCATACCGGCCATCGTGCATGTTTTAGCTTAATATATTACATTTTCATACACATAAGGTTACTGACAATCATTTCCCAAAGCATAAAACCGTATTTCAGTTTTCCTGATATTTTGCAAAATCTCTTAATCTTTCAAAATCAAATATTCAAGCGATACACTGACCTTAAAAATCGATGTTTCACCTTCTAATAGTTACGCATCCTTATGAACTCATGGCCGTTTCAAAAAATTGAAACGACCATCCTTTTGGGACTATGTTCCCCAGTGGAGGTACATTCTCACTCTGCTCTTTTTATTGTGCTTAAACGCTAAAATTACATAACTTTGAAAAAAACCTGAATACACTTCTTGTTTGCGATGATGGTTTACCTATTCTAAGAATGTTTCAAGTATCAACAAGTTGATTTTAATGGCATACCAGAATGAACTGAAACCAATAGTGGTAAGGTAGGAAAAAAATTTTATCACCGTTCCAGTAGTATGCTTTGGGAAATGATTGTCAGTAACATAACATGTATGAAAATTGAATATATTAGGCTCCCGGCTCACTTGGGAACACCTTGGAGTCCCCCAGGAGGAGTTGGAGGGCTTGGCCCAGGCCAGGGAAGTGTGGGTCAAGTGTGGCTTAGCTTTCCTAAAGCTTAGTCTTTAGTCTGCTGCCTCTGCAAACCAGACCCAGATAAGCGGGTGATAATAATGGATGGATGGATGGATGGATGGATGGTTGGATAGATGGATAGATGGCTTGAACATGCACGATTGCCGGTATGGTCCTTTAATTCTAAGTAACACTCTATTCTAAACAATATCAAGACATAAATTTTTATAGTGAACGTCAGAGTGAACGGGAAGCATTGCAAGTGTCATCATTGAAAGCACGCAGTAAGCTAACCAGCATTAAGTCAGCAGCATCTCCCCCCAATTAGAAAACAAAACTAAAACCCAAAATCGCTGAGGCAGCAGAGTGTCACACATGGGATCAGAAACAGATGCGTTGCCTCTGCAAAGCCTGACAGAGCGACTCCCTGACAGTGTGGTGACACTCCAGCCAGGCCTCTTGTGACGACACTGTCTGTTTAGCATTCATCATACACTTCTATAAATGTTTTCAAATGGGAGGCAGCCAGGATTCCTTAATGCGACTCCTCCATGCTGGAGAGAAACCACAGAGATTTACAGTCGGGCACAAAGAAAAGGAGCTTTTCCAGAGATGGAACCATCGTCGTCTTCCTCACAAACACATGCAAGAATTGACATTTCCCTTCCTGTAGCTTCAGCTTTCCGATGCTTTCATGTGTGTGTTGAAAGGCATTGGCTGGCCTCAGTACACACGCCGTTAAGGAACTCATTGAAGGCTAGAGCAGCTTTGATGCAGATGTGAAGTGGAGATCGGGCTTAAGATCGGGTGATAATTTGAAGAGCGTTAATGCTGTTTTGCATGTAAGCCTTCAGAGGATGAGCCGGTAATTTGTCCATCAAGCTGCAGAGCTTTGAAGGCTTTGCTAATGAGGGAGGACATATTGAGAGGTCCTCTGTGGGATCAGGATGTGGGTTTGTACACTAAGCAGGGTGGGAAGGTGGGAATTCTGTAACTTGACATCTGTAAAAGCGCCACATTCCATTTGGTGAATTTTTCCAGGCAGCGAGTTTTATTGTAAAACACAAACATGTTTTTTTGTTGTTTTTTTTCTTTTAAATGCTGGAAAAAATTTGCACGCTCTGATCTTGACTATAGCTGAAGCTCATTATTATTGCTTTTATTTTTCTGTTGCTAAATTGCTAAACCTAATGTACATCCATTTAATATCAACATGGATTTAACAAAAAATCCATAAAAAAGATAGATTTTTAAAAATCCAAATTATCAACAAACCTTCCTAAACAGAACTGAAGATATACTGTAACTCGAATAAGCAGCCATTTCACAGTTGGAATATGCACCAAAAACAGTATTTATCACATTATTTCTACATGAGACAAACTAACAATTACTTCAGCTGCTAAGCAAATAATTTCGGGCTTAATCTTGCTGAAAATTATATAATATTAGTATGAACTAATTGAAGTTTATCTTGTTGTTTTGATGTTCAGGCCAAGATCTCATCATGCATTCTTTTTGTCTCATACACAATCACAGTCAGATATCTCAGACTAATAAAATAAACAGTGACAAGTATTCTGTACTCCAGGAATGAATGTGATTCTAATTATGAATTATTACTGTAGTAGTATGAGAACACTATGCCTCAGAATAATCAATCTTGATAGACAAAATTTTGGGAGGAGTTTTGGGGAGGAAATCTGTTTAAATAAAGTAGAAAACCAGCTCAGTGCCACACTATTTTTACATTATTATGTATATTATTTTATAAATAAATGGAAAGTAACATGGAAATCAACACAATGGGATTTACATCTTGGATATTTGTGGATTCAAGAAAAAAAATCAGCATGAAGCATCATGGGAAATCAAACAGCCTCTTTCACACCTTCAGTCACGATCTGCAGAAGACATTAGGGCTTACTTGTTTGCACCAGTAACACTCTTGGAAAGCGCTTAGTTCTGATCTCTACTCTGCATCTTTATGATTTCCATAAAGCATTTTTAGGACTTTGTAGCATTGCTCTGGAAAAGAAGAGACTTTGGTAGCACGTTCCTCGTTGCATCGTGCCATTACTAACACAAATACCTCACTGTTTACTGAAATAGCACTGGTATCCATTTGAGTTGACTGGAATAACATATGGTGTATTTTCGTAAGAGCCACGTCCCATAATGTAACATGCGATGTTCTCACATAGGAAATATACAGCAATTAATCCTTAAACACATCATAAGCTCCTCTGCCATCCAGTAAAATCCAGCAGCCATCTGGACAATATCCAAAAACAGCACTTGGGAAGGAAAAAAGAAAAAAAGAATGCTACCCGCCTCCCCACCAAGAAAATCAGGAAGACAGATTCATGTCAGTCCTCATGAGTGTTTTACATCTGACCGTACTGAAGAACAATATGGCCTTTGTGTACACAAGCCGCTCCTGCTTACCGACAGGGTCCCTGCGAAAACAGGAATCCAACAGTGTCTCAAGATCTTCTTTTAAGATGATTCAGTCATATTTTTTCATACAAGGAAAATAATCTTATCAAGAACCACATGAGCTTGAGTTTATTTGACTTTTGAAGCTAATTGGTTGTGTCTCCAGTCAGCGCCAAGTGAAAAATAGACATCTGAAAAGATTTAGGAAGTTGACACATTTATGTGTTACGAGAAAACAAGATGGTTTTGTTTATTTCAAGAATCGGACCAATCTGAGGAATTTTTTAACAAGTTAGTCTGTTTTTGAGTCCTTCAAATCTTCGTATTTAAAGGAGCATACCGACAATTTTGCATGTTTAAGTCCAATATATACAGCTCGCATATGTTACATTACTGACAACCAATTTCCAAAACAAAGAAAAACCCAATTTTAGTTTTCCTGTTGTTTTTCTAAATCCCCTAATCTTTCAAAATCAAATGTTCAGGTGATCCACCCATCTTAAAATTCAATGTTTCTCCTGCTAACACTTTTGCACAATTGTTGAAGGCACGATTGTTTTAAGTTCTCTGTAAAAGCCGTCTTTTCCTGGGACTATATTATCTGGTGGAGATATACATGGTCTTCTGTTCAGCTCTGTGTAAATAAAATTAGTTTGACAAAAAAAACCCTCAAACTTAATAAACAAAGACATATTATTGTGATGGATTAATTATCTCAAGAACATTTTGAGTATCAACAATATATACAATGATTTTAATAGCGTGCTGGAGTTAACTGAAACCAATGGCAGCCTAGAGGGTAGGAAAAAATTCTAAAATTTACTGCTCCAGTCGTATATTTTGGTAAATGGTTGTCATTAACCTAACATATATATGGGTGTACTGTATATATTAGGCTCAAACATGCAAAATCTGGTATTGTCCTTTAATGTAATTTTCTCCTACTAGATTGGCAGCTTTTTATATATTGTGCTATATTGACACTATATTGCTGAAGATTTTGTTGGTTTCTCATGTGGGATTCATATCCTTCATGTCATTCCAGCATTCCCCCTCACACAGGAGATGCTGTGAGGTGTATTTGAATTCATCTCATCTCCGACATACTTTAAGAACCTTCCTCCTATCATCAACCACACTCACCCACATCTCATTATCATTGAGTGTTGTTATTATCTCTGCATCAGCGTGGTACAGCCTTCCCAAAGAGGCTTCGGTCAACACGGCTCTCTGCAGGACTGAGCCCCTCCGTGAGTCTGCAGTAATTTAGCCAGATTCGGCCTGTCACTCTTCACTGGGATCACGGCTCCCTACGTTTTCTCTCGTGGCCTCTCTCCCGTCGATGACAGAGAAGATAAGCATGTTGCGTATCGGATCACTGAGCTATGACAAAAAAATGGTTCTGCTCAATAAGCCAGATGTAAATAATTGCTGAAAGCAATATAGGGCCCTGTGTTGTGGAGTCCGCTGGATGTTGTGCTTGGCTGGGAGCTCAGCAGCTCAGTTTCATCCAGGTCCTAAAATGCCTCTTAAAATGTTTTGCTCAATTCAAATTCAGTTTTATTTTAAGACTGCTCCGAATAAGCCATGTGTCTTTTGAAATACAGAATACCTCACTAGCCACATTACTCATGATGGGATGGTATCTAAAATCTAAGCTGACTATTTTGAGAAATTGCTGTTTTAAAGGAAACTTATTATCTTGTTTATTTTTTCCTTATTTTCATAATCTAACATAATTTGGAGTATGTGTTAAAGAACCATACCATTTTGCATGCCTGAGCCTAATATATTAAATTTTCATACATATTACATTACTGACAATCATTTCCCAAAGGATAAAACCATATTTCAGCTTTCCTGATATTTGCAAAATCTCTTAATCTTTCAAAATCAAATATTTAAGCGATACACCCACCTTAAAAATCAATGTTTTGCCTGCTAATAGTTACACAACCTTATAAGTCACGGTCATTTAAATTTTTTGATGAACGCAGGTCTGCTTTTGGGACTATATTCCCCAGTGGAGATCAGATCACTACGCGTTTTTTATTGCGCTTAAACTAGGCATAGTCATTGCATGGCTCACGAGCCACATGACGCTCACAGAGCGTCACTTGGCAGCTCACCAATTACTCGATTGGGTTAAAGGACTATATTATATCATCTTAAAGGACCATACCACCCATTTTGCATGTTTGAGTGTAATACATTCAATTTTCATATATGTAACATTACTGACAATCATTTTCTAAAACATACTACTGGAGCAGTGTATTAAAAATGTTTTTCCTAACTTCCAGACCGCCATTGGTTTCAGTTCATTCTGATAGACTATTAAAATCAACTTGTTGATACTTGAAACGTTCTTGGGATAGGTAATCCATCATCATCAAAAAGACATGTATTCAGGTTTTTTCTAAGTTATGTAATTTTAGCATTTAAGTGCAATAAAAAGCACGGCGTGAATGTATATCTCCACCAGGGAATATAGTCCCAAAAGAAGACCTGTTTTTATGTAAAAAATGTAAATGACTGACTTCATACGGCTGTGTAACTATTAGCAGGCAAAACATTGATTTTTAAGGTGGGTGTATCACTTTAATATTTGATTTTGAAAAATGAAGAGATTTTGCAAAATATCAGGAAAGCTGAAATATGCTTTTATCCTTTGGGGAAATGACTGTCAGTAACGTAACATGTGTGAAAATATTAGGATCAAACATGCAAAATGGCTGGTTGGTCCTTTAAAGTCCTCAGAATGTTTTTATTTGAATCAAATACAGCATTGAATTCATAAATGCACTTTTATGAGATGATATAATGTGGCTTGTAAACTCCTTTGTGGATTTATTGATCTTTGCCTTTGGTTGTATAGCTGAATAATTTTTGGGAAATGTTGGTAATTGTTTTTCTGATCAATATTGCAATTCTGATTTAAAATGGGGTTATTTTCAGTCGTGTCTAAAGTCCATCCATCCATCCATTTTCTTTACCCATTTGTCCTGTTGAGGGACGGGGGGGNATCCCAGCAGTCATAGGGTGAGAGGCGGGGTACACCCTGGACAGATCGCCAGTCTATCGCAGGGCTTGTCTTAAGTATTACAAACTTATTTGGTTCCTTCATAAAAATATAACACAGAAATGATGCAGGAGAAAACTCTCTGCAGAGATGCGCAGACAACAAATAACCAGACAACAACTAATATTTTCATTTTGGATTTTAGCAATTACATTAATAAGGCACAGCTGATTAAAGGGCATCAACTGGTGTATTGATTGATTACCAGCAGAGACATAGGTGTGTGTGCTTCATATTAATCTGAGTTTTTTTTTTTTTTTAATTATAGATATTAAAAATCAGACTTAGAGTCAGAAAGTGAACATTGCCAGAATCAATAACGGCTGATGGCTCACATCACTGACAGTGTTGAGTTGGGTTGCATAATTGTGTGTGTGTGTGCATATGTGTGTGTGTTAACATTGTTTATGAAATGTCCTCATGCTGATCAATAAAGATCCAACACAACACCATAAGATCAAAATGTTAAAGTGTGATTTTATTGGTTAAAATTCATGACGAGTCTCGTCATCCTGGAATGAAGCAGAAGCTGATTGGTCCTTCCTGTTCCCACTCTGAGAGATAGCAAGCTCTCTGCACAGGCCTCTTTGTTCCCGCCCTTTCACAGATCTGCTGCTTTACAGATGGGTGTAACCAACATGTGGTGGGTAAGAGCTGAGCAGCTTCATTCCAGGAAGCAGCAAAGAGACATGTTTTAGATCAGAGCACAAACTGCTCTCAGTTCACAGGAAGTGAAAACTGTCAGACATTCTCTGTTACTGAGAGGAGAAATGGCGCAGCAAGGAATTCAGCTGGATCAAGANCTGTCAGACATTCTCTGTTACTGAGAGGAGAAATGGCGCAGCAAGGAATTCAGCTGGATCAAGAAATTTTTTCCTGTTCGATCTGTCTGGATCTACTAAAGGATCCGGTGACCCATTCCATGTGGACACAGCTACTGCATGAGCTGTATTAAAAACTTCTGGGATGAAGAGGATCAGAAGATAATCTGCNTGGACACAGCTACTGCATGAGCTGTATTAAAAACTTCTGGGATGAAGAGGATCAGAAGATAATCTGCAGCTGCCCTCAGTGCAGACAGACCTTCATACCAAGGCCTTTATTAGTGAAAAGCACCATGTTAGCAGATTTAATGGAGAAGCTGAAGAAAACAGAACTCCAAGCTGCTGCTGCANGAAAAGCACCATGTTAGCAGATTTAATGGAGAAGCTGAAGAAAACAGAACTCCAAGCTGCTGCTGCAGATCACTGCTATGCTGGACCTGCAGATGTTGGCTGTGATTTCTGTAAAGGGAGAAAACTGAAAGCCGTCAAATCCTGTCTGGTGTGTTTGGCCTCTTACTGTCAGCAGCACCTCCAGCCTCACTATGACTCCCCTACATTTAAAAAATACAAGCTGGTTGACCCCTCCAAAAAGCTTCAGGAGAATGTCTGCTTTCGTCATGATGAGGTGATGAAGATGTTCTGCCACACTGATCAGCAGGTTATCTGTTATCTCTGCTCTNTCATGATGAGGTGATGAAGATGTTCTGCCACACTGATCAGCAGGTTATCTGTTATCTCTGCTCTGTAGATGAACATAAAGGCCACAACGCCGTCTCAGCTGCAGCAGAAAGAACTGAGAGGCAGAAAGAGCTCCAGGTGAGTCGACAAATCATCCAGCAGAGAATCCAGCACAGAGAGGAAGACGTGAAGGTGCTTCAGCAGGAGGTGGAGGCTATCAATCGCTCTGCTGATAAAGCAGTGAGGGACAGCTGATCCATCTGATGGAGAAAAGAAGCTCTGAGGTGAAGCAGCAGATCAGATCCCAGCAGGAAACTGAAGTGAGTCGAGCTGAAGAACTTCAGGAGAAGATGCAGCAGGAAATCAATGATCTGAGGAGGAAAGATGCTGAGCTGCAGCAGCTGTCGCTCATAGACGATCACATCCAGTTTCTACAATTCCACAATTACCCCTCAAAGGCACATCTCAGAGAAGCTACAGACTCAGCCCGCATCAAGATCCATCCTCTGAGGTACTTTGAGGATGTGACATCTTCTGTGTCAGAGCTCAGACACAAACTGCGGAACATTCTGAGTGAAGAATGGACCAAGATCTCAGAGATACTGACTGATGTGGATGTTTTACTGCCACGACCAGAACCCAAAACCAGAGCTGGATTTTTAAAATATTCACGTCAAATCACACTGGATCCAAACACAGCAAACACACGTCATTATGTGAGGGGAGAAGAAAAGCAACATGTATGATGCAACAACAGTCATATTCCAGTCACCCAGACAGATTCGATTATAGGTCTCAGGTCCTGAGCAAAGAGAGTCTGACTGGACGTTGTTACTGGGAGGTGGAGTGGAGTGGGGGAGGAGTTATGATAGCAGTCGTCTACAAGAACATTAACAGAAGAGGAGAGGAAAGTGAATTTGGATTCAATAACAAGTCTTGGGTGTTATATTGTTCCAGAAACACTTATCAGTTCAGATATAACAGTATCAAAACTTGTGTCTCAGGTCCTCGTTCCTCCAGACTAGGAGTGTATCTGGATCACAGAGCAGGTATTCTGTCCTTCTACAGCATCTCTAAAAACATGACTCTCCTCCACAGAGTCCAGACCATGTTCACTCAGCTGCTCTATGCTGGACTTTGGCTTTGTGATTATTATGGAGACACAGCTGAGTTCCTGTAGACAGGAGACTCACAGAGGAAGCCGTTGAGATTTTGTGTTTTAATTCTTGAATAAATTTAGTTTTTATCCTTGTTGCTCAGTTCTAATCACCATGGTGTTCCTGCACTTGTGATTTGTTTTTATGCTTTTCTGTTGTTTCAGCAGGTGAAACTCTTCCTGTGTGTTTAGCCACAGTGTCTATACTTCTAATGCTGACATGAGCATATAAACTGCTGTGCGTGTATAGGTGTAGTGTTTGTTAAATAGCAGCTTTGCTGGTTGTATTTAGATTTTTACAGAACATAAAGAGGATTTAAACAGGGTTTCCTGCAGACGTAAAAACATGGCGGCTCAGTGGAAAGGCAGGAAGGAAGGAAGTCTTCAGTCTCCAAAAATAAAATCCTGAAAGTAGAATGTCGTCTGAAACTGACATTCTCCTGGATCGACTCCTCAGTCAGAGGAACAGTGAGAATTAATGTTTAAAAAAAAAAAAAATACAGATTGTGTCTCTTCTTTATAGAGTAATCTGTAATTATTACAACTCTGACCTTTGACCTTGTCATTAGCGTCTTTCTTTCTTTCCATCTTTCTATTCATTCTTTCTATTAACTTCAAAATCAATGTGTATATACTGTAATTTAGACAGAAAAACAGACATTAACATTTTAATTTGGACCCGATGGAAACCTTTTATTCCCCCCAAACTTTATTTGACTTTGCAGAAACTGCCGTAAACTGCAACGTTGAAAGACTGGATGTTCCAGTCCAAATCCGCGCATGTGTACAACAAATCGGGTAGGATAACAGATAGGGTAGTGACAACAGGCATCAGATATGAGCCCTTTAAAAAATAAAAATGTAAATTCGCCATGTCTCACCCCCAGCAAGAAATAAAACTTAATCAAATCATTTAAATGAGTCATTATCAAATTTTCCAATGTATGCACAATGTATGTACAGTATGTTTCCAATATTCTTCTCTTTGGCACTGACCTTTTTCTCCTAACAACAACATATGAACATCCCAGCAAATAATGAGATAGTTTTTAACCTCACCTCACGTCATGTTTTGTTATTTTGATTTTGAAAAGAAATAAGTTACAAAAAGAACAAGAGCGCAATGTTATCATTCCGGTGTGAATCAAGAGAAGCCCCGTCAAAGTGGTGAAGTTTTAAAACAGCCACCACAACTGGTAGGCTACGTGGATTATATTCAGAAAATCATAGGAATACTATGACAATAACCCAGAAAAACAGGTAATTTGCTAAACAAATAAATTGGGGGNGGGCGTCGGCTTATACACGAGATCGGCTTATACTCGAGTATATGCTGTAAGTTGAAATTGGATGGCTGGAAATTTGCTCAAAATCTTGTAGGTGTACTTGAATTTTGGCACTATTTTGGAACCACAATTCAAATTGGAAAAAAAAAGTGAATGTAAGCAGGAATCAGATAAAATAAGATGCTAGTATAGTAATCTGTAGCAAAGCTTTTGTTCTGTTGTAATTATGNGAATCAGATAAAATAAGATGCTAGTATAGTAATCTGTAGCAAAGCTTTTGTTCTGTTGTAATTATGATATTGGTCACTATTTCTAATTAAAGTATTATACAAGTATACACATGAAAGTTTCTTGTGGCTCTCCTAATGATCATGATCTGTTGTTATGGCTCACCGTGAAAAAATAGTGACTGGCACTGGCTTAAATGCTAAAATTACCTAACTTCAAAAAAACCTGAATATACATCTTGTTGGCGATGATTAATTACCTATCCTAAGAACGTTTCAAGTATCAACAAGTTGATTTTAATAGCGTACCAGTATGAACTGAAACCAGTGGTGGTCTGGAAGATAGGAAAACATTTTTTTTTTTTAAATTCACCATTCTAGTAGTATACTTTGGGAAATGATTGTCAGTAACTTACATGTATGAAAATTGAATATATTAGGCTAAAACAAGCAAAATGGCCGGTATGGTCCTTTAAACATTGGCAAAGTGCTAAAATGTGCAGTTGATGCCTATAGAAATACATCTGGTAAGATAAGCTCAATGGTCCAGAACTGCCTTGAAATCGTTGTTTTTGATTGGTTGTTGACTTCTGCAACATGTTCATGTCATTATGTAAACCATTTGAATTTACCGCCTAATTAGACACACCCACTAAATATGAGGTTAGCGAGTGTTTGACCAGCATCCACCAATCTGGCCAATCCAAAGAAAACCTATTTTTCACTCAGTGTGCACAGTGATGCTGCAACAATACAGTAAGTGGATGAATGTGTTGTTACACATCAAGGCATGGAAAATATACTCCTCAAAATAAACCCCTAAATGAAAAAAAGAATATGGAAATCTGTATAATTTGTCCCTATTAAGATGCTCGCAAAAATGCACATGTCGAGTTAAATGTTCTTACTACCACAGAAAAAGCAAGTAAGCAGCCTTTAAATAAATACCTTTTTTATTCTGTTATTGGCTTTTTACAGGTACAAAGCATACAGCATGTTATAGTTTTATCAAAAGTGGAAAATACTGATGTTACATATGTAACAAATGTAAAAAATAAGTCTTCAATCTTACTTTCCCTGAAAGTAAGAAACGTACATTTCAGCATATGAAAATATCCATAAAAACACAGCTTAAGTAATTTAAGTTAATAAACAGTACAAAAATGTAGAAACCATAGATGTCAAAATAATGGACAACACTGACAACAAATGACCTCATGACTGATCATGAATTTAAAAAATATACACAAATTTATAGTGTTTTAGTTGCGCTCATATTTGTAGAATTGATGCATTATCTTCACCCGAAATGCTTGGCTGGTCAGAAAACACTGTTTATTTTTGTCATAAACACTCAAACCGCCTTCCCTGTTGAACCTAGCCCAAAAAAATAGAGGAAAATCCTCCCTCATGCTCAGATCCTCAAATGTCTGTAAGGCAGGGGACTTGATTAATACTCACTGTTGGAGCATTTAGCCAGTCTTCTGTTAGAAAACAGAGAGAGAGAGAGAGAGAGAGAGAGAGACTGATAGCGTNTTTAGCCAGTCTTCTGTTAGAAAACAGAGAGAGAGAGAGAGAGAGAGAGAGAGACTGATAGCGTGACAGAGAGTACCTTTGGAGCTGGGATCATAACATTGGTGGAGTTTCAAATGCTTTGCGTGCAAAACGCTGCACTTACTTTCACACCGAGGGCTGTGTCCAGCTGCCTACAGGTGCAGTCAGATCAAACACACATGCTTCCTTTTAGGTAAATTAAAAATTGACCCCTAAAATGACAGCAACTGGTGTTTTCTGTCCATGTATGACCCATTGGAATTTTCTTCCTGCGAGTGTTAATATTATCTAGCTTCTTATCTTTCAGCTGCAAATGCGACAGAAATTTTTGTACAGGAGAGGCAATATTGGTAATAAAGACCAGAAACGTTCAATCAAGATAAAGTGAACGGAGCTTTGCAGTCACTAAATTGAATTCAGACATAATTTTTTTTTTATTTTTTTTTTTTCTGAGCAATTCAGTGTCATTGGAAATGTAATGAGGTTTCAGAGAGATGAATGCGTGATTGTATGTTTGTGTTTGGCTCTAGAAAAGACTGGTAAACTATTCCAAGTTGGCTAATACCAAAATCAGTTATATTACAGGTGCCACTTTCTGCCTTACTGAATTGAAAGTCGTCTTATAATTTTGCATAAAGAAAAAATGCGTAGTCCAATGTTCTCCTGAAATGTACAGTCCTAGTCCTCCTTTTTCTATCGAGAACATCATGATATTCTACATCATAATAAATAGTCTCATACATATTGCTCAGCTTCTCCTTCATTTAGAATGGTCACCGAGCCATCCCCACTGTTCATTTCAATGTCTTTTACTGCTGCGTTCTCTGGAAGCAAGGCTAGATCCTTGAACACATCAACATAATGTCCAAAGCCTGGGCCCCAGTTCAACAGATTGTCCCAGTTGAAGCCCCCAGCCTGCTGGCCCAGTTTGTGAGGCAGGGTGTAGTTTTGGTCAGTAGGGGGCAACTGGGAAGTACCAGGCCCTCCTTCTGCTCTGCGGCTAGAGTATCGCCTCTGTTTGAGCCTCCCACCATAGTCCTCATCATCAGCATCTGACTCGTTGACTTGTGTGAGCTTAGGAACCCGGGAGCTGTAAGAAACAGGCTTTTCCCGGTCATACTCCATCTCAGAACATGTAAAGGAGTCATGTGAGTCACTTTCTGAAGAGGACTCTGGTGCTGGGATGCCATCTGCAGGGTTGCGGACCCTCGAGAGAGGCCTGCGGCAGTCCTCTTCTGAGCTGGAGCGCCCGTGGTCCGCACTGCAGATGCTGGGGTTGCGTGGGCGTGGAGTATTCAGTCGCTCCACTTCTTCAATAGACAGCCCCACAGGAGGTCCTGTCTCCAGTGGGATCTGCTCGATTGGCTGCTTCAGCCGACTGCCAGGCCTGGAGGTGTGGCCGTGGCTTGCCATGGTCTGCGGACTCTTGCTACGCCTCCCCAGCCGGGTGGCGTAGTTGAACATGGGTGGTGGCTGGCACATGTCATTGTGCAGGTCCAGCGGGCTGCCCTCACGCCGAGCCAGGTTCAGTTCTCTGGTTGGATTGTTTCGATAGAAGGAGGAGGGCTTGTTGAATGGCGCTGGGCTGTGTCTGGAGAGGGGGTTAGGAGTGGGGCAAGCGGAGTGTGAGTGACTGAGTGGGGTGGACCTCAGTGCTTGGCTGTACTGAGGCTGATACGTGTAACTTGTAGCTCCGAGAGGTAAGGGAGACTGTCGAGCGAAGCCCAGAGGGCTGTGTCTCTGGATGGAGAACTTGGGCGTGTGGCTGCGGAACTGCTTGTAATGCTGAATGATGTCAGCATCAGAAGGGGCGATGCTGCTGGCATTGTCTATATCATAGTGTTCAATATCTGCCTCTGGGCCGTTGCAGGGGGCACAGGGAGCACTGGGGACCGTCTCGTTGTTGTGAGGAATGTCGGTTTCATCAAAGATCAGATAAGGGTTCTCCCTCTCAATGATGTCAGGTTTAGGGTTTCCTTCTGGTTGTTTTCGTACCATCATGTCATCTCCATATGGCGGGATATTATCCGGGTCATCAAAAGCGACATTCTCGCTACCCTTCTTCTTCTTCTTCTTCTTCTTCTTCTTCTCTTTGGGCTTCTTCTCCTTGGGCTCCTTTGGCACTTTGGTCTTGTTGCGGTCCTTGCAGTGGTTGCATAGGATCAGACTGAGCACCACCAGAGCAAGGATAGTGGCACAGCTGCCAACAATAGCTGGTACTGCCCAGATGGGGAGAACCATCTCCTCTGATGTGGGGCTCGGGCTGCACACAAAACCACCGTTGTTGGCTGTCTTACAGATGCTTCCCTGAGGGCACTGAACTCCCAGACAGGCCACCAGTGTCTCGCACATCTTTCCTGTGTAGAACTCAGAGCAGACGCAGGTGAAACCGGAGCGAGGATCGGGCACGCAGCTCCCACGGTTCTGACAAGGACTCGAGGCGCAGTCACCAGGTGGGACACACTGGTAGGTATACCACTGGTTAACGCACATCAGGCCATCCCAGCATGGGTTGCTCTCACAGAGATTGGGACCCCTGCAGCCGATCTTGACGGAAGAACTGGTCTTAGTTAATGTAACAAGGTTGTGTTCTCCAGTGAATGGCAGATTCTCCCCATTGTACTTCACGTAGGCCAAGCAGCCATCAAAATCTGCAAATGAAGGACAGGAAAAATTATTTTAGATAATAAGAAACGGTCCTCAGCAGCTGCAAGGACAACAGTGGCCCGAAGGGGATTTATTTCCGATTTCTAACAGACTGATGGGTTTTCAAAATGTCTGTCAATGCTGGATCACCTTTTTGTATATAACAGGAACTGGGAGTTATAATGAGAACTGAAGGAATTTTGTTTAGACGGGTAATTGGTTCAAGCTTCAGGAAAACAAAACAAAACAAAACAAAACAAAACAAAACAAAACAAAACAAAACAAGCAAAAACACCTCTTCCTCCTCGAAAAATTATGTTATAAAATGTGCTCAATCACTGGCAAATTTGATAGCAGAAATATGAAATATTTTTCTAAAACAGAGAAGCCATCATCGGAGCCATTACAGCTTCAAGACAAACATCTGGATTACATGAACGTTTCTGTGTCTAATTCAATCTTTTGCTTTGTGTACTGCCTAACAATACTGCCTCTCCGATGTAAATAGATTTTTATTGAATTTATCCCAACGCAGATTAAATCCATTTGTGTCTTTTCATTAGTTCTTGCAAAGTGAACGCACAACAGAACACAACTGTTCAGACATACTGAGGTGAGGGTCGGCTAACAGGCAGTCTGCCACAGACCTGCGTGCTCAGAATATGTTTGTTCTGAATTATGCCCTGATGGTTGTAGAAAAGAGGTCAACAAATCATTAAAATTACTCATTTTTACCATATTAGTGCACAGTATTAAGTTCATTTGTCCCTCCCCTGAAAGTCTGAAATTTACTGTGTTGCATTACCTCCCTCTGGATGGCCTCTGGTTCACCCGAGCTAAACTCTACTCAAATCATGTTCAAGGACATCTGATGTGTGATTTAAGGCTAAACTGAGACGAGAAGCCGTGGAAATAGCACCAAAAACCATCATGCTCCAGCATTCCAAGACAAAGCCAAATTAAGTTAATCTTAAGTATTCATCCAGAAATGATATTGAGATAAAGAAACATTTACTCAACTACTGTAAATTCATAATAGGTAAATCTCACCAATGTCAAATAGAACCGGATTTCAGGCCAGACCTACTGAGTCTTTTTTGGACCGCCACCAAATATGGTCAATATTTGAGTAGCAAACTTTTACTCCACGGGGAAAAAGATTGAGTGTTCATAACAGCACATGTCCGAAAGTCCTGTCATACATGTACATTGTCATGCATGTACTCACACACACACTGCTGCTGTAATGATCTACAATGGGTGAGAATGTTCTTGGTCGAATGCCAGTTTTTGAGAGGCTGCAGCATGGGTGTGAGATAACCACACACGCACATGAAGATCCATTGTGAGCCTCAGAAATATATTCTTAAAATGATAGAAAAGCCTTTGAAACACCATTTAGATCATCATATTTGAATATGTGTGTGCTAGCAGGTGAAACATTGAATTTTGAGGTGGGTGTATCACCAGAATAATTCAGTTTGAAAGATTAGGGGATTTGGCAAAAGAACAGGAAAACTAAAATGCAGTTTTATGTTTTAGAAAATGGTAGGCAGTAATATAACCTGTATGTGGGTAGTAGTAACTTTTTAATTTTTTGAAATTCTTTTTAAATTATTCAAATTAAGTGACACAAAATACTCTTATTAATATATACTACACCTCCTTACACCTCCTAACTCCTACATCTTCCCTCTCCCTCCATCTGTCACTCAGCACTCACTTGCTGCTGTTTTCTGCTGGGCAGGTCCAGACGGGATTCCTCCAAGGGACAAAGTTAGGACGCTGAGACCTCCAAAGTCCTGAGTGGCGTGCTGGATGACCTTTGGGTTTGCTCCATCCACCTGTAGCAAGGTGACAGAGCCGTTCTTCACCAGCTGGAGGACGTGCCACTGACCTTCTGAAACCACAGCTTCCCCTACAGTCCGCTCCACCTTTCCTCCCACGCCAGCATCTGAGATGTAGTGGATGTTGCCATTCCTCAGCTGAGGGAGGGAACAAAGACGTGAGTGCTTAATTCACTTAAAGGACATACCTGTGGTTTTGTTACATTACCGGCAACAATTTTCCAAAGTATATTACAGGAGAAGTTCATTTTCACATTGTTCTTTCTGCCTTCCAGGCAGCCACTGGTTTCAGTGTATTCCAGTACATCACAAAAATCAACTTTTAGAGACTTGAAACATGGTTGAGATTTGTAATTCATCACAGCAAACCACATGCTGTTAATATTTTTGTCAGAAGCAACTTAATTTTAGTATTTTAATGAAGTTAAAAATGCAGAGTGATCTGGGAATTCTTCATAGACTAGTCACAAGAGAAAAGACTGCTTTTACCAGACAAATTCAAGTGGCTGTTCTTCTACATTCAGGCGTGTGTTAGGTAATTTTAAAGTGGGTGTGTGAATGTTCAAATGTTCAAATGTTCACTTGAACATCTGATTTTGAAACATTAGGGGATTTGGTAAAATGACATGAAAATTAAAATACCACTTTATGCTTTGGAAAATGGTTGGTGATAACATACCGGGTATGCAGGGAGTATTTATTGGGCTCATGCAAAACCACCAGTGTGGTCCTTTATGATGGAAGAGTGGATGGATGTGTGAGATGATGGGTAATGGATAGATGAAAATCAAAACTATCCAAGTAGACTGATAAGATGAGAAAAAAATAAGATAATAAAAACTTTATTGTCCCTTTAGGGAAACTTTGTCTTGGGCTCAGAAGCAAACACACAGACATACATACACACACACACACACACACACACACACACCCTTTTAATTTTTAAATTCTGGAATACAATGCAGATTTTACATTGTGCAGCTCCTCCTAAAATCTTTTAATTAAAACAAAAATTTTCTCAAGTGTTGGATTCATCATTTATTTAAGTCATGAAAACCCTGAACCATGACATCTTGCTAAGAGAATTTTCTCATAGTCCAATTACTGTATATGCATTTATAATAAATTATAACACACATTTTGAACTTTAACCATCTTAGTGACCACTGAGTGTGTTTATCTCATACTGAGTGAATGTGGATGATTGATTGAAGTCGTGGTGAGTGGAAAGAGTGGAAAGAGAGTGAAAAAAGATGGAAGATTGAAGTTGAAAAGACTGAGGAAACCCAGTGAAGCATATTGTCATAGATTAGATTTGGACAGCCAGAAGAAAGAACCTGATACCTGCTGGATAGTTTGTGCTTTAATCTGTAGATTGTACTTTAAGCAATAAATAATATTCTCTTGAGAAAGCCTGCCTAAGACAGGAGTAAATTATGCACTTTTGAGATTATTGCAATGGAATATCCTTAAAATTTCAGTATCAATCATGAGGGATGACAAGTAGACTCCACAAAAACTACCAGCACAGTGCTTTCAGAATCTGCTGCTGAGGTCAGAGATCGAAAACAAAAATGCAGCTTGAAGCTCATAAATCTTTCTCCCTGCGGGGTACGCTGCAGTTAATCATGTTCTCACGACTTGTGTGTAGCTCAGGTTATTTGTCCAGAAGACGAACAGTGGCGAGCTAACAACATATTCAGACGCAACACGCTCAAAGAAATGCCCACTGGAGATCGCTCTTTCCTAAAATGAAAGGATGTGCTGAGTCTTTAAAAGAAATTCATCAGCCTCACTTTGGCACAGACAACTCATTTGCGGCTTGTGGTGTGTATGGGAATCTCATATGTATATTCCCCACTTCAATGGAAAAGTAATCCTATTCTCTTCCCTCTTCAAAGACCCCAGAAATCAGCAATGATAAGTCACTTCCGGATGGATTGATTTAAAATGGGAAAAATGGAAAGTCCCCTAAGCCAAAGAACACTGAGTGCTCCAAACCTGGAAAACAGATTACTAGCTTTATCTTTTAAGCATCCTGTTTTTTTACATCCCAGTATATACACTACTCCCTCTCAACATGCTATAAATATATATAGATATATATATATATATATATATATACACACACACNACTCCCTCTCAACATGCTATAAATATATATAGATATATATATATATATATATATATACACACACACATATATATATACACACACATATATATATATATACACATATATATTCCCCTGCCACCCTTCTTTTTTAGATCTCATAGCACTAACAATACTCTTCTGGACTATTTAGTCAGCCATAGTGGTGAGTTGACAAGCACCAGGGACCGTCCAGCTTGGAAAAACAAAAACCATAAGGGAGCGAGGAGGAAGTAGCATCTCCAACAAAGGAAAAAAGCAACAGTGAGAAGGGGTTGTTATTATTGGTGGTAGGAGTCAAAAAGGAATATTGAAGGATGGATGAGACTCAGACTGTTTTTGGTCAGCTGCCCAGAGGCAGAGAGGAAGGAGAAAAAGGAGCGTGGCGGCTAAAGGGAGGTGGGTGAGAAAGAGCTATACAGTATGCTTTTTCTATGCGTAGGTCATATTGATATGTGGGAAATGGGCGTTTTCTCTTCCTCTCTCACCTTCACAGTAGTGTAGTTGCTACTCTCTTGTACGTGCAGCAGAGTCCCACTCTTGCTGCGTGTTCTGAACTTGACTTCCAAGCTGCTGCGGGGACTGGCGGGGTCAGAGGTCACNCTCTTGCTGCGTGTTCTGAACTTGACTTCCAAGCTGCTGCGGGGACTGGCGGGGTCAGAGGTCACGCCTTGTAGGGACTGCCTCAGCAGGGTGTCGCGTTTAGGACCCTGCCTCAGAGAGTAATCTAGACGGCCGGTACCGTCCAGGGACAGGGCAGTGTCTGCTGTTATGTCTGTGGTAGAAAGATGGAGAACATCCTTAGATCATTCAATCTATTCTGTTTAGCAAACAGAAGTTTCATGGGGGAGATCAAAAATGTTTCCACCCCGCAGCTGGCTCAGTCTGCTCTAAATGATTTTCCCCGTCTGTTTGCCATAACCACAAACTGGCCCTTACATCTTCACCAACGGTTACAAAAATATTCCCATAGCTAAAAGAGCTTGGTCTGTCCCTCAAAACAGCCCACGTGTTTTAAAGCAAGACACTGAAGTCATACCTGAAACCTCTTACAGTGGGTGGATTTAAAAAATACCATTCACTAAAAGCCAAAAATGTAAATGTCTGAATTTTATGTTAATCGTTTAAAGTCATACTACCACTGTGATTTTAGGTCCTGTGAGATCTCCAAATTTGTCAGAATGGGCCAAAAGGCCTGACTTCAAAGTTCAGCATGAGAAATACAGCCTGCTTTTGCCTGAAATTAGAGGTCATGACCCCTCAGTATCACAATTCATTGTGTGCCAGTCAGTCCTTTACTGGAGCATTCAGGTGATCCATGTCAACTTGTAAAGTCAGGAAATATCACATGACCACATTATATGTACCAGGTATTGGTGTGCAGGTGGTGATCGATCACTGGAAATGTAATTGCTAATGAAAATCCAGTGCAGAATGTAAATAAAGATCTTTGACTGAAACTACATCAATAATAAAGAATTTTGAAATTTATTACAACAAATTTTGTCAAAAACATATAAACACTTTAAATAGCAGCTGACATTTCTTGCAGTTTGCGAACCTGAAATTTGTCTGTTTTACCACAGACGTCAAATCTGACATGTCTTCAGCATAAAAATGCATTATAATAAAGCTACAAAATGCAGCTATGTGCCCTATCTTAGACTACGTGGTGCAGTTAGATGATTCATGAGGAAAAATAATAAATATTTTTGATAGAATATGCCTTAGTATGTGCAACTTCAGCAAAAAGAAGAAGACATTTCTAAGGCATTTATAACTTACATTTCTCACAGTATTTGCCAGTGAAGCCATCCACACACTGGCACTGCTGCCAAGACCAGCGGTCCACACAGGTGCCTCCGTGTCTGCAGGGGCTGGCAGTGCAGGCTCCTTCCAGTCTTGGACATCTACAGACACGACAGACAAAGTGACAATCAGACAGTTTGACAGGTCAGCAGCACAGACTGCAGCTGGGGGGTCTGCCGAAAAAGAAACTCCAGAAAAAGGGCAGATGAGCTGTGATTTCTCTCCTCATGCCGCAATACAAAAAGCCCCATAAAGGACTCCGGGGGAATTAGCATATTAAAAGATCCGTCCTCGCCTCACTATTCACAAGCACGAGAGAAAAGAAAAAATTTCTCCGGCATTCTGCAACTGGTTTCCCCCTGTCGCAAAAAATCTGCCATTTGTATTAAAAAAACATCTTTTTAACCACTCTCCAGAGGGTTTGGGAGCGTGAACAGATGTCCCACAGTGAGAGTTGAGGAGGTTAGAGAAGACAGACAGATGGGAAGAAGAGAGACAAGGTGAGGAGAGAACGATGAAGGAAAAGAGGGAATTAGGGAGTGGGGGGGTTACTGGGTGGGGACGGGGTGCAGACCTGTCAAGGATGCCACGCGACGCCAACGCCTGACTGGGCTCCAGTGGGCGGCCGTTGACGGCGAACTCCATGATGCAGCCAACGAAGTCGTGGGTGGCGACCTGGCCGCGCCGATGAAGGATGGGCTCTATTGGCCTGACACCTCCCACCGAGAGCCTGTTAGGCTGTACATCCAGAATCCTACACACACACATGCACACACACACACACAAACAGATTGACAGATTAACATATGCATACAGGGCTATGCATGCACACAAATGCACGTCTCTACCCTCAAATCCAAAAGCACACAAATGCATTCAAGAAATTCAGATGTCTCACACACACATGCACACACACGTGTACTACTGTGGGTCAATGCATTTCACAACAACATGGACCCGAAACCTTTACAAAATAAACTTGTGCAGACCTCTTTGGGTCTTTCTCATCTGCCAAATCAATCTCTCTCTCTCTCTCTCTCTCTCTCTCTCTCTCTCTCTCTCTCTCATCCAAATACATACAGAAACAATGTACACATGAACAAGCTGTAGCCTTCACCCCACAAGGGCTGAGTAATAAAGCAAAATACTGCAGTGAAGGTTTAAGCATACAGTATTTGCAAAATGACTTCATTTAAGAATCACACATATATTATGCATCTCTTTCACAACCTTTGATAGTAATATTAAAGCACAAACAAAAGAAGAATAAAAGCTTTTCACTCAGATGCAAAAATAAATAAATAAATAATCGTATTGCTAAACTTGGTGAAAGAAGCCAAAGAAAAACCTGGACCTGTAAACTTGTAATGTCAAAGAGGTTTGATGATGACATACTCAGAAGAATTCAAGGCAAAAGAAGCAGATTTTTTAACACGACTTTAATCTAATGTTTGGTTACTTCACCAGTTAAGTATACATTTCCTTCACCCACTGCTGATTAACTCAATTAATAAGAAATGTTTGTACAACATCAGTTTATATTATATTTATCAGTCATTTGATTTAATAACGTTGCTTTAGCAGAAATGCACAAAATCAATGTTGTGAGTGGAGAGTGTGGATGTTGGTCCCTGTCCTCTCTTTCTGGCTATGATATGAAGTAAAACAATGGCTGGAAAAAATTATGCAGATATGTCCATATTGTGTACAGAAACTTTTGGAAAGGTATTATTCTGCATAATTTTGCCAGGGAGAAAATTTCATTATTCCTTGACTTTTCCAGGCTTTGGATCCTGGACTGTCATCAGCATTTTAATATATACAGTTGAATCAGAGAAACAGCTGTGTGTGTGTACATCTGTGTGTATGAGTGTGTGTGTGTGTATACGTGTGTGATTGTCTTACCAGTCCGTGTGTACTGCCACGTTGCTAACAGCACAATAACCTGGTTCCTGGTCATCACCACACAGGTCCACGGTCAAGGATGCAGCCTGCATGATGAGAGGAGCAGGCGCACGCGCACACACACACACACACACACACACACACACACACACACACAGACAATATTCTTTCAAAATATGCATCCACAAATTAAAACACAAGTCATGTATTGTATATTTTCTGTTCAAACTTTGACCAGACATTTTACTTCCTGTCAGCTAACAGCGTCACTATATTTGAACTGATTTCACAGTTTAAGACGCATTTCCAAGAGAGAATAAAAGACAGATTCATAACAATCTTTCTGTTATCATGACTGTTCAGCCTAAATCAAGCGTGTTTAATATTACCAAAAGTTTACAGTCGTGATGCCAAACGTGTGTGATGATGTTTTACTTATCACTGTCGGCAGCCAATAGGTGTGGAGTGTTTGGCTGACAAAATGACTGTCTTTTTTGAGTTCTCCAACAAAAAAAACAAGGTTAAGATTTGAAGGCCCCGCACCCTCGCACAGGTGTTTTTAGTTATCTCTATGCTGGCCTCTTCTCACTTCTTACATTACGTGGCGCTAAGCTGGGACCTTGCTGAAGCCATCAAACTCCATAATCCTAAAACAATCGTAAAGACTGAACTTGTCTAACCCCAACATGTCTAAAAAAACTAACAGGTGAGTCAGTCTATCAACCACAGTCTGGACACACCCACACAGTCCTGTAAAGGGGCCTAGTCAGTTAAAATTCATGTAGCAGCATAAAAAAAAAAAAAAAAAAAAAAAAACTCCAGAAGAGTCCTGTTGCTGTCTTTACAGAAATTGAATTTGAGAGAAAACAAATGCATATAAAGTGAATGGAAAGAACAGCCTTCTACATCCTGACTGTTTTAGGTGCAAAGTTTAGAAAAGCTCCAACTTATCCATCATCCAATAGCCAAGGATCTCATGGCCACAAGGGGGCACTAGTCTGTCATGGCTCATCATTCCCCTTCCATATGTATGACTGAATAATTTTTGGTGTCTGTCAATCTGACAATGGACTAATGCTGCGTTCGACAGACCTCAGAACTTGGATTTTTCTGACTTCTTACTTGGAAAAATGTGTTGGAACGGCACTTGAAGTTGGAGCTCTGACTGGGAAACTTGGACTAAAATTATCTACCCCGACTTCACGAATATGATGTCAATCAACATGGTAGCACCCATGGAAATGAGCTTTATGAATGTAAATAATCAGCTAACAGTCGAATAAAGTATTTTTTCCCATGTGCCATGAAATAAAAAGGTCAAAATATATTGCCAAGTTTTACTTACAGTGTATAATAACTGCTTGCTATTGATATGTAAGTGTAAATAATTTTAGAATATTACTTATCTGCACAAATGTTTATACCCACTGTGATTAATATCATTGTAAAACAACACAACCAAACAGTCCTGTAATCTAACTTTACTGTAGTTAGCATTTATTACTAAGTTTATTTAATCCTACAGTGTTTATTGGTGTTCAGCTATGCTTGTTTGTTTTCATTTGGCTGAACGGTTTGAGATTGGAAGTTGGAACTTCCGACTGGGAAAAATCCGACTTCCGAGGTAGCTCGAACTCAGCATAAGTAGTGCACTGGGCTCAAGTCACAATGGGATTCTGGCTCCGCCCATGTGGGGCTAATTCAACCAATGAAATTATTTCTGCACCTGGTAGCTACTAGTTCAAATAAAGTGTTTACTTGTAATAATGGATAATTTTATCCACACTATCATGGAACAATTATCTTGTGTCATTCCTTTATAATTGATGGTATAGGGGTATATAGAAATCATATATATTATAGCAAACATTTCCTATTTCCCCTTAATGATACTAAGTATTTGCCCAGATGTGGGTCATTTTTTTCTACTCTGAGAGAGAATGACCCGAGTAGGAGGAAAAGAAATGGGGTGGCAGGGAAACCGTCCGGAAAAGTGCGTGAAAGTGTTGAAAAAGCAGAGCAATCACGCTCCACCTATTCTGGATCTTAAGTCAACATGGACCACACCGGCCCCGGATCTCTAACACAAATCATCCAGGAGAGCATGACCCCACCAAGCACACGTGCACACACATGGCCCCCAACACACACACATACACATGCAGAAGCAATCTACGCAGGATCAGATTAGAAACACACACACACACACACACACACACACCGGTTTTAATTGCTAACACTGAGAGTGACAANATTAGAAACACACACACACACACACACACACACACCGGTTTTAATTGCTAACACTGAGAGTGACAACATATGAGGTGAGGAACAGCAGGACTCATACATTTTTGAATCTATTTGTGACTTTTATAAAGAACACCAGCAACACATGGAGGTTTTATTAACATATTTTCCTCTGATCAAAGACAGCGCAGCTATGCTGTACACACTCCACACATGGACAAACGCCTGATGCTGTGACAAAGAAAATGTTTTTCTCAACAACCCCCTTGTAAATTAATTCCTAATGTAAAACAAAAAGATAAGGGGTGTGTTTTTGCTCGGCTAACATTGAGGGAAATGGTGTAAACACACTGAGGAAATGTGTGGAATGTGCCACTGCGGATCATTGTTTTCCTCATGAGTAACAGAATGGGAGGACCTTGGCATTGCTCTTTGTTGTGGGTTAAGCTCTGAGTGACTTTGTTCTTGTTCTGGGACAAATAATTTCACTAATCAAGGACTTGATTATTAGCTGGTGGTGCTAATCAACCAGAATCTTAATCTGTCAAACCAAATTTCAGATCTGTTGTTGATAGATGTTTTTGTTGTTCATGTCTGTTTGTTGTGATTTAGAAACTTGATTTAAATTAACTAGCTGATATCTGGCTTAGACGTTCCCAGCTATGATCATCTCATCATAATGCTAATTATTGCTAATTACTCAGAATCAATCAATCACAACTCAGAAAGCAAAGGGGACTTTGTCTCTATAAGGCATAATCCCTTTTCACCACTGGCTTATATACATGTAATTCCAGTGGAGGGGGGCTGGCTTTAAAATGTGCTGCCACTTCTTTAGAATGTGCTGAGGTTGGCTGTTTTTGGGCAGAGCAGAATGCTTAAAAAATTTTAAGAAAAGTGCTTTGTTATGTCAGCAACTTTTCTCACTGGGTGACCAATCACAAGAAGAAGAAGAAGAAGAAGAAGAAGAAGAAGAAGAAGAAGAAGAAGAAGAAGAAGAAGACGGTTTTGGGAAAGAAGAAGAAGAAGAAGAAGAAGAAGAAGAAGAAGAAGAAGAAGAAGAAGAAGAAGAAGAAGAAGAAGAAGAAGACGGTTTTGGGACCTATAGCAACAACAACATGGACGTTCCTGTTGAGAGGCTATGCTGATGATATTAGAATAGGACATCGCAAAAGCAGGGCTCTTGAACGGGATCATGAACTGGCCCTCATCTTCTACAGATGATGTCAAGAGTTTCTGTTTAACAGAAACGCTGCCTTTCACAAAAGCTAAAGTCGTAGGTAGTTAGTGGGAAAAATGTAAGTGACAGGTAAAACCTAATGAATATCAGCAAGTTAATCAGCTGCTTCGTATTTAAGAGCCACTTTATACTGCTTCCTCTGGTGTAAAAGCAAACCCGACATGTCAAATTCAGAGAAGAAACCTAAATTCTCTGCTTCAGAGCTCTGCATTTTAAGAGACTGACACTAATATAAGAGAGAGAGATTAGAAGATTCACACTTTAACAGTCCAGCACAGGTGGGTGTGGTGTGTGTGTGGTGTGAGAAAAACACAAAGCACAGCTGATGAGGCTTGAGGAAGACGTGCAGTGCCACAAGTATGTGTGCAAGATCTGATCAATGACAATCAGTCATGGTGATTTATGAATCACTTCCCCGACAGAAAAATCAGGAAATGCTGTAGTAATGCATTTTTCAAGGTAAATGTTAAAAAAACAAAAAATACCAGAACAGGCATTTATGAATGAGGGACAGTGGCTGCATGACAATCCTTGCCCTTATTGACACCTTAAAGCTGGCAATATGTTTTATGAATTCACCCCTGAATGTCAACATGACCTAAGTTTGAATATATGGTATTTGTAATTCATGCTATGTTAGTTCTCTTTCTTGAGGGAAGGTTTGGTTGATTTAGTTTGACAATCAAAAGTGACATTCACCCATACTTTAATTCCTACACACCCCAAAATTGTTGCATTTTCTGCTTTGACAAAATATTTTCACAAAATTTACAGTAAATGAGGTCATCTAGCAGTAAGGGCGGCTAAGAATATCCCAAATACCATAACATATATTATATATATACGTATATATATATATATATATATATATCAGTCTCTCTCTCTACTGTGANATATATTATATATATACGTATATATATATATATATATATATCAGTCTCTCTCTCTACTGTGAGATTTATTTAGCCATGTCTGTACATACTCTGTAGGCTGCAAACATGTTACTTTGCCAGCATTAAACTGCAGGTGATGATGATGATGATGATGATAATTACAGCTGTAACAGAATCTGTGAAATGTCTGCTCTCTCTGATTACTTGGAGCCCTCGTAATGAAGCATTGCATTACTGTATCCATGGTTTCTGTCTGCTTTTGACATTGGCTCAAAACGCAAATGCAGGAACTGAGAACAGACCTCAGTCTGATCACCAAAATGACCCACATCACCCTTTCCAAACACAGTGATCAGGTTCACTTTACACCGCCTCAGGGATTTGGCACTTCAGGCATGACACACACATGTTTTGCTCTCATTCTTCAGCACGGTCAAGAGCCTTAACATGGCCACCTCCACATAACATTCATAGGGCACTATACTGACAGAATTGCAGTTCTCAATGTGTGCTATATTCCTTTCCATCCCGTCACTCTGCACTATCTCAAAACTGACAATTTAACGATTTTACCAGCTTCCTTTGAAACTCCCAGTGCATAGTGGGAAATGACAGATTTGAAGTCCAGCAGGAGAGTTACATTATAGAAGGTTTGACAGGGCCTGGTTGGATCTTTCCCCTCTTTTCTTGCCACTGCAGTGCTAGCAGAGTGAAGCCTCTCATTCAGAGCACAAGAGACAGAATTTCAACCTTCAGGGCCATTTTGGATCCTTATATTATAAATCACAACAAGCAATAAAATATAATTACAAACCATGAAAACCATAAGTTGAGCTACCCGTGGTTTGGGAGAGGTTAATTATCATCTGATGGTGCAAAAAAGAATATAAGGCCAAATTTGGATGCAGCTTTCAGCTATAAAAAACCCAGGACATAAATGCTATTGAAAGTACAGTCCAGTGTGTAGTCCATATCTTGTGGGATTTCTCAATTTTTCCTCAATGTTTTTGCTACCAGAGTCATAAAAAGCAGTAAGCCTTTATGTGAAAAGTTTTTCAAGAGGAAATGCACATTTTTATATGAGCTAATTTTTGTCAAGAAAAAAAAAAAAAAAAGNAAAAAAAAAAAAAAAAAGTCATTCTTACCATCCCAGCTCTCCTGGCAATAACTGTGTGGAACTGCCCATCCGAAACTTTTATCATGGTCATAAGTTTATATGTTCCACTTCCCAAGTTAAAGGAAAATCGCATCCGTCCCTCGAAGATCTCCAAAGCCAGGAACTCCGCCTTGTCTCCGGTCTGGTTATCGTGGTTGTACATAAGCAGTGCGTTACTTTTTAGAGTCGCAAACTTGATATATATGTAGTTATTGTTGGGATCCAGAGACGGAAACTCCATGTAGGACAGCTCCTCGAAGCCATAGCTGTTGAGCTCACAGTGTTTGCCAAAAACCCCTGAGGGCAAAAACAAACAAAAAGAAGAATTAGATTGCCTGTAAGTGAATGATTTACTTTCCTGCTATGATTAAAAAATATCTACAGATAACACAGTTGCTCTGTTGGGTTATATCATATAAACTGTATTAAGTACTCATAAAGCAAATATCACTGGTATTGGATCATAATCTTGCAACTCGAGAAATTCAGCATTACAAAGAATCTTCTTTTCACCAGAACTGTAGAATTATCCATGACAGCAATTAAACAAACCATGACAAATGGAGACACACCATGAAATGACAGTATCCACATTTGTTTAAAAAATCATGGAGTCATAATGGAATAACTTTCTTTTCTTTAGGGAGGCTACAATTTGTCCATCTTGCTTTTCAATTTGCCAGGGCTCACTAATAGCTCCAGAAGTTTCCAGTGATTACTTACCAAATGGACAATGACAGTAATATCCATCCACTCGATTCTGACAGGAACCTCCATTAAAACAAGGGTTACACTCACAGTGATTGATGATGGAATCACACGTTTTGCCTGGGTTCACAAAACAACACAAATTAAAATGGATGGAGTGGCAGACAACACAGGAAAACCCTGAGGGGAACACGGTTTGCTCTCCCCACAGGCCAAATCACGACGGCCTTCATCATCTCATACTTGAAAAATGCACTGCAAAAAATCTGGGTTTCAACAAATCTTTTGACGTACCACTGAATCTTTTTATATGGAAACAAGTACAAAAATTTACCAATGATCAAAGTTATTTTCGCCTGTTTTCAAGGCAGTTACACTAATTTTGATTATTGTTAAACAAGTGATTGTAGTTTGGAGTCAAGCTCATTTGCTCCAACATTTGCATACTGTGACAAGTTCACTTGCGCAGGAAGATTATTTTCATAAAGAATATTCAGACTTGCTAACTCAATGTAATATTAGCTTACTTTTTTATATAGATATTATTTGCAGTGCAGAAAAACAAACAACTTCAATGTGTCTGAACCCCTGACACACAGACAAACATGTAAATATGTATGCAAAACAGTTGCATTATGATAATCTCTGTTGTCAAGGACAATGAAAATGATATAACAAAAATGACACTGGTAATGATCATATAATGGCCCTGGCAATGTAACACTGGTTATAAAATAACATACTCGAGACAGGACAGTAACAGATTCTGACAAGGTACAATCTGAAAAAAAACTGAAAATGAACTACTGTAAATATATTTTTAGCTCTAAATCCCGAGACAAGTTGCTTAATGGAGACAAATTCTGCTGCCAAAAGCAGGCAGGGAAAACAGGAAGTTGAGAGTTCATTGTGAGGGCACGCAAACTACTGTAAGTCAATAGGTGCACTTCTTTGGGAGGGCCATTTATCTTGATGAAACTTAAAGGCTAGTGGTAATTTTTTATCGTCATAATAAAAAAGGACAGTAATGACTTGACTTGAGGCAAATTGCCCGCTACAACCCCCTTTGAAAATGTCTTTCAGATGCTGCAGTTGGCGGCTGCACAACATGCTGGATTCAAATCTTTTAAGTAATTCCACTTAAAATACACTAATCTTAATAGCTGTGCATTTATTACATTTCCAAACTAAGAGATTTGATTGGGTCTTTTATAAAACCATTTATTTATCATACAATTCAAGAGACAGCAAAATAAGAAATCCTTGATTAAGAAATCCTTCAGTAAGCAGTTGGATTAGAAATGTTTTGTGTGTGGCCAAAGCTGCATGCACATGGAGTGTAGTGAAATATGATAGAAGTGAACTGTACGTGGAGTCTACACTCAAGTCCTGACTAGGGTCAGCTTTGCATCATCATTTTTATTAAAGCAAACATGGCAGGATAATATGTATCACAGCTAATGCCCCCCTCCCAACTTGTAATCCAAAGACTAAACTGTTTTTGGCCGCTCTGCTTGTGTGCTATGGTACAAAACTCTTGGAACTGTTCAGAAGCAAATATTTCCTTTGGACAAAAGGCTTGTATAATGTGTGTGTGGTGCATGTATGTACACATGGATACATGTTTTCAAGCCGACCATTAATGACTCATAAAATACAACTTTTACATTACATGTGAGTGTAGTACCTGCAAAGCCGGATTTGCAGAGACAGTTGAAGCCACCAGGGTAGTTCTGGCACAGTGCCCCATTTTTGCAGGGATTGGAAAGGCATTCGTTGATATCCCTCTCACAGGCCATCCCAGTAAAACCTTCAGGGCAGGTGCAGGAGAAACCACCCACAAGATTGTGGCAGGTGCCACCATTGTGGCAGGGTGAAGGCTGGCACTCATCAATGTCTGTCTCACACAGAGCTCCTCTATATCCTGGTCTGCAGCTGCAGGCGTAAGGCTGCAGGGGGTGGTTGGAAACAAGGATCACTGGGACACTTTCTTCAGTTTTCATATCAGGCCCGACACTGAGACGTCTTTTGCAGCTGCCTCCATTCTGGCATGGGTTACGTGTGCAAGGATCATGGTCCACTGCATCTATTTGCACGCCGCTCTGTCTGTGTAGAATGTCTTTGATACTCTGGAAGAATGTGGCCACACCACTGGGGTTGACATATTGTCCATATCCCCTCTTCACTGCTGCCATTAGGAAAGTCTGGTTATTGAGTTCAAATACTCCATAAAGTAGCACTCCTGTGCCTAATCCTGCAAGCTGAGAGTTGGCAATGCGTAAGAAGCTAAGGTAGTGGTTGGTAAGGAAGCTCATGACTCCCTGAGACTGGAGTCGGATGAGTATGCTGTTGTCCACTGTGGCATTAGTAAAGCCCATGAAGATGACTCGGGCTGTACTGCTGACTGATCCATGAACGCCATCACTACTGCGGATGGTTAATTCAAAGGTTCCATCTGTTGAGCGGGCTTTAGAGTTGAGGTTGCATGTTCCAGCTGGGATACTAAACAGACCAGCAGATGGATGAATTAGGGAGCAGTGGAACCTGTCCTGAATGTCAGGGTCTTGGGGTTTGACAACTCCCAAAGAACCTCCAGGAAACAAGTTCCCAAAATAGTGAACAAAGATTTCCACAGACCTTGGTTCTGAAGGATTGTCATTCTGATCATTGATTTTTATGTGAATTGTTCCTGTGGAGGACATTTGGGGAACACCAGAGTCCTTGATTACAACAGAAAGGTAGAAATCACTAATCTGTTCTCTGTCAATCTCTCGACTTGTGGTTAGAACTCCAGTTGGATTTAGATTGAAGTAGCTGTTGGCAGAGCCAGAACTGAGGAGGCTATATAAGTAAGGGCCTTGGTTGGGTGGTAGATCTGGGTCAGAGGCTGTTAATGTCGCGACTGCTGTCCCAGCTCTCCGGTTCTCCATTACCTCAGCATAGACAGTTGTCAGTGTTGGACCGTTATCATTGATGTCCTCCAGATTCACAATCACAGTAGCGCTTCCAGTTGCAGGTGGTGAACCAGTATCCACAGCAAGAATAGTCAGATTATACACAGGAGTTGTCTCTCTGTCTAGCTCTGCTGCCACAGACACTTGGCCAGTTTGAGGGTTGATAGTGAAAACATTTTTCTCAAACTCAGTAGAAATGGAGTATGAGAATCTGCTCCAGCTTGGGACTGAGTCTGAGTCTTCAGCACTCACAAAGGTAACCAGACCGCCAGGTGAGAGACCCTCACTAACCTGTACATCATACAGTTCTTGGGTAAAAACAGGAGGATCGTTGGCATCAAGGACTGTGATGTTCACAAACACCTCATCGATATCTGCTCCACGGATGCTTCCTGCATTCTTGGCCAACACTTTTAGTGAGATTTTTTCCTCTTTCTCACGGTCTAGAGTGCCTGTGACATAAATCTGGCCTGTTTTCCTGTTGATGCCAAAGCCCTTCCTTCTGCTCTTCCCAAAAATGAGGTAGTAAACCACTCCATCTTCCCCTTGGTCTCGATCGCTGGCGAACACCTCCCCGACCACTGTGCCTTTTGGAGCAGCTTCAGAGATTTCAAAGTAGTACTGTTTGGAGACAAAGCGGGGTACGTATTCATTGGCTCCCTTTAGCTGAATGTTGACATTGGCGAAGCTGCAGCGCTCCTCGTCTGGGACATTGAAAGCCTTTACTGTTAAATGGTAAACCTGCTTAGACTCGAAATCCAAGAAGCCCTGGGTGGTGATGATACCCGTGTTTGGGTCAATAACAAAGAGGTCACTGTCTGATGACTGTATAACATAGGCCATGACTGCGTTAGCTCCTGAATCTCGGTCTGTGGCATTCAGTTTGACCACAGTGGTGCCACTGGGAACATTTTCCTGTACAATGGGGAAATATTCATCAGGATCAAACACAGGAGGGTTGTCATTAACATCAGTCACATGAATTGTGACGGTGACATAGCTGGTTTTTGCAATCCAACCACCATCAGTTGCTGAAACTCGAAGCTCATGTTGCTGCTTCTCTTCAAAGTCTAGGGGATAAGCCAGCGATAACACTCCAGTTTTACTATTTAGTGCAAACAGATTCTCATCATTGCCTGAAGTAATAGTGTATATAATAAGGCCATTCATTTCTTTATCTTTATCTCGGGCTGACATGGTCCGGATTGCAGTTCCTACAGCAAGGCTTTCAGGGACGGTAGCTGTGACTTGGCTTTGTGAGAACTCAGGTGTGTGGTGGTTTTCTTCTGTGACTGCAACTCTCACCGATGTCCACGCTGACAAAGGAGGATTCCCTCTGTCGCTGGCTGTGATATCAATTAGGAAAACTTTATTTGTATCAGAAATCAGGGAGGAGGCAACAATGATCCACCCACTCTGTTTATCTAGTCTAAATTTGGTTGAACTGTTTCCACCTGATATTGTGTACTCAACCTCAGAGTTTAGCCCAAAGTCTTTTTTGTCATGGGCTACCACTTTAATGAGTTTAGTGCCGACCTTAACACTTTTAGTAACAGGGGTAAAGTAACTAAGTAACTCAAACTGAGGGGGATTATCATTGCTGTCTACAATGTTTACAATTACTGTTGTCTCACTCATCAGTGGCTTAACAGCCCGGTCTGAAGCCGTGACAATGAAGCTGTGGCGATTGATGTTTATGCTACTAACACCTGTCACATTCTGATATTTTAACTGCTGCTTCACAAATATCTCTCCAGAACTTGAATTGATTCTGAAATACTCTGATTGGGAACGAATAAAATAAAATATTTTTCCGTTGAAGCTGTCATCGGGATCTGTGGCAGATACCTGTGTGACCAGGGAGCCCACCTCTGTGAGTTCAGGGTAGTCTAGGTAGTAAGACGGCCGACTAAATCTTGGGGCGTTATCATTAATATCTGTTATGAAAATTGTGACATCTGTGCTAACTGTCCAGCCAGAATCATGAGCAGACACTTTGATGATGTAATGATCAGTATTTTCTCTATTAAGTGGCCTACTGATGGTAATGTCTCCCGTGTTTGAATTAATGCTGAACGGAAGGCTTGTATCTGTGATTGAATATCGACTTATGGCATTTGCACCAGCGTCCTCATCTGTGGTTGTGACTCTGGTGACAGTGTAACCCACTGGGGCATTTTCCGCCACTGTGGCACTAAAGATCTTGGAAAAACGAGGAGCATTGTCATTCACATCAAGTACATTGATTAACACTTTGACTGTTGTGCTTTTGGGTGGTAAACCCCGGTCAGTGGCTTTAATTTTCAAAGCGTACTGAGCCACTTTCTCCCGGTCAAGTGGCCTTGTGGTTCGTACTTCACCAGTGGCTCGATTTACGCTGAAGCTATTTTCTTTATTGCCATCAGTGATGGTGTATTCCAGCTGTCCATTAGGCCCGCTGTCCTGGTCGACAGCAGAGACCATCAGAACCCGCTGAGGTGACAGATTCTCCAGTATCTCAGCATGGAATGGATCCTTATCAAACACTGGATGATTGTCATTCACATCCAGCACAGTTATTTCCATTTTCTCATAGGAAGAATAAGGTGGGAATCCTTGGTCTCTGGCTTCAATCCAGAGAACATACTTCTGAATATGTTCATAATCCAGTGGATGTTTGATAGACAACTCGCCTGACAGCTGATCAATATGAAAAGCATTATCCAGGTTGCCGCTGGCAATGTAATATGACAGCAGTCCACCCCTCATAGAAGACCCGGTCACTGTTGTAACAATATGGTTTGTGGGTTGGCTCTCTGGAAATGTGAACGCATACTCCTTCAGCTTGATGACAGGGAAATTTCCTCCAGTAACAAAGCGAACAGTCACAGTGGTTGTGTCTGTTTTTGGATTGGCTCCTCCATCTTTCACTCGTACTGTGAGGGTAACCTCTGAGCTTCCTGTCAGCTTCTCATTGGCAGTAATGGCACCTCTGACTGGGTCGATCTTGAATTTCTCAGCATTGCGCCCCATCAGAGAGTAGTGTAGCTGGGCGTTGGATCCTGAGTCCTCATCAGTTACAGTAACAGCAAAAACCAAAGAGCCTGAAGAAATACATAAGAATGAATCAGGATTAATATTAAACGTTTATGTTACTTGCTTTCATTTTCATTAATAGTCTTCTTTAATGTAGTAATTATGTTAAAATATTTGTTATGAAAAACAAGCTTTAGAAACTTTAATCTGTACAGAATATGGGTTTAGCTGTGTCACTGAAATAATTTAATTTGAAATTCTTAATATCTTGGCTTATTCTAATTGCCAGTTTTTAAATTAGGATTATTGTGGGGCAGTAAAGGATTGAATGACATAGAAACAGTCAACATGAGAGGCTGCACAGCAGCTTGGCAAGTGTTCCGTGAAGAAACAGCTGATGAATTAATTTGTATTTTGATTACCTTAAAGAGTAAGTAAAGTAATTTCTTGTAATTTTATTTTTTTAATATTGATATATATAATGGGTTCTATGATTAAAAGCCATAAATGATATGGTAGCTGCTTTATTTTTTAATAAATGCAAAGATAAAAAGCTTCTCATGTGTTCAACAATTTATGATGCTAACAGGAGTATTTTCAACACAGGGATATCAGTTTTAATAAAATTAAAAAGCCACCTTATTCAGCAATTTAGCAAAACCTGCTCTAAGAGCACAATGAAATTAAGAACAATTATCAATAATGGCATCTTTCTGTACTGCTGTTACATATGCAGTTTGGTATCCTTTGCTTTTTTCTTGTTAACGCTCATTCACCTCTATCAAGGGATTCTGATCAGCCTTATATCTGTGCTAATCATGACCAGAGCCTTTAAAGAGGGATGGTGGAGAGGAGCACCAAATACCAACCAGCATATTGCTTTCTTTTTTGTTTGGGGTGGTGGTCACATGAAGATTTTTTTTTTTCTGCTTTTGTTATTAAGATGTTTTGCTAGCTTAAAGGAGAATGCCTGAGTCTAATGGTCATTTTTCTGGTGGGGCCCAAAACCTTCACATTTTTGAGTTTAACTAGTGCTTCAACTATCTTTTGGGAGTTCTTGTGGTGGCATTGTTACATTGGGTTCTCTAGTTAAGCTGTTTATTTGTTTTGAGAAGCTTTAACAGTCCCCACAATGTACCAACCTGCTGCAGTAGAAGCAGGGATGTGGGTCACATAGGGGTGGTGGTGGAAGTGGGGAGGGTTATCATTGATGTCGGCGACCATCACAGACACGATGGCTGAGCTGGACAAGCCCTGTGGCTGCCCTCCATCTGCTGCCACAACCAGCAGCTGGTAATTGGCCCGGTCNTGGACAAGCCCTGTGGCTGCCCTCCATCTGCTGCCACAACCAGCAGCTGGTAATTGGCCCGGTCTTCTCGATCCAACAGGGAGCTGGTGATAATCTGGCCTGTAGCAGGGTTGATAGAGAACTGGCCATGTCCTCCAGTCAAGCTGTAACTGTTGGAAAGATAGAGTACATACAGTTTTAGTAAAAGAAAGATAAAATTTAAACTTACTGTTGAATCACTAGTGATTAGAGTGACTATTTCTGTCAGACTGGTATATAATTAATGGCCCATCCGTACAAAATATGTCAATCTCCCACTTTGATTGATTTAGTTCAGCTGCAATCTACCATTAGTTTAGGTCTGTCCAGATGCAAAGGTATTAATTTTAACACTCAGCTCAGATGCAAGGCAAACTATTAGAGCAAGCAAACCAGAACTTTTATGACTTTGTTCATTGCGATGAAAATCAACAAAAGCCTGCTTCATCAAGATCTGGTGGCTTCTCCTTGTATCTGCAGTTGAATTGAAAGAGAAAAGGAGCCTATTGTGACCTTTCAGGATCATCTTTTTTTAAAAAATTGTTATTAAAATGGTGGAAGTACATTAAAAAGGTGTGTAAAAGTACATACAATCACACTTTGTGCCCATTATATCCCCTTAGTCAGTTTCATTCAGTGTCTATGGAGCAAAATTACATTGTAATTCAGTCAAATCACATTTGCCATTTAAAATACTTGTCTCAGTTTTACATACTGACTGAGGCTTAAGGAACACAAATTGGCAGCTGTATGTAACAGTTTGTACATATAGTTTGTTGCACTCTCATTAACACATGTTGATTCCTATGGAGAAATTAGCATTGCTCATATTAGTCCTGAGTCATCTGTGAAGTCTGTGCTTTTTGTTTTGTATTGTCATGGCCTATAGAGGGCACTGTTTCAAGGTTAACAAGCAAAAAGCAGGTTTAATTAAAAAAAAAAACCCAGCAAGATTACACTCCACCATATTTACATATTACACAGGGGCAACATCAAATCTGTTAACTGACAGAGGGATCCAGCTTCAGATCGGTTTGGCTCACAGAGCTCCTGTGGTTCAAATTGCTTTCTCTGTCAAGTCTCCCAGAATTCTTTATGACCAAAGCCATGTTTTTTTCTTTACTAAGATCATGTTTCACTTTGTATCTTACCAGTCTCCAGAAAGACCCAGATACAAATGTAGAGTGACACGTACATGCACACACCAGTGCATTTTTTGAAAAGGCTTCTTGCAAAAGCATTTCCCCCTCAAATTATATGACAAATTACAGCACAAAGTGTGAATGCAGCCTGGATGCAACCCTGTTTGGAAATCAGCATAAACAAAAACTGTCCACAGGCACTTGCAATCTAAACACAGTCCCTCAGATAAATTCAGGTTTGGGATATAAATTTAATGAGCTGTGAGAATCTAAACTTTATAACTAAGGGTAACGGGTTCTGGTCTCCATTAAAGGCCTCGAACCCCTGATGAGCACTACTCTTACTGTCATAGACAATTAACATCCTCATTACTATGTTTTGGGAAACTGGAGCATGCTGCAGGACCCCCCAATGTGTACCCAGTAGGGTAAGTGGTGAGAAAGGGAGGGCTCTGATCTGAGTCAACGTCCAGCTTGAGAAAGACCAGCCAGAAGCTCCATGCAGGGGGCTGTCTGAGTAAAAAAAAGCTGAGAATTGTCCAGCTTGAGAATCCCAACCCAAACAATAACTTAAATGTTGACTAAACTTTAACACTCTTGCGCCTTTATTCCTCATCAACTGCAACATCGACCTGGAATGTCACTAAGCTGATGATGAGATAAATTGTTTCGTTAAGATTAACATAAGCCTAAAATGTCTGGTATGGTGCTCATAGTGTGTTTTCACACCAGGGAATCAAACCAAACTCACACTGACCTGATTACTCAAAGTAGTTACTGAAACTGTACAGTGTGAAAGCAAAGATTATTGCTAGATTGTGAAACCTGGCTGCTCTAACCCCATTTACCCCCGAGATCTCATTCCTGCGTTAATCTGCTTGTAATTTGTAAAAATTTAAAACATTCGCTGAAATTTATCTGCAGTCCCCTGCAGATAACGCCAGATAAAACTAATCAAGGTCTGTAATTGCAGTCATTAGTGACATCCCCTGGGAAATGACATAAAAACTTGGCCTCAACTCGTTTCTGATAATTTCAATAAGTGGAATTAAAATAAAACCTTCACAGAACCCAAAAATAAATGACCATATCACAAATGAAAATAGGGCAGAATAACATAAAAGCCTTTAATCAGGTCTCTTACCTTACAACACCATTGATGCCCATGTCTGCGTCAGAGCTGTTGACCAATAGTACATCAGTGCCTGTGGGGGCGTCCTCTGTGATAGTGGTATGGAAGGTGGAGGATGTGAAAAGTGGGACATTATCATTCATATCATCAACAAGGACTGTGATTGTTCCCGTTCCGCTCAGGGACGGAGAACCTGGAGAGGCAGAATGGAAAGGAAAAGAAAAATAAACATTAGTGGCAATATCTATGTAATTTGCCTTCAGCTTGCAGACCAGAGATGGAACATTTTTCTCTCTTTTTTTTGGATACATGGACCATCCTCACACTCATGTGTGAGTGATGGGGTCCTGAAGCCTGGCTGTTACCAGAAGTCCATCCAACTGGCCTGCCATGTGGCTTCCGCGACCCAAATGATTAGAGCTCCCCCCCAAAACTTGTGGACACTCGCCCTGTGTGGCTCACATTTTGATCATCATAACGATGATTTCATATTGCCTAGATTGACACTGGATCATTAATTATTTGCTGTTCATGTTATTCTGTAATATTTCCTTGTTTTTGGATCTTTGTAATTTATCTGTTCCTCCACCTGCAGTTGCTATTGCATCACCTGGTCATTTGAGGAGAGGGAATCTTTCTTTGAATAGCTTCTCCCAAGGTTTCTTCCATTTAGGCTTTCAGGGAGTTTTTCCTCGTCTTGTTAGAGAGCTTGGGCTGGGTCGGGAACTGCTAATGTGTAGGCCTGTAAAGCCCTTTGAGACACTGGATGTGATATTGGGCTACAAATAAATTTGACTTGTCTTGAAAGAAGTACATTTACTCATGTGCTGTATTTAAATACATTTCTGAGGTGCTTGGTATTTCCATTTTGTGCAACTTTCTACATCTACGTTATTACATTTCAGAGGGAATTATTGTACTGTTTACAACAGTCTTTACTACAGTGCATCGGTGACAGAACAACAGTAAGCTGATTAGCATAAGGGAAGTTTTATGAATGACCTTCAATTATCCTGATGCTTATTTAGCATGATAATGTGAAGTGATTTTTTTTAATGAATGTTTCCCATTTATACAGTTTTATGGATTTTATTTAATTCTGTAATTTTTATTATTTCATGTCAGGACTTTCCGAAGTTGGAGATACAGTATGTCCAATTTGGATGTGTTTTGTTTTTTTTGTTTTTATTATTGCTGTGCTAGATATGTTAAGGGTTTGATAAAATAACATCCTGACAGGGTCCTTTCTTAGACGTGCTTAAGTAAAGGATTTGAGTACTTTTCACGTCACAAAAACTCACTAAAGAGAGGAAAAGTAGAGATGGCAAGCACCATTACATGCCACAAGCCGTTCAGGAGCCAGGACAGAAATAACTCGTTACATTTTCAATTGATATGACAGACCTGAAAATGGAGAATTTTCTGACAGAATAAGGAACTGCGTGCTTCTTGTGCCACAGCAGGATGGTAAAAGGGCCATGGCAACATATGATCGACATTAAGACTCCCGTTTTGATGTTTGACAAAAAAAAAAAAAAAAAAAAAAGGGGGCGGGGGTTTGGCTAATTCTACATGACTTGTCATTTTCAGTGAGATCCACAATGAAGCAATTCATTCCCTCAGCCACAATATTTTGCCGCATTTAATTCAAGCAAATGTCTTTGGCCACCAGTTTCAGTTTCCACTGGCCGTACTGCCACATCGACACAAATCAACGCGGAACACATCAAAAGGGGCTCAATGTCTCTGAAACAGAATCTTCCAGGCGTCCTTCCTGGGGTCTTGGATACTCATAGATTTAATCTCCACAGTGAGGTGTCTATTTTAAGGTGTACGGCACAGAGTGAGTTAGTCTTTGGAATTTGAGCATGCAGAAATGCTATTTTCAGCAAAAATCTAACCGTTTTCTCCCTGAGCGAGTGACGAAATGGGGCTTGCTGGGGCCCTGAGGGATGGATTTAAATCAATAGCAGATGAAAAACAAGCCACAATGCAGAAAACCTGAAGGGAGAAAAATTCAGGCATCTGCCGTGTTGGAGCTGCCCTTGATAATCTTTCCTTAAATGGCACGATGAACTGCCTGATCTTCATTCCAAACATAAACACGAGTTCAGCCTCATTACGGAATGTCACAATATGGGATTTGGGGACATCTTTAAAGGCTTGGAACTCTCTGAATTTTTAATGCTTTGCTCATGCTTGCATTGTTTATGAGGACTTGAGAGCACCTGAGGATTGAGTAAAGCTGAAATCTGCAGGATGTATGAATTAATTTTTTTTTCCCACCTCTATCATGGAATTATTTCCTCCTGCTGCTCTTCAGCTGGAGTCTATGTTTACCTATTAATGATGCTACATGCAAATAAAAAGATGAAATCCAGGGCTCGGTCTGAAAGTGGATTTATGTCTTCCTTGCTTGTGTACTCAGCTTGTAAAAACAGCAGACTGAACTTGAGTATCATGGGAGCCTGGATTAATAAGAAATAATGAAAACATCTGGATAGTGACCAGCATTATTCTCCGTTGATGCCGAGCTGAAAAATCAAAACATGAAGAAACCAAAGAGTCTGAGAAAAGATGGCGTTGGGAGTTAGATGGGGGGTGGNGGGGGGGGACAAACTGTCATCCTGAAATAGGTCATAAATATGATGAGATCAGGGAAACACACCAGTGATGTTTTATGCCAGTTTGCTCATTTGGAAGTCAGATGAATTCATCCCCCTCTGTAGCCTGATGAGCTGCAAAGTACTGGACTAAAGAAGTACTACTAAGTAGTAATAGTATTGTGGACAAATACTCCTTTACAATTACAAGTCCTCACCTTGGTCTCTAAGTTAGTGTAAATAAAAGTACTGACTCCTAATTTCAGTTTAGTTTTACTTTTGAAAAACGTGTATCTAGTGTATTCTTGGGGATTTCATGTCAGAGTAGTTGAAGTAGGACAGTGAGGAAAGAAGAAAAGACAGAATGAAATGGGAAAGCAAAGTAGGAAGCAAGGAGGAAGGAAATAAGGGGGAAAGGAAGGACAGAAGACAGGATTGAAGGAAACAAGGAATGAAAGACTGACAGAAAACAAGTGCAAAGGAAAGAAAGAAGGAAGGAAGGAAGGAAGGAAGGAAGGAAGGAAGAGGGATAATAAGGAAACAAGTAAATGATGAANGAAGGAAGGAAGGAAGGAAGGAAGGAAGGAAGGAAGAGGGATAATAAGGAAACAAGTAAATGATGAAAAATATTTATGAAATTTTGAGTTCATCTTATGCTGAATGGAAAATCTGAAACTACAAAGGAATTAGTAACTTAATTATCAGATAACTGTAGCATGCATGATTTAAACCCTTTAATTGCCCCTATTAATGTGTCCTTGAGAAACATATGATTTGCAACCAACTCCACACTTGCTGCTGCTGAGAAAGTGACCCTGACCTCTGACCTCCCATATGTCTTAGAGGAGCAAAAAATGTTTCCTATCAGGACAGTTTCACATTATTATGGGTTTTGGTGACCACCAAAGGTTCCTGAGGAGGCCCTTTGGAGACCATTATGATGCTAAGCAGAGATTCAAACTTCAACTTCTCCTGTTTCCAGGTTTTCCAGCAAAAAATAGAAGTAAGCTAACGTGTGCGATCAGGATAAACAAAGCTGCATTCCAGCAGCAAAATAAACAATCTAAACAGAAGTAACAAGTAAACAAGTTTTATTCCAAAAAGAGCCTCACCAACCACACAACACTAATCTTTACTGACTCATTACCAAGTGAGTCATGCTTGCTGACGTTCTTACGAAATCCTGCTGACTTTTTGGATGTCGTGTTTATAACCTAATATAGACAATGTTGAATTTCAAGGTTATGTATTATGAGGAAACTGCTTTACAAACCAAATATTTTGAAATCTTAAAGTTATTTATACAGGGACGTCCTATTACAGATTTGATATCAGAAGTAAAGTCAGTTCATGTGGATAACATAAATTATCATGGTGAGCAATTTAGGTAGGAATCAGGCAGAATTATCATAGCGTAATTATACAATCAAACAGCTATGTGGCTTAACGCAGTCAGCAGGATTACTTAATCAGGATCATATTTGATGGTTCTGCAATCTGCCAGTGCTCCAGCCTGCAGAGTCATAGGCTAAATTTACATTTCAGGTCTTGATGCCCAATTATGATTTTTTTTTTTTTTTTTTTAACCAATATCCAATTTCTCTTTACTTCTTTTTAAATGGCCCATAACTGATACCTGTATTGACAAACAACTTGCATTTATTCTCCAAATCAGAGGTGCCGCAATGGACACAAATGAAACAAGTTATTGCTTTCCAAAGCATCTTCAAAGGTCCACAACAACTTTATTTAAGGTGGAGAAGAAGGATTAAAGCAATGATCAACCAAAATGGATCTGAAATTATCTGAAGTTCGCAAACAATATCTGATATGTGTCACATGTGTGCAAAAAACTCAACACGGGGCCACTAGTACTTGGAGAAGTAAATTTTAGGCAGTTGCCATGGCAACACATTACAGAAGTTTTTTCCTCCTTTACTGATCCTCTTAATTAAGAAGTGATCCAAGTCAGCAAGGTGTCTTTATCTCTTTAGGAGAGCAAGTTGCTGACTGTCGAACACAGTTTGCCTGGCAGCAGCGGATCCTCGTAAGACTGCCGTTGATCAAAGATGTTCTTCGCAGGCTGTCCGCCTGATAAGTGGCTCTGAGAGTTAAGTGGCTTTGTCTACAAAATCCATTAGCTCCTACCAGGAGAGTGAGTGAATGAAAAAATATTTGTGTTAAATTCTGATCCAACTGCTATATTTTTCTGAACTCAGACCACCCTTTACTTCTCAGTGAGCTGTTGCATTTCAAACAGCTTCAATGGCATTGTTTCTCTACTAACAAAGGAAGCAAGCCAAGTGTGTGTGTGTGTGTGTGTGTGCACGGAACACACTGCCTTCCTTCCAAGCATTTCACATTTGCACCGGACATTATGTCACAGCCTGTTTACTGGCTTGGAAGAACAGACAGCCTCCGCCACCTTTACTGCTGATCACTTGTATGACCTTTGACCTGCAAAGCCACGCACCTCTGTCACCAAACGCATCATAGCCTTACTCTGAGGCATAGGACAGTGTTACTCAGTTAATCATCCGTAATCACAAACCAAAGGCACCCTGCCCCACACTCAAGGCCCAAACTGCTCACAAAGCCCACGATGCCCCTTTTTCAGTCCTGAACCTGTGCTGACCCCACTGTCGTCGACAGCCGTGAGTTCAAACGCAGCATTTTTTCCACATCTTTTCTTGGTGTATCACCTCTCACAGCGTCATGCGTCTCATCGTAGTCTTAGGGTGTGCCTTCTTAGCCTCCCGCGGTTTGCTGATATCACATAACCCCTGGCAGCTGTTTCCCCCCAGACCTGCTGTCCAACATGTAAAATAGTTCAGGTCTATCTTGTTACATCGTGTGGGCTGACAGATATAGTCATCAGGAAACATTATATCTCAGCAGGTATGCAAATGTATGTAAATGAGAGTTGTTTGGAATAGTTGTGGCTAGTGTGAGACATTCCAAACATTCATATGTTGGTCGATGATGAATAATGGGGTCAACATGCAGCTGAGTATGCTGCCGGTGTTTCCGATTCACAGTTATGGTTGTGCTCAAATTCTTTAAGTAGAAGCACCAGTACTGCTGTGACAAAAAACACACACATGGGAAAAGTCTTGCTGCTTTTTACATAGGTAAAATTTTGAACACCAATATTAGAAGTAACGGTACTCAAATATCCAAAGTAAAAGTCTACAATGAGAAGAAGATATTAAATAACTGATGCATTAAGATGTACCTTTTACATGTCGATGCATCAATGATGAAAACTCCCAAACCTGGAGATGACAGTCAATTTTGGACAGTTGGCAATAAAATAACCAGAATAACAGAAAGAAGAGAGCATTTTACACAAAATTAGATAGCTTTATAGTATAAAAATCACCGGCATGCTCCTTTAAAGACGGTAATTAAGTGAAATTGCTTAGTTTCTTTTCCACTTTTGGCAGTTCTTAAATTTCTAACAAACAACGTAATAAGAAAGATAACCCAACTTTTTTTTTTTTTTTTNTTTTTTTTTTTTTTTGTATGTATAAAATCCCCTCCTCGTTTTTTGGAGTTAGTGACTCAACGGGAGAGGAATGCTCAGCAGGAGAACTGAGAAACTCCAGCATCTCCTCCAAACGCTCTTAGCTGGAATCTGGCAGCATGCAGGGCCAGTGATTTAGATGCAGGGCTGCAGCGGAGGAGGCTGCCACCTTGTGCACCATGGCATAAGGGGGAGGAAGGGGGGAGGTATGGCGGGGAAGTATATGCCCTAGTCTTACAGCACATAACACTGTCTGGCCCAGCGTTATACGACAAATGACATCATTTTGCCATGGAAAGAGAGCTGGTGGAAACTTGCAGCAGGAAGTCAGCTGCCTAACGATGGCTGCCATGAACTGTGGTTAGAAAAGTATTTTTCCATCAGCAAACTCTGTTCCCCAGAACCTTTTATTCATTTTTTTTTTTTGTTTTTTTTTTTTGTTTCAGTAATTCTGTAAATTTTGCACTACGTACAAGGATGGATGAAACCGCAGCCTGTTTTCATCTTTTATCCGGCGACTTTCTCTTGTCTACACTAAACAAAGCCATTCAAATCAGCCATTCATCAAACAACGGACAAAATTGAAGACATGAATGAATGGGGCCTCTGCTTGTGCATGGTCACCAGGGGGGAGAAATACTGTGGGAAAGTGAAAATTTTTGCGTTCTTTGCAACGTTGTTAATTAACCTTTATGTTTAAAGAGTCTAATTTGTAGTTGGCTTGTTGGCCGAAACTGATAAGGCAATCAAGGCATGACCTCACTTCTGTCTGATGCTTTTGCCAAGAGCATAATCTTATTTCAGGGGTTAATCTCAGGTCACTTAGAAAACAAACCACTATGACCTGATACTTACAGTCTCACATCGCTGGTATTTACCTCACGCCAAGAAGTTATCGACACTGGCGCTTTCATATTCTGCTCATCACTTTCAGTACAGCGGTGTGTGTGTATTTGATCCAAAGTCATCTAGGATATTACTGCACACTGAGAAATGAGGTTTGGTTCCAAAGAAGTGTGCTCCATCAATCCGTAAAGAAAATACTGGTACCATGTTTCCATGAAGTGGTTTAGCCCCGGAGAGCTGCGCTGGAGTCGCTGAGCTCTCAAGTGGTATGGATACCATAAATGATAAGCCCAAGCTAAATCCTGGTCATAACTTTGTCTCCCAGACTGGGAGTTTTTTGTTTTTTTTTCCAACTTTTCTCCATGGGAAGACATCAGACTGATGGTATTCAGATAACCGTTTTTATCCTATGAGCAGCCATTACACAATGAGGTGCACTGACACCAGCGTCTGCACACCGTCTCTGTCACAGAGCTCCAGCCACCCGAGGATTCCTCGCCTCTTTAATTTAATCTACAAAAGCCATTAACATTTAATTAAAAATAGCATGTTCCCTACAGATCTGACAGTGAATTGGAACACTGACAACTAAAACAGAGCTCTTCATTTGATATTTCAGAGCATCCCAAAGCTAAACTTGCATTAACCTGTGTTTTTGAGATTAACATTGTCTCAAATTACTCTGGTGACTCCACAGAGTAATGAACCCACAATTATCACCAAATGCTGCTAGTTTTTTTTTTTTTTTTTTTTTTTTGTTTTTTTTTGTTTTTTTTTAATAACTTCAAGCCTCTTTTAGCTCATTGTTCTAGTTTCCCATGTAAGTGTCCACCAGGGAATATAGTCTCAAAAGAAGACCTATGTTTATCAAAAAATTTTAATGACCATGACTTCATAATTTTACATAACTATTAGTGGGCGAAACATCAATTTTTAAGGTGGGTGTATCGCTTGAATATTTGATTTTGAAAGATTAAGAGATTTTACAAAATATAAGGAAAGCTGAAATAAGTTTTATCCTTTGCGAAATGATTGTCAGTAACCTTACGTGAATGAAAATTGAGTATATTAGGCTCAAACATGCAAAATGGATAGTATGGTCCTTTAAATTTTTGTATTATTTTGCTAAATCCCCTAATCTTTCAAACTAAAATGTTTAGTTGATACCCCCACCTTAAAATTCAATGTTTCACCTGCTATGTACGTCCAAAAGTAGAAGATATGGTCATTTTTATTTCTCTGGTAAAAACAGTCTCCTGGGACTATATTCTCTGGCAGAGACATACATTTTCTTCCATGCAGCTCTGTGTTGCCCAAATAAATTAAGTAACTTTGACAAAAACATAAGCACAATATTTGGCTTACTGTGATGGATTACTTATCTCAAGCACTTGAGTTTAATATTGTAAATGAAGTGAAACAAAAAACAAATCTAAAATGTAATGCTCCAGTTGTATGTTTTGGAAAACGGTTCGTGGGTTGTATTTATTGGGGTCAAACATGCAATATCATGGTATGCTCCTTTAAATCCATTCGGTAGCCAAAATCATGCTTCCAATGTAATGTTAAAGTTGGATGTGTAAGAAATTACTGTATTTGCTAACAACTTGATAAGCCAACAGTACGTCTATCAGCGTCTATCAGCTTATGTTGCCATCATTTTGCCTTCTGGTGGCCAAAAATCAATTATTGCAGGTTTAAAGTTGATAAGTTGCAGCTGAGGTGAGAGCGATGGTAAATTCTCTCTGCTGACTGAATCTGAGTTTGGATCTGGGCGCTTTACTTTTTGGTATTTTGGTACAGAGAATGGGAGAACCCTGAATAACCCTGAAAAATCTGCGTCCAGAATAACAAGCTTTCAGGACGCCCAAGCTTGAGTCGACCATCTGTTCCTTCCTACCCTGCCCCAACGACCCCCAGACAGTTTTCTCGGTAAGCCTCTCATAAGCCAAACCCAGAGAGCATCGTCTAGCGTAAACATATGGCTGAGACTAAGCACCTTATTAGTGTACATTACCACTGGACAAATCACATTAACCTCCTAGAAGATGCCATGGCTGTACTTTCCAAATCACAAAGGGGGTACCAATAGATGTGAATTACAGTTACGTTATCTGTGTTCTGACCACTGCAGGACACACACACACACACACACACACACACACACACACACACACACACACACACAGCTGAGAACCTCGCAGGCGGCCGATTTGAAGGAAACAGCAACACCCACCAATGACAAATATCGTTCTGAGCTGCTCGATCTAAGCTGTGCTAAGAAAAGGGTTTGAGTGTCTCTGCTGGCACAAGAGATAATCTCGTCCTTCAATATGACAAAATGGAAACCGGAATTGAGTTGAACTGCTGGTGCGTCCGAACGACGGAGTTCATTAAAGCTGGAAGAGGTTGACTTAAGGGAAGATAGATGAATGTGTAAATTTATGAGACAGCTCATGTGTAGCCTGAAGCTTAAGGCTAAACGATTAATTACAGTTTATGGACTGCGGCTAGAGTGAACTCTTAAGGGACGGCGTAAATAAAACATCATTACACAGGGAGGGGGGACGGGACTTGGCCGCCATCAAGGCGAAATTGACATTTTTCTCCCTCTGAGAACCTGTTGCTTTGCGACAAAGCTTCTTTTAATGTGACTCCAATCCAACACCCATGAATGGTCATAGTGGAGCTGAGTGCAGGGTGTGAGTTGCTGCANCCCGCACAGTTTGCCAAACAGAGTAAACAGAGGTTTTCTCACAGTTAACAAGCAAAAGAGAGAGAAAAGGATATCTCAGCAGAACATGCAATGCTGCCACCCAGTATGGGGAACAGGGAATATTTCTAATAATATAGCAATCTCAGATGGATTCATCAAATTAGACTGAAAATGTTCTACAGCTTGGCAGTTATTTATGGAGTGCTGCGTCTGAATTTTTTTTTTTTTTTTTTTTTTTTTGCATAATTTCTTCTCCATATGTTACAGAGAGGGTTTGGTGGTTTGCATACAGGCAAGGAAAGTCTATTGAAAGAGGAAAAACTGCCATTTTTTTCTTCATTTTCAGGTCCGCGGTGAAACTTAATGACGTGATTCGCTTTTGGAGTTTTTCTTCCAGTGGTGCTTTTATTTATTGCGTTGTTGAATATTTGGAAACTTGTTTAGCCTTTCTGCAACTGTTTTCCATTTTATGGTGACACAGCAGATCATAACCAGTGTGACAGAGGTGGAAAACACACACTGGCAATATGACTTTCTCATAACACAACTCTATAATGTTCATATGTGGGTAGTACAACTCTGAAATATGACTTTAACAAAATGTTCATGAGCGAACACAGCGGGGACAAGCTTGGCAGAGTATATTTTGTTATAATAAATTATTCTGAGATTAATTTTTGTGAAAGAGTGATGTTAAACTGAGGTCCTAAGAGAAAAAGAGTGAATAAACATCAATAAAAAAGTGGATCTTGCTGGCTGCCACAAAGCACTAATCATCCAACCCGCACTGCCTTTTTAAACCTGCTATTAGATACCAAAGCTATTTACACAAACAGTCAGATCCAACAATTGTTAAAGGGCGAAGCAGAGTGGAAAAGAGAAAATGGGGGATAGGAAAAAAACTCTGCAAGACCGCATTGTTACTGCAACGTTTTTTAAGAGCTGATCTAGAATGTTACTGCTCTGTTAAAAGTTCATTTGAGGAACCTGATATTTTATTTGGCTTGGCCTTTTGTTGCCACTAGACTGGAGTCTGGCTGAAAACTTCAGAAATGAACCCCGTTAAAGATTTATTGTGGCATCTTCCAATGCTCGCCCGCTTTATCAGTGGTCATCCAGGACTGTATTTGCTGCAATTTTCCATTTGCCAAATTTGAGAGGCGGACATGCAAGGTGACAAACAGCCTCCCACATGAACAAAACACACAAATGACAGCCTGGATTGACAGATCATTATTCAACTTGTCAAGACAGGAAAAAAAAAAACTTGAAGACTGGAAGGTTTACACACCAGCTTCATGGGAGCCATTCAAGTACATAAAAGATCCTGCTTTTAAATAGGGGTGTCATTAAAATTCTTTATCTGCTAAGCGGTCGTTTAGCTCCACAAAAACCCTCAACACCCACCAGCCAAAAGGCCATATACAAACAGTGCAGCACTATGGAATGATGTGCTGGAGGGATGTGAAAGACATGGGATTTCTATGCGACCGTATCCGCCATAATAAGCATGGACCAAGGGATTTACTGTGCCTTCTCTTTTTTAATAAATGTGACCAAACATGGTGCATGTCAATGCGCCCTGAGGAGGCTCTCACCACCACACGCAGACTCACAAACTCTCATGCAAGCACAGCGACACAAAGTGCAAATGAATAAACCCACATGCACGCCCCGAATCACAAAGAAGGCGTGCGTGTGCATAAATGCTCAGCATAAATACATGCAAATGGTGGTGCGCGCACAGATGCACAAAAATATGCAAATATACATACTAGCACAAACTATATCAACTTGCATGCAAACTAGATAATTATTTTTGGTTATGAAGGATCTTCTTAGATTCTCTTTATGAAGAGCAATAATGTGAAACTAATCAGCTGCACAAAAAAAAAACAGCTGACCAACTGTTGTATATATAAAAATGTGAGTTCTAAAACCACAGATGCCCACTTAAAGTCATTCCAGCAAACATTCCCAAGCCAAAATACTTCACTCTGCGACTCTGTTGGAGATCTTGTTGTTTTAAATTTTTCCATTAGGACATAACTTGCACGTTGCTAAGCAGTGGCTTACAAATCTGATTTGCGTGCAGTTGATCCCAGATGTTGCCCCTGCAGTAAGACCAGCCTAAGACCCTGCAGCCTTGTTATCTGCCCCTTTCTATTCCTCCCCTCAGAAATGTTGCCAACAACTTTCCATAAGCAAGGAAGAGGGAAAAGAAAACATCCCTGGTCTGATCTTCAAGTTTCTCCTCAACAAGGATTCTTGTAAAACACCTTTATGCAACTTATATGGATGCCACATTTCAGGGCCTGTGCTTAGATTTTCAAATAATGACAGAAGTGTGCCAAACTCTGGTGTTTGTCTGAGCCAGGAACCATTATGAGAACCAGCACCCAGTGAGCGCTTTTGTTTCCATCCATTTCACGACAGATTTCAGTCAGCGTAGTGGAGTGGGTCCTGAAAGTCTGCTCACGCTGCAATTAATGAGTTTACCATTGGTGAAAATCCTAAAAATGTCCTTGGGGGAGGGGCCATTGTGCAACACTGCCCCAGTATCCTGAAGTCAGTCTGTGATTCATCCACTGAATAAGTAAAAAAACAAACAAAAGAAAACAAAAACAAAAAAAGGAGAGCACATCTGATCATGGTGTACGATTTTGCATGGTGTACAAGTCAAATCGACTGACATTAATGTGTTAAGATGGATGTCTGTGGTTGAAAATCATTTTTGGTAGACAGCAGACTTGGAGACGCACAGTATCTCCACCATCCACCTTCAACATTTCCTGCCAGATAGAGAGCCTGGGAGAACCATTTCCCCCACCGTCTGAGCCGAGGCCTCAAAAATGTGAGAAAATGCTGCAGGGTAATTTGGACCATACTATGATTATGGTTTTTTTTTTTTTTTNTTTTTTTTTTTTTTTTTTTTTTTGATATTTTGATATTCTAGCCCAAATCCCTCTTTCTGTCTCTTACCAACATTGTACTGAAACGTCCTGTCAAAATATTTTGGAATTGCTGTCAGGGCTCTAAATAAGGACTCTGTGAAACGTACAAAAAGGGATCAAATCCTAATTAGTATGTTCGCTTGTTGGGAAACTTTGGCCATGTGGTGCAAATGCCTGAATAAAATATAAAGGAACAAAATCTAAACATGACACACACAAAAATACACTTGTTTTTCTTACTTGGACTTGATCACATGAAAATTTGTTACTATCACACAGTTTTTGGGTAGTGGGCTCTCACTTGAAATGTAAAGTACTTTGTGTCTGCCCAAAATGTGCAGGTTATGTAACATTATAATGAATAACACTTGAGTCTATTGAATGCATCGCAGTACCTAACACTTTTCCACTCCAAAACACAATTTCCTGCTTTTTTTCACAATTCTCACCAAAGTCTGTGCATAGTCAAAAATACACGGCGTTATGAACAGTCACATGGTCAGTCCAGGAATGAAACAGAACCACCCTCAGACCATGACGGCTGTGCCAGAGCAGCTCGGAGAAACATATACTTAGCTGGGATACCATGTGATTTGGCTGCAACAGGGATACGCATGTACTCCTTTAACTGCACATTAACTGGCCTCTATGCAATAACAAGTTAACCTTTTATCTGGCTATAACAAACTCGACCACCGTATCCAAATAAACAGAGGATGCTATTCAATCGAACCCGCTGAAAGGACTTCTGGGGGATAGGTCAAAAAACACCCGCTATTTTGCAAGCTAAAAACTCCTGCATGTTTAGGTTATTGTGCCACACAAAAGAACACTGGGCAGACTATGAAATCAAAATGTTGTTTGTTGACATGGCTGTTAGTTTATGAAAAATATTCTTTTTCAGTCTGGTTTTGCTAGTTGATTACAAAATATGTTGGAGCTTTGCTAAAATTTAACAATATCCATGTAAGGCAGCATTGATAGAATGCTGCAATGCTCAGTCCTTATCAGATAGACACTTTCTTTTACTTGACTGCAGATCGTAGATGATAAGTCGAACAAATTGAGTGTGCTCCACAATTAGACTTTACCAACTGATTTTGGAACAACAAAACATCCTAAATAGTAATACTTCAAAGTTGTAAAAATAATCTTTTAAACGTTTCAAGACAGCAGAAGAAAACTCTCTGCTGGGTTCATACCTGAGTCAGTAGCTGTGACCAGCAGTGTGTATTTCCCATGAACCTCCCGGTCCAGAGTCCTGGTCAGGCTCAGCTGGCCGCTTGATGACAGGCTGAAAGCACCTTCCTCATTTCCACCACTGAGCATGTAGCTTAGCTGACCGTTGGCACCTTGATCATCATCTCTGGCAACAACCTGGAAAGGAAATACACTTCTTAGACTGGTTTCAAATGATAAACGGTGAGCTGGGTCCATTATTGTGTACTGGGAGCTGAGCGGTGATGCCCTCCTTGAGCTATGTGCACTGTTCAGGTTCTCAGTACTAAAAACTCAAATTCAACTTCAACTTGACCACATCACACCATTTATATGTGCAACTAATGAGCGAATAGTTGTGTGTGACAAAAGCAGAAATGACACAACAATGGAGAAGCTCATAACCTGCACAGAGCAATTTCCCCAAATTTCCCAATTTCCTCAGAAAGATGATTGCGTGGTGAAATGTCACCAGACAGGGCTACCAGGTTTGTAATCTGGCGCATAATGTACAGTCCTAGTGGCTGCGTCTACACTTCGTTATAGCAAGTGCTGCAATGTCAGCACTCCATTCCATGTGCTGATGTGAGGTGCAGAGCATCGGGAGTGTAGGCAGCGAGGCGAGTGACACCCGGGTCGCTCTCTGTGGTGCAAATACAGCTAATCATGTAAAACCGGCCTTAGAGATTATGAAAAAATACCTGCTTTGTTCAAGAGGCTGTCTTCTATCTTTAGGCTATCTTTTCTGCAGCAGCAGTCAGTATAAAGGAGTACTCTGATATTTGGGTAAATATATCCACTTTGGCTGCAGTACAAAACCTCAATCATCACCGCAACATCAAAAGGATAGAGACATACTACACAGATTTCTGTACTCTTATTTTCATTTAGTGGTCTCTTTTAAAACCTTTGCAAGGTTTTAATGTCCAAAAAAAAAAAAAAAAAAAAAAAAAAATTATCCATTTCTACTCTCCCTTGCTCTTGCATCGTTGAGTACAGTGAGTGAAAACAGGTGTTTTTATGTAGGTACCCCTTCTGAAAAGCTTGCTCTGATTCTGACTGACCAGAATATGTTTTGTTGCAGCTGATGAAACTAAGCTTCACTCATGAGCTTCATGGCGTGTCTAACCAGGTGCGTAGGCAGGTAAATTCAAATGTTGCACGTTGACATCAATATGTTACAGAAGTAACAAGCTAATCAATAACGAGGCTTTCAGGGCAGTTCAGAACCTATGGGTTTACAATATTGGCTGTATTTCTATAGGCATCAACCTTAAGAGTTGCAACGTTAACGATGCTGAACACATAGAATATTTTACTGTAAAAATGAAGGAAAATAACTAAAATACTAAAAATACAAAGACACTGTAGCCATGACCTGATCATTGTCTCCCAAGTTAAAGATTGGAATTTTCCAAATGAGCAGTATTTATCCCAGTCATTTCAGTTTTTGTTGAGAGCATCTGCACTGAAACGTAATTACTAAGGTAAAGATAATCATTAATCATTCACTTGTAGTCAATGTCTATTAAGACTTCAGTCACAAAAGTATTCTGTACCTTTAAAGCTGGTCTGGAGATTAAAGTTCTACATTTAGTTTATACTTTCTGAGTATGAAACCATTAGCCACTTCACTAGTCTGCTCAAATGCATTGTGGGGTTCACGGTCCTTCCTGCCATATATGCCACAAAGAGGCATAGCCAGGTTAGCATACAGATGTTTGCTCTTGTGTGGCAAACCCACTGCTGCTGGAGCCATTCCCACCACAAAACTGTGGCCTCATTTCCTCACAAGGTACACAAGCAAAAGGAAATGGAACTGCGCCTGCCACTGGAAATAAGTCGCCATCCATGTTTTATATATGGCTCATTTAGTCATCGGGGTAGTTAGGAAGTTAATTGCCCTGTCATGTAAATAAATTTTATGTTTCAATGAAAACATAAAGTCTAATTGTGCTGTAAGTAAAATGCAGTAATATGTCATTTCTTGATCATTTCAATCAAATATTTTTCGTGGTTTTTAACCAAAATACAACCAGCTTGTCCAGTGGTACATTGATTTAATTCACATACCTGCACTTATTAAGTTAGTATTAGGACAAATTTGGTTAAGGAATTAGCTAATTTAAGGACTGGCATATAAAACACAGCCTCCTTTTCACTTCAGAGAGCCTGTTAATAAGGCCCGAGCCACTGAATTTTCAATTAATGTCTGACAGCTACTGTCTCACACACACACACACACACACACACACACACACACACACACACACACACACACTAACCTGCAGAATGTTTCTTGGTAGGTCCCCCAGGTTCTCCTGAACATTCACAGTGTAAGGAGACAGTTCAAACACAGGTGAGCAGTCATTGACATCCAACAACACAATGTTGACTGTTGCACGGTCCATCCTGGGGCTGCTCCCGCGATCGGCGGCTTGGACCACCAGCGAATAGGATGAACACACCTCGCGGTCCAACTGTTTTGCCACTGAAATCACACCCGTGACAGAATCTATCCTAAAATCGGAGTTGGTGTTTCCATCTGGGATGGAAAATCGGATCTGCCCGTTGGTCCCTTCGTCAGCATCACTGGCAAACACCTGGATGACATCCATCCCTGTCAATGTGTCCTCCTCAATCTCAATGTCATAGATGTTCTGTGAGAAGCTTGGTGTGTTGTCATTGACATCTAGTATGATCATAGTTACATCCATTGTTGAAGACAGAGGAGGCTCGCCTTTATCTGTAGCTACAGCTGTCAGTGTGTAGTTGGAAAGCTCTTCTCGATCCAGCTCTCCAACCAACCTTACGTCTCCATCGATGGTACCAATGCTGAACTTATTACCAAAAGGTCCTCTGAGGGAGTACTCAATATAGCTGTTGGGCCCGCTGTCGGCATCTGTGGCTTGGGCAGTGAATACGACCGTGTCCACCGGTGTATTCTCCTGAATGTAGGTCATCTTCTGCGAGGTGAAAGTTGGCGAGCAGTCATTGACGTCCAGGAGAATGATTGACACCTGAGTGGTGCTGGTGAAGCGAGTAAAGGGAGGTGGAGCCAGATCATGAACAGTGATCACCAAATTATAGAAGGACTGTGTTTCCCTATCCAAGGCCTTCTTGGTTTGGAGGACACCCTCCTTGGTGATGTCAAAGTGGCTCTGAGGATCACCTGATGCAATGCTGTAGAAGAGCTGTGCGTTTGGGCCTGGAAGACAAGAGGTAGATTGTTTAGGACGTAACAACAGATGATAGCTGAATGTGTGAAGTTATCAAAAACAGCATAATTACTAAGGGAAAGATATTCATTAATCATTCACTTATAGTCACTTGTACTTTAAGACTGAACAGCAAGTCCACCTTGCGGAACAACCTTCACAAACAATGATAACTGAATCATTTCAATGATATATTTCATTTGTGGTAAAAGACTGAATGAAAATATTAATCTCATTGTCCACAAATTCTATAAGCTGTCATCAGTATGCATCGGTATGTTTACCAACCCAGCCAGTCTGTGGTGTTTCATGGAGAGCCACAGCTACCCTGTGTTCCAATAAATGTATTTTTTTTATATATATATATATATCTTATTTGCTTCATTCTATGTCAAAATCAAATTTTAATGTATCATCTTGAGGTTTCTCATGACATAGCCCTCATTTTGATTGGTTTTAAAACAGTTGCCATTTCATCTACATAGGTTATGATGACATGGTGTTATGATATCACTGCCCAGTACAGTTGTAGATACACATTTATCATAATGTATGGATGGAAAACCCCAGGGGCGAGTTTCAGCTTTCATGAAGACTGATAACAAAGACACAGCCAATAAGAAAACCCATCCATTTTCAGAATTAAGTGAAACACAGGAAAGCTAGCAGAGGGATTTTTCTTCTTCTCCATACCAAAAGAAAGGGACACACCAGACAAAAGGTCTGACATTGTGGATGCCAGCTCTGTCTGGACAGTGTGGAGTTTGGAGTGGAGTTTGTATTTTGTTGGCACTTCAGAATTTGTGATTTTCCAAGAGTGAAGAGAGTGACCATATCTGAAACCAGAATTTAGGACACATATCCCACTTTGCAAGTTAAAGGACCATTCTGGTTGTTTTGGCTGTTTGAGCCCAATAAATACTACTGGTCTACATGTTACATTTCTGCCAACCATGTTGCAAAGCATACAACTGGAGCAGTACATTTTCAAATAATCTTTTTTTACGTTTCCTTTCCTGTCTTCCTGCCTGGTTTCAGTTCATTCCAGCACAATATTAAAACCAACTTGTAGAGACTTGAAACATACTTGAGATAAGTAATCCTGAACCACACACCCTTTGTTTTTGTTTTTTTTTCCTTCTCCAAGTTACTTAATTTTACCATTTTAATGCAGTTAAAAGTGGAGAGTAAGCTGAGATTTATTTAAGGAATTAGTCCCAGGAGAAAAGGCCATGCCTTCTAAATTTGAGTGTACATGTTATGAGGCAAAACATTGAAGTTTTAGGTGGGTATATCACCTGAACATTTGATTTTGAAAGATTGAGGGATTTAGCAAAATAACACAACTAAAATACAGTTTTATGCTTTGGAAAATGGTTTGTAGTAACATAATAGGTTTTTATTGGGCTCAAATATGCAAATATGATATGGTGGTAAAAGAACAGGTGTATTTTTACAATAATCTCAGCTAGTGAAGCATTAATTATAAGTGGTTGATAATGTCAAAATAAATCTATTTAATATGACCTTGTTTTAAAAAAAAAACCCAGAAAAAAAACAGGATAATGAACACAGAAAACAATGACATACAGGCTGAGTGTTGATAATTCTGGCATTCATTGTTCCTGACCTGATTGTTAAATGTATGTGCTTGAATTTGGCACTTGTGTTATCGACATCCATTTCCACAAATTGTGTTTGTACAACAGCTGGAGCTCTGGCTGAAACTCTTGTCCTCCAGTGGATGATCATTTCATCATTCATCATAATTCAGCCTCTATGTCATCCTTTCATGTGGCACAACACATTGCTATCAAAAGAGAAACATCGCTGCAAACCACATTCTAAACTGATAGTTGTGCTGTAAAGTTTTAGAAAATCCCATAGAATTTAAACATTTATTTATGAGGCATAACAACAGTGTGGTGAATACGCAAATGTAGTATCAATCCTTGAAATCTGGTCTAATCCGCAGCAATCTCCTGGGACACGGGGGGGTCAAAATGAGCTTAAATTGAGCGTCTGTAATTCAACTCAACAGGGTACTCATGTGGAAAGCTGCAGCACCTTCCCACACTCCACAGTTTATTTACAGTACACAAGTAATCCCTTATCAAAAGCCTGAGTCCTACTTCCATCTGAGTTGAGGTTACACTGCCCACAGACAAAGTCTAGGGGTCAAGGGTCAGGGCTTAGGAAGTCCTAACAATGGCTGTGTGTTATTTTGAAAAGTGGCGGCTGTATGTTTCGGAGAACAACGTGGTGAGATTATGTGGACAGTTGAGGAAGAAGCCAGACTTCGGTTGAAACTCTGCAGCATATTTCCCAGGAATGTAGGTCACAATAACCACATTAGGCCCTGGGTGAAGTGGTAATTACAGTTGAGGAGAGCAGCAGTGAGTCTTCAAATACCACACACACCACTCAAGAAACACGAACGCACCACCTGAAATGCAGAAATAACTCAACCCGCCGTAATCATACGGCAAGGATGCCGTATTTCATCGAGTCATTCGTGCGTGACGCAGAATAAAAATTAAAAATAAAATGTAGGTTTCAACGTTTCGGTGTAATCAACTGTCATAACAAAATGACAGGCCTACATTACATTAAAATGGTACCTCTCAATTGATTTATACACTGTGAAAGTACTTTGCTACATGATGTTCTGTATATATTGCTGCACTGCTATAACACTGTTATAATGATAAATAGACTATTTGAAGTTGTTGATCTCTTGTTTTGTGCCTGTCTTGCACAAATACAACTCATCATTTGTCATTAGGACCAACAATTTCTAAATATAGTATATTATAATATATTAGTTCTAAAATCCCTGGTAAAATAAGGTCCAAATTTGCCACAGTTGGTTTTTGTGACATTGATTTTCTAGCCTAAAAAAAAAAAAATAAATGTTACTATCTGGCATTAAGAAAATAATGTGATATACTAATGAATTTCCATTTTCCATGCGGTTTACCACATGTTCTTACCATCATCAGCATCAGTGGCCCCAATAGTGACAATGCTGGAGCCAGGCAGCAGACTCTCTGAGACCGAGGTGCTGTACACGGTGGTGTTAAAGATGGGCGGATTGTCATTCACGTCCAGGATGTTGAAATACACTCTGACTGTGCTGGCCTGTCCTCCACCATCCAGGGCTTTTGCTGTCAGAATATAGTACTGCTGAGTCTCATAGTCTAGTGAACGTGTCACGTTGAAAACTCCTGTCACTGGGTTTAGAAGGAACGTCTCATCTTCGTCATCTTCCTCCAACGAATATGTGACCTCCCCATTCACCCCTGAGTCAGGATCGCTGGCCAGGATCGCTGCCACGATGGAGCCTGTAAGAGGCAGACAGGCAGTATGGACTGAGGCAAAAAGCATAATTTTACTGCCTTATAGACACAAAATAACAAGAATATAATTGTGGGGAATTAGACTTGTTGAATGGTAACAGTGGCTCAACTAATGAGCACATATTTTATCCTTTTAAAGTTGTTTATTCCATTCCTGTTTCACATTAATCTGATTATGATGTAAATATAAAGTAAGTAAATAAATTTAAGAGGGTCTGCTCTCTTGTGAATTTAATCCAAGATGGTAAAAAATGTCTTAAACTTGATTTTCCCCTTAAGGGAGGACCTGGGATAGCTTCAATGGCCATGTGTAAAAAATATTTCAAACAGTAAAAAAAAAGGGACCTTGATGACCTTAACAGAGCTGAAGTCCAGTTTAAATCCTTCAACAGAAGATCCAACATTACCTGCCTGTCAGTACAATCTATCACCATATGGCTCCATTTTACAACTTTTAGTGTCTCTCAGCTATGAAAGACTGCAATTGTGATTCAAGTCAGAGCTTACCTGGTGTCATATCCTCAGGTATATCAAATGAATACGTTGCCCGTGAGAACTTGGGCGTGTGGTCATTGACATCACTGACGGTGATATTCAGCCTCATGTCTGATGACTGTTTTCCATCATCTGCACGCACCAGAAGGGAATATTTTGAACGCCTTTCCCGATCCAGTTTCTTGGTAGCTATCAGATCACCGGACTCGGGATCGATCCGAAAACTGTCATCTGCCCCACTGATGATGGTGTATGTCACAAGAGCATTAGGACCCTGAGGTGAAAAACAGAATATGCTAACATGAGAAAGATGTATGCAGCTTTTTCATGTAAAATAAACAGCAGGTTATGATTCAGTAGGATTTGTACAGGCTGTGAGATCTGATGTCAACTGTTTCATGCTTGACTTGCAAACATTGCAAGCTAAGCTCAAAGCACATTTCATGATCAAATCTACATGTTTACAGCACAAAACCATAAAAATTAACATTGACCAGAAATCCTGAGTCAACATTTGATGTGTTTACATGTTCGTTGTTTCAAATTGCCTGATTTCATCTAAGGCAGCAAACCAAAGCAAATTTTAAGTCAATATTTGTGTGCGGGGTTTTCCAGAGGTCATAGTTGGCATACAAGCAATGAAATGTGAGCTCTCAGGCCACAGAGGGGAAGAGCATCATGATTACAAGCATCAAAGCAATTTGACCTGATAGGAAATCAGCTTATTTACCACTCGTCAGCGTGTCACGTCTCAGGACCAAACCGCTGCTGTCCAGCATGAATGAAACCCTTCAATGTGACTTAGGAGACACTCTTCAAAGGGAAGCCTTGTAGTTTTAAAAAGAGCGTTCACAGAGCAAGATTCCCATAACAAATTGAGGTACTAGTCTGAATATTCTTGATGTGTACTACTTCTAAATTATGCCTTTAAACTTGTATATTTTGCCAAAAGCACAAATCAATGTAATACAGCTTAAATGACATATTCTGTGAGACAATTAGGAACTTCATAAAACACAAAGCCAGACTTAACATATTGACGAGGGCAAATATCCTCATGCAACCACGTTCCCTCATAAATGCTTGTTTCTTTTTTCTTTTTTTCTTTTTTTTTCCTGTCTGCATATGGTCTCGTGGTGTTTGCCAAGATTGGCACAACTGTTCTGTATATATATATATATATATATATATATATATANTTTTTTTTTTTTTTTCCCATGCATATATTATATATATATGCATGGAAAATAAATAAATAAATGCATGCATGCCTGTTTCCAGCATCTTTTAGCATTTGCCTTGAATTAGATGTTACTGTCGTATACCCTTATTTAGATGTCAGGAAGCTATTCATACATCACACACAAAACTGAGACCTGTTTCAGTCTGGTGGCAAATTTCATCAGTATGAAATCTGGGCAATGATTAAACTGTTTTTGCTTCACATACTGTATGTTAGTGATGAATATTTGTGACTTATAAGCGGATTATGTTGATCGGTCAGTGTATTTAAGTTGATGAAGAGGCACTGTGCCTCTTCATCAAGCCTTATCTGATGTGCTATGTGTCTCTCCCACATATGCACATGCACACACACACACAAACACACACCTCCCATGCACCGGATGCCCTTGAGTGCTTATACTGTATACAGTTGCAGTTTTTTGTATCTCTCTCCAAAGAGCTCCAAAGCAAAGAATTGACATTTCCTTTGCCGATTTAACATGCCAGTTTCACTTTGACTCCAGAGGAAGCAGTACAAAGCATGGCTCTTAATTATCTCAATCTTCATTGACTTTTACCCGTTACACCCTTTACAACAGCATGTCGATAATGGTTCAACGATGTGCTGATTAACGTAGCGGAAGTTTTATGAATGAATGAGCTTCAATTATCACAGCGCCTGAATTAGTGTGATGCCATGTAGTCACCATGATTTTTATGAATTCCCCCAGCGTGCCGTTCCTAAAGTTTAGAGAGAAAAAGAAAAAGAAACACAGAAGACAAACACAGAGAGAGGAAAAAAGGCCACAGAAGATGAATGGCATTATTCTCGTGAGACTCACTCTTAGTCTTTGAACTCTGGGAGGCTATAGTGTTCCTCTATAAATGCAACTAATAGATCCCCTGTTACCTTGGACAAGTACAAGTGCCATGACACATGTGATCGCTATAGCAAGAGGCTTTGGAATAGGAGAGCGGGACTGAATGCAATATGACAACTGAATGAGCCTGGTGACAGAGCTTGACGTTTATATTTGTGCTGGGACAATAACAGATCAGACAACTGTCTCTGCCTGTGTCTTTTACCAAAGAGAAATCGCGACATCAAAAGCTTTTCACTGAGATAAAGCCGAGGCTCCGGTTACAGCTTTTTAAGAGTCAAGCTAAAAGAGACTCTTTCAGCTATGCATGATGTTTGGGATACTTTTTGATCATGCCAGTACAATAGCAAGGCTTACAGGGATAGATGTAGCATTAAGCTGTTCCTGTAACTGCAAATCCACACGTTCACTGCCTTGGCAATGGAGAAATACATTTCCATCCAAACACTGTGCAAGTTTTAAGCGGATATCCAAAGAGTCGGCACAATAAAAAGTCATGTGTGAATAACTGAGCGTGATCACTGCATTTCACAACCGTGGGCACTCAGCAAGCACATACTCCATCCAAAAGTCTATTTTCTTTGCCAATATATCATGCAAATTTATTGTACAGAAATATTGCAGACATCATCATTCTTCTGAATCTATCTATCTGTGACTGTTGAAATATGTCCAAACCATTTTATGCTGCTCACTCGGCATAAAATGGCTTGGAAATTTCAAAATTTTGCATAAATCATTGCACGAACAACCATGCATTCTATTACTGTTAAGGAATAATAACATTATGCAGCTGGAGAACAATGGCAAGACATGGAGATTCAAAGAAATTAAAGGAGAAAAGATCTTAGTATTTTACTCATTAGTTGGACCAGATCAGAGAGAAGATATTCTCAATGTCCAGAAAACAAATCAAAAACTGAAATTCATTCTCTCTGCCAAGTGTGATCCCTTCCATCTTTCAACAGACACTCTGTGTAAGGCTAATGGGTAAAGCAGTCAAAATGGGGCAGCCATTTACAAAAAGCTTTAGATGAAGTTAATATCATGACTTGCTCTTATCTCTTTCTCATGGTCTGTTTTATGGAGATAAAATCCCTTTACTCTGACCTTGACTCTCATTGTATAACCAGAGGGCCAGTCTGAGATCCAGGCCTAGTAAAATGCGGGAGAAGAGGGCAGAGTGAGGCTCTGCTCATCTAAGGATCCTGCTGTCATCAATCAGTGACTCCAGATCTGGAAATCCCATCAGCCACCTGGGCTGCACTCAAGAACCCAACACCCGCCGTTTACCAATTAATTTTCTGATAGGGTTCAGAGCAGGAGAGGCGGGGAGACAGAGCAGGGGGGTCCATCTAGACCGCAGTCCAAAACGTGCACATTCATGACACATGCAGGATATACTCTCACACATACACACATATTCAAATACCAACTCTGGCTGAGCCCATGGCCTTTACCAAAATAATTAAGTTCTTAAGTAAATATACACACGAGCATATAAACACAGACAGACAGGTCGCTCTCTTGACCTTTGCTAAAGAGTTTGACTACTTTACAGCTCTCCAAAGACGTGGTGGGTTGTTGGAAACGAGAAGAAGGTCCAATTAAACAGCAGAGTTCCAGGGAGCAAAGTGTTCCAGACTGCAACAGAAGGAAACTCATTTAGCAGATGAGTGCTTTTCGGGAGCAAAGTGGCTGCAATGAGAGGTGCGAGGTGTGAAGCAGACATTGCTGGCAGGGATACTGAGCTTCCTGTACGCAGCAGCATTAAGTTGAAGAACCAATCTTAACACAATCTCCTATAAAAAAAAAAAAAAAAAAAAAAACAAGCAGTGCATTGTTGCTGAGAGCTTAAAGGACCATACCAGTCATTTTGCATGTTTGAGGCCAATAAATACTATCTGCATACACTTTACATTACTGACAAACCATTTTCCAAAATATGAAGCCTTAGTTTAGTTTTCCTGTTCTTTTGCCAAATCCTCTAACCTTTAAAAATCTAATTTTCAGCTGATGCATCCACCTCATAAAATGTAATGATTTGCCAGTGTATGATTGTAGAAGTCATTGTTGTTTTTTAACTTCCCAGTTAAAGCAGTATACTCCTGGGACTGTATTCCCTGTGTAGTTCAGAACTGGATCAGTTAAATTAAGTAACTTAAATGTATATTTAAAAATAGGCATCCATCTTCTTTGCTGTAATAGATTCCTTATCTCAAGCACTTTTCAAGTCTCTCATAGTTGATTTTGATAGCGTACTGGAATGAACTGAAACCAGTCTGGAATGTAGGAGAAGCACTTCTAAAGTTTTGGAAAATGGCTGGCAGTAGTGTAACACGCAGGTTGTATTTATTGGTCAAACATGCACAATCACCGGTATGGTCCTTTAAAGATAAACCCTTTAAATGGTAGTGATGGCCTAACTGTCTGCATCGCTGCTCTGTTCTGAAAGTATTCAACAGCTGCAAATAGTGGCTGCATGTGTGCAGGATCACATTTGGATGCTACAGTTACTTTCAGAAACCTTCTCCTGCAACATCTATTGTTCATTAAAAATGGTTTTACCTGTGACATATTTCCACATTAGGTCAGACTTTAATAAAATGTTCAAGCTCACTCCAAAAGCACAAATGAGGTGAGAAGCATTTTCAAAGAGGCCGACCTCGCATAAGACAAAAGAGATGTTTTATATTGATTTTCCTTTAACTTCTTTTGGGGTGGAAATGAGCAGAGCAAGAAAGGATGCATAGAAACAGCATTTTAATACCCTCACACATGAATCCCACATATAGCGCTCTTAAATAAGATGGGATCATTATGATGTCTGAATTCAGCCTGTCAGCTGGCCAACAGCTTGCACTCTTGGCTACTCTTTACTGGCTCACACATGTGGCTTTCTCAATGAGGGCTCCAGTACGTTCTGTACACTTAGTGTCAGCGCAACTTAAGTTTCCTGCGTAAGGATGTGGGCAAAGACTTGGCTGGCCTCGTATCTGGCTCCGAGTGAGAGCTGGAATGAAGTTCAGGCTTCTATTTAGCAAACTTATTCATAGCAGAGATGGAGTTTGGAGTAAACATCTCTAGAATCTGCAATTCCTGAAAGGCTCTAGCACATTAAATCTCCTTTAGTGTCTCTTTACTTTTTTGCATTTGAATACTAGATTGAAAGCATTGCATTCTTTATGTTTGAGTGTTTTTGGAGGACATATACACACACACAGTAGGTATACAGTATGTAGATATAAATATGAAAGTGTCATCTAAGGAATCCTGCCTTAAAGTGATTGTGATTGCGATTGTGCAGGTTTGAGCTCAACCTGAACATACGGTACGTTACTGACAACCAATTAAAACAAAACAAAACAAAACAAAACAAAACAAAAAAACTGTATTTTAGTTTTCCTTTAATTTTTTAAAATCCCCTAATCATTCAAAATCAAATGTTCAGGTGATACACCCACCTTAAAGTTCAACACTAACACTTATGCACAATTGTAGAAAGGACAGCCGTTTTAATTTATCCGTAAAAGCCATCTTTTCATGGGAACGTATTCCCTGGCAGAGACATAGATTGTCTTCCTGCAGTTTTGTGTTGGATCAGTTGAATAAATTTACTTTGACAAGAACCTAATAGATAGACATGTTTCCTGTGAGGGATTACTTATTTCAAGCATGTTTCACTTTAATAACTTACTGGAATGAGCTGAAACCAATGGCAGTGTGGAAGGTAGAAAAAAATGTTTTAAGCATACTGCTAAAGCAGTATATTTTGGGAAATGACTGTCAGTAATGTAATGTTAGGCTCAAACATGCACAATTGCTGGTATATTCCTTTAAATTTCAGCTTATGGAACACGTACTGCTTTTAAACTCAGATAGGAGGAAAAAGTGTGCAACCGCAAAGTGTGATTTCAGTACCATATGCTAAACCTTTCAAGATCAAAGCTCTGAATGCTTTGGTGCTGAAGAAAAGAAAAAAAAAAAAAANAAAAAAAAAAAAAAAGCCCAAATAACATCCTTAAATTCCCCAAACTGAAAAGCCTGACCTGAGTCCAGGTCTGATTTACAGTCAGCAAAGTCTTCTGATAAAAGAAAAATATCCAGAAGTGGGAGTCTGAGACTTTTCTCACATTCAGAGCTAAGTGAAGGGCTGAGGCAACAGCAATAAAAGACATGTGGCTTCATAAGTTAGTATCAAATTTGAGTCTGTATTGCCGCTTTCTAATCTCTCTACCCTCTCTGGCCTGACTTTTTCCATCCACTTTTGCTGTGTCCTTTGGCTTGGGCGAGGGACCGCAGACCTTGGAGATGCTGGGAAAGCCTGCGCTTTGCTCACTGAAGGATTTAATGTCCATATCCTGCCTAAAGCAGCTAAAGACGGAACCTTTAACTAATTGAGAGTAATGCTGCTAATGTAATGAACTACGGAAACCTCAGAGGGACAATCAGAGCGGCGGAGCAAAAAATCAATCACTAGCTATTCTCCTCCAGGCTTCTTGACACCAAGGGCCACTATACAAATCAGATAACATCAAAACACGAGGATGATTCCTGAGTGTATGTGTGTGTGTGAAAAAAAAGTACAAAGAGTGTTTAAAAGTGTGTGTCTGTGATTGTGGTAGTGTGTGAGAACATAATGTTGTCTGGGTGATGTGTGAAATCAGGTGTATTAACAAAGTGAAAATGTGCTGTTAGTTAATTAAGGAGTTAACTATAACTGCTAAAACTCTTCCTACAGCTACACTCTTTAAACACACACAATAGACCACTTCTACTGTAAATGCCCCCTACTAATTACTTAATCACACATATGCACATTTCCTATGCAGTACTTAACCTAATTAACCCTGATAATCCCCCTACTGCTGGTTCTACAGCTGTCTGAGTTTCTGTTCATTTATCTTTCCTTGTTTCACATTTTTAAACACTGATTTTAAAGAGGAAATATTATGCAGATCTTCATGTTCTTATTTTCTTTGTGGGGCCTATTTTGAAGTTTTTGCATTGCAGTTGCAAAGGACTATACAGGAGATTTTACATGTTTACACCTAATAAATATTACCCACATACATGCTATGTTGTTGACAACCAATTCCCAAAACATATATTTTAGCTTTCCTCTTATTTTGCCAAATCCCCTAATCTTTCAAAAATCAAATGTTCAGGTGATACACCCAGGTTAACATTCAATGTTTTGCCTGTTAACACATGTTTAAATGTCGAAGAGAGACTTTTTAATTTCTTTGTAAAAGCCGTCTTCTTCTGGGACTACATTGCTTGGCAGAAACATTTTTGCAGCTCTATGTTGGACCATGTATATAAAGTTACTTAGACAAAAACTTAATAGACATCATGTTCACTGATGGATTACTTATCTCAAGTACATTTCAAGTCTCTACAAATTGATTTAGCATACTGGAATGAACTAAAACCAATGGCACTCTAGAAGGCAGGAAGAAAAATTCTAATATTTACTGCTCCAGTAGTATATTTTGGGAAATGATTTTCAGTAATGTAACATGTATACAGGTTGTATGTATGTATTGGGCTCAAACATGCAAAATCACCAGTATTGTCCTTTTATGTGCAAAAAAATAAATAAATAAAACTAACATGATCTACTTCTATTCTCCCTTGCTGCAGCAATGCTGTGCACACTGAGTGAAAACAGCCCATTTTAGATACCTTTAGGTCCACTCCCATACAGCCTGCTGTGCTCTGATTGGCTGATCAGATGTTGGCTTCACACTGTTCACTAGCATCACACTTGATGGGTGTGTCTAACCAGGTAAATAAATTACATGATGCTGACATCGATATGTTACAGAAGCAAAGGACCAATCAAAAACAAAGCTTTTAGGGCAGTTCAGGATCTGTGGGTTTGTCTTATTTCTGCATTTCTATAGGCGTCAACCTAAAGTTTTGATAATGTTCAACATATTCTCCTCCCTACAATGTTTCACGACAAAGTGAGTAAAAATTAAGATAAAAATGTTGTCTGTCAGCAGCTTAGTTTCACTTATTGAGAATCTGGCCTCAACAAATCCATCTATCCATCATCTACACTCCAGAACACAAATTTAGAGCATTTTTTTTTAAAAAAATGACTCCTAAGACATCTGTTCTAAAAGCATTTAAGTGGAAAAGCTGTGCAAAAAAGGCCGTCAGACAACAATAGAAACTCAGGGAGTCATTACCTCGTCTGCATCCGTGGCTGTTAGCTGCATTATCTTGAACCCGTCTCCAACGTTCTCCTCAATGGTCACATCAAAAATGTCATTAGGGAAAACAGGCGGGTTGTCATTGACGTCCTGCAGTGTGATCTCCACCTGCGGAGGAAGAATAAACACCATTGTTTCCATTATTGGTCTGCCAAACGCTGCTGCTACAGCTGTTAAGATCACTGCACAGGAAAAACTTTATCTTCTTGGATATCAGATGATGGACAGCATCCACAGGAAGAGAAAGTTATTCTCATTCTCTGTATGAAACATCAGGAAAAACAGGAAAATTTGGAAAAATAGGTCAAAAACTAAAGAGAGTGAAGGATTGTTTTCATCTAAAGTCAGAAATGAAGTCTGTAGAGAGAATTTGTACCCTTGTTTAATGGGAATCAAACCCGTAACTCTGTTCAAGCAGGACCTCCTAAAGATAATGAGAGAAGGATGTGAAGCTCAGGTATGCAAATGTCTGAGGGAAAGTGGACAAGTCTCGAGACAGCGAGAGTGAGACATTTCTGGTTTCTGATGTTCTTTGTCTAGTGCAATATTACATTTCCACTCATATCCCACAACTTAAACTGGGATCCCTCCATCTCATCCGCTAACCCAAATATGCATTTCAAAGCTCGTAAACAGGGTCAGCCTCTGAATCATAACAGATATTTTGCCATGCGTTCTGTTTATCACTTCTATAAATATGGAAAAGCCATGTTTAAATTCTCCTACGATAGGATCTCCATTAATGTTGACAGAGATTATGGTAATTCTTGTGCAAGGCATCGCAAAATGCAACCACCTTACCCCCGAACACCAAACACACACACACAAAAACAAACAGACAAACAGACAGATGATGTTGAAATAGGAAACAGGAAAAGAACAGTTATCACGTTTCCTCAATGGGTGACATTCTTTGAAACAATGGGTGTAATTTCATAAAACCGCTGAGATGGGGGTTAAGAGAGCTGCATAGATGCTATATTCTATTCATCCATACATCACATGTCCCATAAATCCACATCTCAACCAGCCACATGAGAAATCTTTTCCTAACAGACTTCCAGCAGCTGCTTTGGAAATGCTCAGTTCATGAAAGATGAAAGAGCTTGAAGCAGAAAATTTAGACCATCGCTGCATTATATATATATATATATGTTTATTGTAGTTACTCTGTTTTGCCTTATCATTATTACCTCTTTTTTTTTCCCGATTATTATTATTTTCTTTACCTTCTGACTTGTAAGACTGTATGTATCTACCACTAGAACTGCTGCGGCAACAGCCGAATTCTCTCCCCCATTCAATAAAGTATTATCTTGTTTTATATCTTACCTCAATGACTGAATAATGTTTCTACACAGACTCAGTCACTCAGAAGTACATTTACTCAAGTATTGTACTTAGTACAAACTTGATATACGGATGTTCTACTTCTGCTACAACCCGATTTCCCGTTTCAGAGGGAAATCTTGTACTTTTTACTGCATTTATTTGATGACTGTAACTACTTGTTTCTTTTTTGTAACTTGTTTTTTTAAATATTATTTCGTGAGTTTTAGAAAGTTGCAAAGCTTACTCTAGTGTTTCCTGAAAGCTGAAAAATCTATAAATCCTCTTATACTTCATTTTTTATTATTTAATTGTAGAATTTATTGCTTTATTTCAATCTCTCCCCAAAACTGGAGATGAAACCTGCATGTCTACAATTGAAGGGATACATTAACACTCTGACAATGACCATTCTGCACAATTAATACTTTTACTTTTGGTACGTGAACATGTTTACTTGCTAATACTTTTTTTTTACTGAATTCAGGAATTTTACTTTAATTGAATATTTTTCCAGTTTTATGAATTATACTTAAATAACAGATTTGCATAGTTCCACCATCATTGCTGACATGCTCAACTCTACATAAGGTTATCAATCCATCCATCCATCATCCATACCCTCTTATCCTATTCAGGGGGCTGGAGCCTATCCAGTGGTCATTAGGGTACACCTGGACAGATTGCCAGCTAATCACGGGTTGATACATACTCAGACAGACAAACTCCTTCACACTTATGGTAAATTTGGAGTTTCCAATCCACCTAACCTGCATGTCTTTGGCGGTGGGAGGAAACCCACGAGACAAGGGGAGAACATGCAGACTCCACACAGAAAGGACCTAGTCAGATTCGAACCCAAGACCTTCTTGCTGTGAGGCAACGGTGCTCACCACTAAGCCACCATGCTGCCCTACATAAGATCGTAGCAAAAAAGTGATTCCGCTGATCTGTCTGTGTCTAGCTGTGGATGTTGTCCATTAATTAAACTGTCTTTGAATTAGTGTCTACGTGTCTGCATGAGTGGAGATAATCACAGAGGAACATGACAGATTATGTCCCAGATTCCAGCGATGCAAAGATGCAAACAGCGGCTCTCGACTCAACTTTCTCCTGAGCCGAGGGACCAGGGCAAAGTCAACAAACAATGAATATTTATCTCCCACCCTGTGTGTCCCCTTGATGTGTAAATAATGCAAGGCCCACTTCTGAGGAGTGAACTAATTAGTGTAGAAGTGCAGCTTTGAGAAATAACTGCACCTCATGCATCCAGTTTGCATTACCCATGATCCCACAGGACTGGAGTATATCAAAGAGATTAGGGTTAAAAAAAAAAAAAGAAAAAAAACGTTGGAGGAAGAGCATTAAAGAGGAAGACAGGTTTTGTTTGCTCTACCTGTTCTCATCTGTGGGCAGGCAGGCATTAGACCCAGACGTCCCAGCTGAGGCAGGTGAAACACATTAGTTTACACAGTAAAAGATTGTGTTTCATGAACTACTGTTTCAAGTTGCAGGTGCTGCTAACTTGCTGCCAGAGCTCTATTATTTATGGGGAGGTATGAATGATTCACGTGTCAAGTAGTTCCTGAGCACTGTCGATTATGAGACCTTAAGCGATGGAAGGTATTTGTCCAAGAGTTTGAGGCTGGAGCACATACCAAGCTGTGATAAATTAATTCCCAAAGCCAACACGTTTAACACTGGAGTGACACGTGGGATAACTTAGTTCTGAGCTCATCAAAGCTCATGTTATGTAATCCAGTCCCCCCCTTTAAAAAAAAAAAATAAAAAAAATAAAAAAATTGAAATCATCGCACCATTTATGCTGCTTTGTTCATTCCGATTTTGCAATGCTGACGCTCTGCACTTTGCCACCTTTAAAAAGAACTGCTTGTGGAAATACAAGCAGACTGCTGACATCAAAAGTACATTTGCTTCGAGAGTGACAGAATGTACTGAAATAGTTTCCCTTTGTAATCATTACACACACAGCGAGAGGAAACATGAGTTCTGAGCACAACAGCATCTCAGGTAAAGGCATCGTTTGCATCCCTCTAACCAAATAACCTTTACTTTTTTTTTCCCCCAAGTTTAAAAACTAGAGGTGGCAGAGTGTCTTTTCCACTTAAAATGTCTCACATTTGCAGATCTGCAGAGACAGGGAAGCATCACGATGCTATAGTCAGATTTTTGTCTCTTTATACTGAGAATAAAGGACCATACCAGTAATTTTGCATCACAGCTGAAGCCCAATAAGCCAGTATGGTCCTTTAAAAAAAAAATGTGACCCCTGAGTGCAACTGATGCAGCAGTTGGAGTGTAAAGGCTGAGCTCATTTGGTCATAAAACTGGAGCAGGGTGTGCCTCCTGCAGGGACTCACCATTTCAAAATGATTAAATGTCTCATTAGACGACTGTTGACGACTCAGGGTCAGGGGTTTGGGGAAGAGCTAACTTCCAAGTCTCATTATACTTGGCCTCTGAGATTGAATGATTCCACCTTGCATCATCCATTTCTCATTAATGTGCACGTGAGCCTGAGTTGGACCTGAAGTGTCAAAAGTGGGATCAGGAAGCGATTCCACATTTAACACTTCATCAGAGACCACAGCCAGAGTCATATTATGTTAAAAGACACAACTCTGGCTTCAGCTCAGTATAAAAATGTTAAATGGCACCAACAGATTTTTGTATTTCTGTAAGTCAGTCAACACCAAAGTGCTGATTCCATCAATTTGTCATAAATAAATAACCAAAACTAATCCTATCCCAGGCCTGATGCACAGTTTGTTTACAATGACATGATGGTTATCTAAGGTTACACTGGGCTAATGCTTCAGTTGGGCCTTGTGTAACATGAGGACAGAGGTTTGAGGTTGAGAAGTGGGGAAGGCTGGTAAAGCTTGGGCTGTTTAGCAAAGTAATAAAACAGAAGCAGAAAACGACAAAGGCTCCAGTTGCCATGTTTCCCAAAAGGAGCAGGAGAGTCATCGCTGAGCCTTCTCATATTTATTCTTCAGACAGAGAGGTTACATCCTTTCCAAAAACCTTCTAAGAACCACACCCAGGTCAGTAAGGACGTCCCAACTGATTCCCACAACGATTCAACAAAAGATCAAACTTCCAGGCTTCTAACTCCCTGCACGTTGGAAAAATCATCCTTTCCCTGAAGTTCCTGCACTTTTTAAGAGCCACTGTATTGTGTGATGGAATCTGTCATCTTCTCAGCAGTGGAAACAGATTACAGAGTGTCTAGAAGAAGCCCAGGCTCTGCTCTGTTTTCCTTGCTTAATCTGAAAACCGTATGGCATGATCCACGCTCATCTAATGAACTCCCTGCTATGTAAGAGTAAATGTAAACTGGGAACAGACAGATAGAATTCCACATTCAACATAATTCATTTCTTGCAACTCCTGAGGTTTGGTGACAAAGATGATCATTTTTTAACTTCATCACTTTCCTCTCTACATCTGCTGGTACTCATTGACTCTTGGCTATAGATTTGTGGCGATATTAGCTTAACAGCTCATGGTTTTGGTGGGTTAAGGAAGTGTCACATTGACCCTTCCTTTTAACAACAAAAACAGAATGGCCCGGGTGTAAATGACGTCTTCCTTACAACTTCTTTAACACCTATGCAATCGCGACTGGCTTGGTTTGTCAAATACCTACAGCATAACTCATCCTCCAACCGCAGTCATCGGACTCGGCAACGTGCGCGCGCTCCGGAGACAGGAATTTGAGTGTGCCAGAGATGGGAATGTGCCGGGGAAAAAGCAGACAAAGCTGGACGTCAGCCAAACCCCAACACACTGTGCAAGAGAGAAGTCAGGATACGATCATATCCCCCTCAAGCCCTTCAAAATCGTCTGCAGCCCCATGGAAAAAAAAAAAAAAATGNAAAAAAAAAATGAGTAAGAGAAAGAGAGAGGGAAAAGGCACAGACAAACTAAACAAAACAGGAGAGTCTGCAAACGATCAAAAAGCACCTTGGCCTTATGTAACCAACACGGGGAGAGAGGAGAGAGACAATGCTGGACAAGTGGTTTTAATAAAACGGATCACTGTCCTCTCGGTGGAGCACTTCACCAACTGTTAAAAGATTGTTTGTCTACAGCAGGCCTCTTCAAGCCCCTGAAGACCCTTGCCAAGCGAGGTTCCTTCTGACTGTTTCAGCCGAGATATATAATCCTACAAAACGAATAACCCACCAGGTCATCTGGACCAGAATACTGTTTCACAGAGGTTCTGGGCTCATTGACATCTCTGCACTCGGGAGAGTGGAAACAAACCGTGATGAATTGCTGTTTTTAATGGTCCTGTATCTGGCCATGAGTGGTGCAGACTGTGCTTCTTCTTCACTATAAACAGCTATAATTCTTTGCCTTTTGTTACCTGTGAGAGTTAGATGGAAAGTTTAATTAGGCCTTGTGTAAGATCAGAGTAAAGCTAATGCAGATGAGACAAGATTTACCTCTCCTTGAAGCCATCATCAAAATTACCATAGCCTATTAAAAGCAGCGTATTCTGTATTTCTGGATTAAAAGGTTAAAGGAACATCAAAACAAGCATTTCCTCCTTCTTGCGAGATGAAAGGTAAAAAAACAAAATAATTAGCCTATTTGTGAGAAGTATGCTTTGATGTAAGGCAAAGAAGTGCATTTTCTTTTCATTTTATCAGTCATCTGACTTTTTTTGAAGAAGTCCTTATAAATGGAAGGAGACCATAACTGGAGTCAGCCGTCTGCCATTTCGGTGGCACTATCTCTGCGTGAGTCTACGGGCCGTATCACTCCACTCTCTCCACAATTACCTTCAATTACAGCACTCAAACCACGCAGACCACGAAGGGACAGAAACTTAGAAACAAAGCATATTCTAACTGCTTATAAAAAGCCCTCACAACCGCAAGAAACAACCTGATTTTCCAACCATTTCTAGCACCGAAAACCTGAAAATGTACAAATAACTTATATTTAGCATGACCGTACTCAAGCATTATACTTATTGTAACTATTGACAGCTATTAGTCACTTTCTATATTAAGATGTTGCATTCAACATGAGATAGTTAAAAAAAAATACTGCAATTTTGCAGTTAAAAAAAACAAACTTCAAAATGAAAGCAACTACGACAAACTGCTTGATGACAAATTATTTTTAATATTAGAAAAGGTAAGAGGCTGGAGAATGTTCTCAGCCTCCAGAGAAGCATGTAAATCCTTTAACTGGTGTGAAAGCTTGACAAAGCCTAAAATTGGAAACGCAAGATTTTCACGACAGCAACAATATGACCCATGCACACATACACACGCTGCAGTGTGAAATCCCCAACAGCGTAATGAAGAAGTCAGAACATGCAGCACCTGCACTATTTACAACGTGAAAATACTGTGCACAGGTTAATGCATCAATAATTTAAGAGTCTGAAAGGAACCCTTCTCCGCCATGTGATGAGTCACACGTTACTGCTCATGCTTGTTCTTAAAGTTTGAGAGCAGGATTTTGGGGTATTTTTCAGTTTTAATACTGCTATTTTTACTATGGATTTGAATATTTCTTCCATCACTGATAATATAAAGAATTTAACAATAGTTTTTCAAATGGGAATATGGCTTTTTGGCTCATTTGGAGCAATCATAAATATGTAAGTGGGGGAAATCATTCCAAATGGCTTATTCTGTTATGTTGGGTTTCATCTCAGCAGGATTATGATTTTTTTTTTTTTTTTTTAAAATGCTGAATCTAAAAGATATTCAGCAGATATAAAGAATTTTCCTTTAAAGCTGACGTCTGTTTCTGAGAACTAGCACAAGAGGCTTTAAAGTCTATTATGGTATCTATTTAAGCTGCTTTTGCTGCAGTGATTGATGCATGAGATTTTCAGGAGCGACGAAGATGAAAAAGATTGATCTTGCCCTGAATTTGACCTAATTATTGATGTCACATCTGTGATGATGGCTCTTCCCTCCTAGTGGGGCCTGCATTTCTACTTTATACAATTAGCTTAGCGTAGTGATGTTTGGGAACGATTAGATTATCTCATTAGAGCTCATTTCCATCATGGTTAACGTTGTTGTTAGGAATAGAAAAGGATCAAAAGACAGGTTTTTCCCAAAACTTTGTCTTTGACTTGTTTGTTAGTGGTAGGGTTACTGTTTAGAAACCTGTCCCCTTTCAACTGACTTGATACAGACAAGAAAAAGACTTGAAAAAATGTGCTTGCAAGTTATTAAAAGCGTTTACTGCGTTACATTGCAGTTTTGAAATTAAACGATTTTTGATCTCTAACACTCAGATGTCTTTGCAGTGAAAGAAATTAGGTGTGAACTGAGAAATGGTGTCTAACTGCTGTTTACTCCATTTAACAAGCGTGAATGGAGGACAGCAAGTCAGGAATGCACATACGTGCTATTGCACATGTGCATGTGTGTGTGTCTGTGTAAGAGGGGAGGTCTAGAGACCAACTTTAATCCAAAACAGGACTAGGATTGTTGTGTGAAAGTCTCCAGGCACCCCCTGCAGCCCCTGTTTATGTGAAAAGACCCTGAAAACATTAACGTTGGTAGGAGTGGGGGAGGTAGGGTGTGTGTGTGTGTGTGTGTGTGTGTGTGTGTGTGTAGTGTGTAGTGTGGGGGGAGATACAGCACTCAAACTTGTGGCTGACCTCTATTTCTGATGAAAGCCACCCCAAATCCCTTAAAGGCTCTCAAACAGACTAACATTTAACTAACCTACATATTGTGAACAAAGTTTTGTTTTACATTCATTGTTTCCTCACCAAAACTTGCTGTATCAATGCATTCTCATCCTTTGTAATGCCTGTTGTGAAGGTTTTGTTTAATCCATGTTGACACTGGCAAATGATTTTTTTTCTTCTCCTCCTTCCATTATTGGTGCATTACTTCCTGTTACGGCACATTACTGCTACTAACTGCTGCTATGAGGACCTGCAGGAAATAGCTGCTCAGGAAATGTGACGCTGGATGAGTTAAACATTAAGTATAGTAGCTAGGTTATCTCTAGTAGCATAACTGATAACCATTTTAAGATAATGAAAAAGCTAAATTGTATGGAGAACTGTGAGCTGCTCATATTTTAGCTAATGGCCATTAATTCCTAAGACATCACATAGGAGGTTGCCACAGGTCTTAAATATTGGACTTGGTCTGAATCCGACTCGTGGAAAACCTACCCTAACACAACGTGCAAAAACTTAATTTTCAAAAAAAGAGTCCAGGCTCGAAAGGTACCAAAGGAAGTTGAGGATAATTAGCCCCAGAGAGAGAGAGAGAGAGAGAGAGAGAGAGGGCATCAGCACGGGCAGAAAGATGATGTGCCACCAATTAGCGAGCAGCTTTTTAAAAATCTGTTCTTTGCTGATGTCAGCCTAAATTTTTTCCCGCATTTCAGTTGATGCTCTTCATCTCATGTTATGATTATGAGGAACCACCTGATCAGAGCTGATAGGGAATTTGCAGGTAGAAGATATACTGGCCCACAAAGCCGTGACTTGCAATAACAGTATGAGACCCTGCCAACCGGATTAGACTGTAGGATGTCTGCTTCCAGGTCCTCGAAACTGAGTGGACCGTCACATCACATCACATACAAACACCACAAAATACAAACTCTGTGACTCACTCATCAAAACTTTGCTTTAAAATGCTCCTACATTGTAAAACACAACAGCCATCTTTAGTTATGTGAACTTATTTCTTCTCTTTAACTCAAAGAATCATGATAAGTTTTGGATGCTGCACTCAAGTCTCTAAGTTTTAGAGAAAGTGAACTTAAAATCATCTGTTGTTTTGACTATTAGAAAGTTGAATACTGTTGGCAGTGTTCATTCAACTTACTTTTATAAGTTATCAGGTTTAAAAAAAACAACAAAAAAACAAAACAAAAAAAAAAAAAAAAAAAAAAAAAAAAAAAAAAAAAAAAAAAAAAAAAAAAAAAAAAAAAAAAAAA
>VXCM01000522.1:108308-159265 GCA_014773175.1 Lucifuga dentata
GACATAAACACATATTTTGGTACACTGTAAATCCCAATACTCCACTCAGAAAAACTGAGTAAGGAAGGAAGGTTTTTGAGTATTCCTTAAAAACCTTGCAAAAGTTAATACAACTACTGCAGGAGTTTAGGCTGGTTTAGAGTACTAATGATCAATTATTTTGAGTTAAATGACACACGTGACTCTGCTCTGATTCTCCCAGCATGCCTTGCAGCATTGTTACATGCTTTGAGTTCTAGTTCTGTTGGAAATATTTCTTATAATGCTTTTTATGAATGTTGTAGCTTTGTGTAAGTTTATTTGTTGCTGTAGCAGTTTGAGTTACATTTGAAATGCTTTCTACTTTTTGGTGTGTAAGCATCAGAGAGAGTGTGTTTTCTTTTAGTAACCTCTCGGCTGCATGCTGCTGTCAGTTTCTGATTATATTGTCCTCTTGTTGTTGAAGCTTTAATAAGCTTTAAATGAGGGACTTTTCACTCAGCAAAGAGTTTCACTTTGTTCATTGAGCAGTCTTCTCTTCACACACTGATAGGTGTGTGAGCAGGGTGTTCCTGCAAAAGAACATTCAATGCTCAGTGAGCTACTCCTGCATAAATAAAGGCTAAAACTTAATAAAGTTTAATTATTAAGTTTGGAAACTCAGCTTTTTTGAGGTAATCGGTTTCTATAAATTTTTTGAGTAGATTGAACTAATTTGGGTTTACAGTGCAGGAATTTAGATTCACTTGACCTAATGCAGTAGGTTTTGTCTCATGGATAATGAGAAATAATTCATTGTTTTAACTAAGATAATCAAGTCAAATAAACTATTGTTCACGAGTTGAATCAACTTTGACAACTTGAAATAACACATTGACACAATGCAAAGGTATTAGTTTAACTAACTTATTCAACTTAAGTTTTTCAATTGAAACAAAGAGATTTTTATGTTGAGTGAACTCACATTTTCAAGGCAGCAAGGGAACTTATGTTTTTAAGTTGAACACCCTGAAATGCTTTACAGTATAATGGTCAAAAACTGCAGTAAATCTTTAAATTAAAGGACCATACCAGTCATTTTGCATGTTTGAGCCTAATATATTCAATTTTCATACACACAAGGTTACTGACAACCATTTTCCAAAGGATAAAAGCAGGCCTTCTTTTGGGACTATATTCCCCTGTGAAGACATACATTCACTCGAGCTTTTTATTGTGTTTAAATGCTACAATTATGAAACTTAAAAAAAACAAACCTGAATACATATGTTGTTCGCAATGATGGATTACCTATCCCAAGAACATTTCAAGTATCAACAAGTTGATTTTAATAGCGTACCAGAATGAACTGAAACCAGTGGCGGTCTGAAAGGAGGAAAAAAACTGTTTTAATTCACTGTTCCAGTAGTATGCTTTGGGAAATGGTTGTGAGTAACCTTACGTATAGGAAAATTGAATATATTAGGCTCAAACATGCAAAATGGCTGGTATGGTCCTTTAAATACAGAGGCCGACCTGATTTAGTACGAGTATATCAGTGTATAATGTGATTAAGCTAAGCATGACTTCACATCACATTAGTCAGGTTGGTTATTTTCGATCCAAGAAATAACCTCTTTCGTTTCTTCATCACCATGAAAGCTATTACTGTTTCTGTGCACCGTACATCTGCGGCGGTCATTTAGCCTCAAGCAGGAAACAGCTTGGCAAGACGGTCTGATTTGAAGACATTTTGAGGGGCAAAAAATTGACTGAGAAATGTTGATGAATTTAACATGAGGTGGTGTTAAAAAAAAAAAAAAGGAAGACTTCTGCCAAATAACTTGACAACGAGGGACAGTTCCCCCTGCTGAGGCCATTCAAAAAACAGACTGGAGGGCCTCGAAATGGCTCCGCCTCCTTTATCTGTCACACACACAAACACATTAAATGGATGAAAATACAAACTGGGACCAATCATGCAGCATGCATGTTGTCATTCATACATGCACGATGGTAAAATCCTCCCTCCCCCTTCGTTCAGCGCACATACATCCACACACACTTCCACGCTACAAGGATGTCTTACAAGGCTTCACATGTTTAACTCTCTCGTATTATCATGAAGATGGGCTTTTCGAAGTAATCCATCTTAATTAACAAGCCATTTGTATGCACTTCAGTCCCCAAGACAAAATACCATGGGAAGAAATCCTGCGGCCAAAGAAGAATTCGGGGTTCCAAGACATCATTAGTGGCTTAAAAAACTTCAATGGCCTTCCCATGTTGCCTGCACATTTCATTATCTCCCTGTTTGTGGCGATTCCCAGCTTCAATCTTCACGTTTTAAGGATCACATCAAAAAAGTGCTTCACTGAGTGAGAGCCTTGCTTCCCATAATGTTTGAGTTACACGTAATTTGAGGCATTCTCCTTGTGATTTACGACCGAGCCGTAACATCAATGCCTTACTGTCTGTGAAGCAAAAACGGCTGACGTATAGCATGTCGTTCTGCGGCTACTGAAATGACTGAATATAATTTCTGCCTTCAAACATCAAGCACGAACAAACAAACGTCAACCTCAATATGATCTGTTTTCTCTCGCCGGCCTCACAGCTAAATGGCTCGCAATAAGAAGAGCTGCTGAAAGATCACGATTTGGTTTTGGCAGATGTTTGGCTTTTAAGCTGGTCACTTCTGTGTGTGGTGCAGGGCTGGAAAGAAACTAGGTACATTTACTAAATACTTTAGAATTTGAGCTGTACGGCACTATATTTCAGAGCCAATATTATGCTTTTCACTGTAGTTACTTTGCAGATTCCCACTTTAAATTCAACATAAAGTCATGACATGTTTCTGTTGCGATGCATTTTTGATGTTATCTAAAGAGCTCCATAAAGGAAAAGAGGTTGATGAATTTGCTTAACCAGCAGATGAATGTGGAATCTTTCAAATCATCTGAAAGTGTGAAAATTTCAACAAATAGAATGGAGATACAAAGCGGTCACCATTTTGGTTTAACAGAAAAAGGAAATAGAACAAGAATCACCTGCAGTATTTGCAAAATAAAATGGGTTAATGCACCAAAAATTAAAGTCTCTGAAAGGACCATAATGAATACTTTCTTAATTACTTTAATACTTTCTTTTTTTTTTTTTTTTTNTTTTTTTTTTTTTTTTGTCAAATAACGTAACTTTGATGTTGCCATTCCAATTTTTTTGTTATTTCATTTGGAATTCTCAAAAATTGGAAGGAAAAAAAACACAGTTACAGCTTCATTTTTTAGAATATTTAATTCCAAATTAGGATTCCAATTTTTAAAATTTAGGACTCTGATCAGACCTATTCTTCAATAAGTTCTGTCGCTAATATCTGTGTACTTTTACTTAAACAAAATGTCCTTGTAATGGCATTACTTACTATTGTACTCAAGTAAAGGATTTGTGTACTTCTTCCAATACCTCTGGTGTTAGTGTGTGTGTGTGTGTGTGTGTGTGTGTGTGTGTGTGTGTGTGAATGCACACCAGTGCATGGGAGCCTTGTGTCTGCACAACAAAAAGGAAACATTTCAAAAAACAGCCTTAAGGGTAATTCTGCTCCAGAGCCACCGCTATTTTTTTTGTCTGGCGGCACGCTTGAACGCAGCTGAATGGCCGAGAGACAATCCGTCTCAATTCCCCTTTCAGGAAACCTATAGAGACTATTAATTGTCAACTCATAAAGGGCCCATAGACGCCCCATGAGAGAGGAAGCAGCTCATACTCCACGACTTTTTTTTTTCTCACTCTCCTCCTTTCTCTCCGGCACTGCTATCATCTATAACGCCTATGGCTTTTCTCCAGGGTTTACAGGGTCAGCGTACGAGGTCAGAAGGTGATGATTAATTCCTCAGAGCAGTTGCATTGTGGGAGCTATTGGTTACTTTGGGGTCGAAACCTCCGTTTAGCACAGGGGTGTCATTTGTTAGTTGACCTTTCCTGCAGCTCTGACACGTATTTTGTGTCTTTTCTGCAGATGAGAAACGAAGAGAAGCAAAAGCGGGAGAAGAGAGGAGTGAGGAGGAGATGACTTCTGTTCTTCATTTCTATCACTTCGTGCTCGAAAACAAAAATGAAACAGGCTGGCCAGACGACAACGCTTGTGGGTATCAGGGAATTGGACAGAAATATTCAGACAACAAAAGACAACAAGGCTGTTCTTCTCTGACTTGGGAAGTGAAACCAGCAATCAGCAATCGCTCAAGCAGAGGACGTCTTAAAACAGCACAAAACGAACAGCAAAGCCTGACAAAGTTCCATTTACTAACAAGGAAATTGTTTAGTCTAGCAACAACAAAATCAAAAGTCATCCTCACTATCCCGGGTAAACAACGCTGGAATGAAACATCGCATATCTCAACCCCTGACTCAACATTTACACAACTTTACATTGAGGGAAAGACAAATTTATGGGTCCTAAAATCTTTGGATAATAACTAAATTTCTTCTGGAAAAAAAAGCAAAGGGTGAGACTTTATTCTAAACATGTAGAATGTAATAAAATCAGATCTTCGTTTAGTCTCCTGTAGTGATTCAGGACAGATTTAACTCAATGTCTACGGCGACTCCTCGTAACGAAAACAACATTTACCCACAAGCTGTCAGAACCATTTCCACGACTTGTTGTGGGATATGGAAAAAAACATCCGTGAGCCCACAAACTGTGGCGGTATCATTACCATATGACCGGTCGTGGATACTACCTCAAAAAAAATCAAAACATTGGTTTGACGGCTGGACGTCATCCGGGGCGGCGCAGACAGAAAGCTGCTAACTAAAGCCAGTCCACGCCTGGTGGCTGTCAGTCAGTCAGTGGAGAGATGGGGATTTGGGGGGGGGGGCTGCATCAGGGCGAAAGAGCTTACAGTGTCACATATGATCTAGTCACCGACAGGACCAGTCACTACCTCCACCTCCACCCCTCCACCACCACCCCAACACTCCGTCCCAGCATGCAAGCCTTAAACCAGCCACTTGGCACAACGGGACAGGTGGGGAGGGGGCGAGAGAGAGGAAAAGGGGAATGCGGGGGGCTGCAATTGAGAGACCAGAAAAAAGACAAGCGAGGCCCTAAAGTCTTTTTTTCCCTCTGCTCTCCATTCCTCTTTTTTTACCCTCACGTGCTTTTTTCTTTTTTTTGAAGTGTCTTTCTCAGCTGTCCTGCTGATTTTTTTCTGTCGCGTCCTGCAGCGTTTGACCAATATGGTGGGCCGATACTGTCCTTTTACTCAATATCAGATGACAGTCATGTGCTTTAGTAATGGAGGTTTTCCCTAACCACAGCCGCAAAGACTCTTCAATAGGTTTGTGGTGAAGCCTACTCTTCAAAGGACCATACCAGCAAGTTTAAGGCCAATCTATACATACATATTAGGTTATTAACAACCAACTTCCAAAACATAAAACCATATTTTAGCTTTCCTATTATTTTTTCTATATCCCCTAGTCTCTGAAAATGGTGTTTAACCTTCATATCAAGTCAATGATAACACCGATAAGCAAATGACAGACAAATAATTATGATACTATAACACATCTCCCTTTTAAATATATCTGTGGCACATTAGAGATTGTATGTCCTACCCTAAATCTATCATTTAATTTGGACTGCTTTATTAACATACTGTAAATGCAGACCTGATTAGTCAAATATGCACTACTCCATCCATGGCTGCTGGAAGGGCAGAAGTAAAATTGTCCATGATCTGTAAATTTATCCTATATGAAAATGTATTTGGAATAAGTTTGCAGACACCAACTTTAGTTTGAAAGTGTTTAAAACTATTTACAAGACAGTTGAAGGCTGTATGCAGATATAGTGTTGTTGCCCACCGCCTCGACTGTTCCAAGTAAATAATTTTCTCCTTATTCACTTTATTCATCTATGTGTGGATTGTTAAACTACGCGCTTGGATTACTGATGCATATGTAGTTCCCCATTAATATTTATATTTGTTCAAATTATCCCCAGGGGCTTCATACAGAGCTTCCCTGCCATTGAATAGGTGCTAAGATACCATCAGTCTGGAGAAATTTAGTGCCTCATGATGATGTAAATGATGTTTCAGTGGCTTGAAAATAAAATGTCTTGCGACTCTCAAAATAGAGCTTAATAATGAAAAATGGAGATGTGCAAATCAGCAGAATATGTGAGATGTTGGCACCTTTGACCCAAAAATATCTTTTATTTTGTGAAACTCATCACACCTTTCAGTCTTTCTTTCCATCTCTTAATTCTTGTTTCTATTTTTCCTGCTGCACAAGGGAGCTTCTCTTTCATTTTAGATTCCTTGACTCTGACTCGGGTTTCAAGTTAATTCAGTTCTGGAGCACCTCTGTTTATCTTGACCTGTTTAAACAATAGTCTGAGAGGTAAGAAAAGTAGGATTTCTAACAGTGTAAATGCCACTGTGTAAATTCAGCACAGTGAGAAGTTTACTTTTATTTATGCTCATGCAGTTTCCATCTGACACGAACCTTGATTCATCAGCGGACCACTGAATTCTCATCTTTCTACCACAGAAGGGTTTTTGCTGAGTGCACATTTAATCCTTCGCTTCACATTCATACAGTCGCACACATTCACACCTGGGAGCTGCCTCGGTGCGACCACAGCCATCTCCTGCTGGCCGCAGAGAAGCTTTATGCGAGCAGCTGCAGCTTAAACGTGTCTTTCTCAAGGCCATCTCAAAGTTATTTGTAGAGGAGGCATATTTCATTCAAGTTCTTCATCCTGTATTTCATATTTGGGCTTGTTGTAATTGTGCAAATATTTCTTTCAGGCAGAGCTGGTCTGATAGCAGAAATAATCTCAGCGGATGAGTTGGACATCAATAGTGCTGGGTATTAAATTTCAGTTCTTAAATGGAAGAATTTGCAGCATTTTCAGCCTCTGGTTCTGCCTTGTCCCGTTCCAAACTCTAAAAACCTCCTCAATCAGCTGATTAATTGATCAGCACATCAACAGAACATTAATCAATGACAAAAGAATTTATCAAGTAAATATATGAAACACATTTGCTGATTATATCTGAACAGAAGATAAATATCTTACGGTTTGGGCATGTTGGTTTCTGATAATGTAACGGTCGTTTGTAAATGTCAACGAAACACTAAATCCACAACTAATTAATGGATTAATCAACAATGAAACTAATCTGCTTCTAAAGCTTCTGCACCTACATCTCTGCATGTCTCCATAATGTCTAGGAATGCCTTTGCATGGTGCTCAGATTGCCTTTGATCAGATTTTAAGTCTTAAAATCTGATCAACCAACCCATCAAAAAAAAAAAAAAAAAAAAAAAAAAAAAAGGTGTTCTGGCCAGTTGGTTTGGCTGGACAGTAGAGGCCTGGCTTCTCCCAGAGGAAACACTAAACCTAGAGTTTTTTCAGTCACACTCAGAGCCCCCAGCAGTGCCTCGATTCAAACTCATTGGGCTGCATGATGTTTAACTGAACCACAAGCCATTAATCCGAGGAAAGAAAATCAACTAATCCAGATTAGGGTCAGACAGACGGGGAATGGAATGGAATGGTGTCAAAAGCACACACTGGCCTTTAAAGACAGGGCTCATTACTAGAAAGCCAAACACGCTCACGTGAAACAAACGCCAAACGGAATGGAGGGTTTTGTCGCGTCGTGAGAAGATTTTGACATAATCTCACTCCAGTGACCGCTTGTTTGTTTGTTTGCAACTAAACTGAGAGGATCAAATCAAGGAAGCGATCAGCATGAGAAATGTGTGACCAGACTGATCCATGAATGGAATTTTAACAAGAGAGTTGTTAGGCGTAAGAGGCGAGTAGGCTGAGGGTTATTTGATCGTGTCAGCAGATGTAGACAGGCTGCTGAAGACATCTGTATCACTCTCTTTATCTTTTTTTTTTGCTCACTCACTTTCTTTCTACACACACTCACTCACACACAAATGTGTCTCGACTTTATCGGCATTTCCCCATCTCTCTTTCATCATCGCCCTTATCTTCTCTTCTTTATATCCATGTGTGCAGACACAGAGAGAATGACCTGGTCAACAACTTATGTTTATGAAAACAGCATTGACAGGCAAAATGTTGAATACTGTAGCTCTGCGTTGCTCTGGCAACAATCCCATTCTTGGAGGAAAAATACCAGATTATGTCGTTTCTGTTCATCACATCAATGCAACAGCAGGACATTTGGCCGGGCTCACACTTTATGTTCTCTGAATACTGATGTGTGAGAAAAGTGAATACATTTATACCGTTTGAAAGGTTCTGCCATACTTAACGAGAAAATAACATTTTCCTACCTTAAAATGCACAAAATGACAACAACGTGTAGAGGTTAACCATCACTCAACAGTTACTCCAGCTTGGTTTTGGAACCAATCACACCCCCTTTCAAGACATTTCCAATCCCCAAATCCCCATTCAAATTTTCAACTTAGGGACAGAAGACACGCATGCATCCATTGTTACAAGATTCTTTACTTACAACAGCTTTTGGAGCAGTAAAAGCACACTGGACATCAGAATTACTGCTAGAAATTTGATGGAATGATATAATATTACAGTTTTTAGAAGTTGCTGTTGGTTCTCTGCCATAGTTAGTTCACTTAGTTGAGATTTTAGTGTGTGGTCACTTTAGGGACACATAGTAAATGATACATGTAGCATAATACCTATTTGTTAATGACAGGATTTCTGTCACAAGACGTAAATAGCATCAGTACAATCCACTGCATGTTTACTAGTGCAGCTGTTAACCCATAAAAACATTCAATTGTAGCTTCTCTTGTACACCAAAGCAAATGCTGGTTTGAAAGTAAGGAGAAGAAATGGTGAAGATATAATAGGTTGTGTTTTAGCCAGAGCCATTTCTCCACTGTTTGATCCTCTCTGTGGTGCTGCCAGTGAGAACAGACAGCAAATGCATTCTGACAACAGACAACACATGGAAAGGTTTGAATTTTGAGATTCCGAGTGTTTGGATTTGTTTATATCGCCAACTGTCACATGGCAAAGTCTGCAGATTACTGTCTTCTGCTCACTGTCTATTTTTTTTTTTTTTTTTTTTTTAAGCTTTGACAGGTTTCAAAACTTTGGATGAAGAACCATTTTTTTTCCAAACAATTTTTTCTGGTGTTACTACTATCCGAACTGTTTTTATGCACCTTTTCTAAGAAAAAGTGTGTATTTTTTTCACATAAAATTGATTTAAGCCAATTTCAATCTACTTATGGTATTTACAAGACATTTGGAATTTTGATTTACTACCTAATCTAAGTCCTAACATAAATGTAAACATATTAACTGAAGGCAAACCCACCTAAACACAATCTAACTGCAATATATACTAAATATATGCCTTTATGTAGTAGATTTATAGTTAACACTATTGCTGTCATGATACTTACACTCTAGTGTAGTATATTACTCCACTCAGGTATCACGGTACTCTCTATGTACTCGCATAACTGGTCTACATTATATTGTAGTGACTTTCAAGAAAATAAAGTAATACTAGTAATACTAGTAATACCATTGTGAAAATGTGTTTATTTAGCCCACACTTCTATGTCTTCACATCTCTTTTAGAAAGTCATTGAGGCTTTGCATGTTAACAGAAGGGACTAGTGCTTGATAATTTACTACGAGGACGGTCAAACAACGTTCCAAAGATGGACATGGTTAATGCATCCCACACTGTGTCCCATATGGCACCTGTCCGTGCACCACTGAGTGATTTCAGGTGGGACTGGACACTAACATTTATCCACAACGTCTTCGTTTTTCTTCAGCGGAGGGGGAAAAAAAGAGCCAAATTTGACTCGGCAGCTGTGTTTGGGAAAGGAAACTATTCATCAAAACTGGGAGTGATATATGCTAGCCTCTCTGTGCTAACTTGAACTCTGTGTGTGTCGTCTCATCTGCAACTAGTCTCATCTGCAACTGTTCTCAGAGATCCATCACGACCGAAAAGACAGATACGCGGCACACAGAGGCCTCGGCAATTAGTGCATCAACAGCTGGGGAGACCATTAGACACTCTCGGGCATTTGCTTCATCTTCCATGTTTAGAAAAGGCTTAGCAGCGCTGGCAAATATGGGACACTAATGAATGGTGTGTGTCACCAAGAGTGGGAACGCTCAGCTGGGAGCGGAGGGACAATTGGGAATGTTTTGGAAGAGCGTTAGGGACGCGATGTGGATTTTGAGGCAAAATGGCTGGGAAAGGGACCGAAGTGATGTCACCAAACTGTACTGTGGAAAGCCATTTGGAAAATCTTATTAAGATGTGTAATTTTTGCAGATGTTCATTATACCTTGGCCAGGGTTAAGAAAATAAGTGGTATTACAGTTTTGCCATTTGTCATTGGAGAATAGATCATTGGCTGAGGCCTTGACTATGAGCCATCTGTGGCCATTCTATCGTATGCAAGGGAATCAAAACCCAAATGAATACTGTGAATCTGCGTCCGCTCTGGCTCATTCCAGAAAATTGAAGCCATTGAATGGTCCACATTACTTACTACACTACCAAGCCTTATTATCTGCATCGATAACCACCACTGACACTAATTTACAAATGCGGATAGTGAAGGTAGAATCCAAGACAGTGAAAATGGTGAAATGGTGATAGCGTGGGTGTCTGAGAACTGTCAACCTTATCGTCCAACTGTATAAAGAATTAAGATAACCCAGGAGTGAATCACTCAACATGGCCTAAACCTAATCTAAACTCTGGCTGACGTATTCTGCATTATCTCACCTACACTTACACTCTCGCATGCACACACACTCGGACACACACTCATGAAAACAAACAGCGATTACAGATGCAATTCATCCTGCATGAGTCAAACTAAGGGCAAGGTACAGTACTGATGACAAAATGTTTACCCCAAATACCCCAAATGTCGTTAGTCTGCTTTTATGAGGAAGAGTAAGACTCAGAAATCAGATAAAGGAAACTTATTTGCATTGTGCTGCCATATCTTCCATAAAAGTGACAGAATTAATTTTTTGGGGGGATGAGTTCAGCAAGGTTGTAAATGTAATCCAGTCCAGAAAGCAGTACAGGCCTCAGTGTTGCTATTGGCAAACACCGTATAGCTTTCTCTCTCTCTCTCTCTCTCTCTCTCTCTCTCGCTTCTATTCCTGAAATTTTATACAGCAAATATGTTGATTCTTTGGTCAAATGTGGGCTAGGAATGGAAGGCCTGTAATCAGTTTCCCAAACCTCTCCGCCTTCGCTCGTCCAGGCTGTTTATTTCTATCTCAATGATATTGTCCAACTTTGGTTCGTGCTTAAATATGAAACATTAGGACAAAATCTTTGCTCCTGTATTATAATTAAAAAGTGGTGTCTGCTTTCAGTTAAAACTGAGGAAAAAGACAAAGCTTTAGAGTACATATGACCCTCCAAGCGCAATCAAGATACCGATTCAGGACAAGTCGGGACAACAAATTCTAAGGTGCTACATCTTGGTCATTTTCCACACATTCCACAAGTTTAACACAAGTGTATTTATGCTGCAGAACACGTTGCCCATAACCTATGACATGAAAACGAATGGGATAATTAAACCACTATTGACACTAATTAAACATTTTCCAGCATCCAGACTTAGAAGGTAAACAGAGCTGAGCTAGATTTAGTTCATGCTATAACTAACTGTGGTCATCATGCTGTAAATCAACTTTACAACCAGCATGTGAGATTTATTGCCTAACCCATGTTATTCACACCGAACGCTGTGCTGGTACAAGACTTAAAGAACCATACCAGTGATTTTGCATCTTTAAGCCCAATAAATCCTACCCTAGCACAATGGTTACTGGAAGCCATTTTGCAAAATATAAAACCGTATTTTCATTTTCCTGTTATTTTGCCAAACCTCCTAATCTTTTGAAATTAAATGTTCAGGTGATACTATGTTCGCTGTGATGGATTACCTGTCTTAAGCGTGTTTCAAGTCTCCACAAGTTCATTTTTATAGCAACCTGGAATGAACTGAAACCAATGGCAGTCTGGAGGGTAGGAAAAACAATTCTAATATTTCCTGCTCTAGTAGTATGTTTTGGAAAATGGTTGTCAGTAACGTAACGTGTATGGTGGGTTGAATTTATTGGGCTCAACATGCGAATCCACTGGTATGGTCCTTTAAAGGGAACATACGAGGATTCTGTGTTCTTATTTTCATTTAGGGATCTATTTTAATGTGAAAAAAACCCACACTGATCCCACTTCTTTCCACTCTTGCTGCAGGAGCATTGTGCATACTGAGTGAAAACATACAATTTTAGGATTGTCTCTTTACGGTCCCCTCCTCCTCAGCCATTCTGATTGGCCAGCTGTTGCATGGCGGATGCTGATCTTGCTCACAAGGATCATACTTAGTAGGTATGTTGACGTTTTATGGAAGTAAAAGAAAAAAATCAAAGCAATGAGTTCAGTTCAGGACCTTTATGTTTGTCTTACTGGATGCATTAAACAGTAGAAAATAAAAGATTCAACTCTAAATGGTCATGAAATGGAAAGTCACAAGTGAAATAGCCGCCACATTTCCAAATGTCAGCTGATTCAATGGTAAATCCTTTTCTGTAATTATTAGCAATCTTGTAATAAGCCAATAACTTAACAACTCATTTGTTTATTGGTAATTTCAACATTCATTTAGTCAGACGGAACATTCAAGACTTCAAATGGTGGGTTTCTCCTTTTCAGAACATGCTGCATTAAATCGGGAAAAGCTTTTACCAGACCACTTTTACAAATGACTTGGAAGAACTCTGTGGGAAAAAAAAAAAACAAAACAAAAANAAAAAAAAAAAACACTCCAATGAGGAAGATCTGAGATGGCACCAACAGTTTCCAAATCAAACTCAAGTTCTGCACTGGGAATAAAAAGAGCACATAGTCCCAAAGAAAAAAAGATCCTCTGACAAAGACCATCTGAGGCTGAAAGATGCTAAACAAACCACTAAGCTTTCAACAATCCAGAGCGCGGATATGTTTTCTTTCTGTTTCATTGTCTTTGGTATCAAGCACTTGGTCAGGATTGTGGATATGTGTAATGTAACTCCTTCCAAAAAAACTGCACTCAGGCTTTTCCTTCTTTGGGCTTTGCTTCTATTTCTAAGAAAAACTCAACAAATAATCACAATGCGATTGAAACAATACCTAGTGCTCCTAGTGCTGCTGTTTAGTGTCAAATCACCTTGGGCATCTGACCTCGGGACACGAGGTTGGCAGAGGTCGTAAAGTCAGCAGAAGAAGGGAAGGAACAAAACACAAGGGTGGGGATTGTTGGAAATCTCACAACGCAGCAAACACAGCTTCCTGTTATTTGTTTTGTAGTAAATGCTGAGTCTCAGGGGATATGACTGACCGTAACACGGATACAAGTCGCCGTCTGTGCTCTGACTAAGTCTGTCACCTGACTGGTTAGTGATTTCTTCACAATTTTTCAGGTTTCAGAAATTCCAACATGCAGGGTGAACTATTTACATGTGGGATGGAAGGATACCTTAAATAACGTCCATAAACCCAATAAATACGTTACACTGACAACAATTTTCCAATACTTAAAACCGTATTTTAGTTTTCCCATTATTTTGCCAAATACCCTAATCAAAAATCCCTTTTAATCAAATGTTCAGGGGATACACCCACCTTCAAATTCAAAGCTATTTCAATAAAAAAAATTTTTTTATAGACATTGTGTTCGCTGGGATCGAAGTCTCTACAAGTTGATTTTAATAGCGTACCAGAATGAACTGAAACCAAGTGTAGATGTAGATGGTAGGAAAAACAACTGTAATATTTACTCCAGTAGTATCTTATGGGAAATGGTTATCAGTAACAGAATGTGTATCCAAGTTGTATATATGGGCTCAAAGACGCAAAACCAAGAGTATTGTCCTTTAAAACTTTAAACACGGGAGCTAATCTATTATCAGATTATTAATCATTATCAGATTATTTATCAAATTATTAGCGTAATCTGGTAAATATGCTTGTGTGCTGGTAGAACACAGGATACAAACAATGTTATAAAACCGTGGCCCTACAGTGCCACTAGTGGTGAAAAACACCACGTTGTATCTTTAAAACAGACTCAGAGTCGCTGACTAGGAGTCCTAGTCTTAGACTGCATGATTTCCAGTTCCCAAACCTGTTAGATAAACTTCTACAACAAGTAAAAAATGAACAATTTCACAATTTGGCTAAATGAAGAGATCGAAGCACTGTTAACACTTCTGGATAGCTGTCCATGTGAACTCTGCTAACGTGTTTTTTCTTGTTTACTGTGGTATCATATGTTATTTCATTCCTTTTATTTTTTCTTGCTGATGTCATCAGATAGGCAGCACGGTCAGAGCTATATGGGCTTGTTTCCTTCCCTTCCTTCCTTCACAGTTTCTATTTTATCCATGTAGCATAGTGATTTATGTAATTGCATATCATTTCACTCCACTTACTGCCAATCACCAGACGGCCGTAGGAAAATTTGTAGTGCAATTTTGACAACACTCAAGTATATTTGTAGAGTTGAGTTGCTCTCGTGTCACGTGAATTAGTGGATCAATACATTTACCAGTCATTACTTTTGACATAAAGACATTAGAGTCACGCAAGTCTGCCGATCTCCTACATCGAAACCCAATGGGCCGTGATCATTCCTCGCCTCATTATCTGGTTCCACAATTCTCCTCATTCGCAGCAACCACAATACCAGAAGGAGAAAATGCAAAAGAAAGATATAAAAAAAAGAAAGAGAGTGAGACAGACTTGGAGATTTAGAAAGACAGAGTGAAAACAGAAGGCAAAATGTAAAAGATAAAGGGGGAAAGAAAAGAAATAAGAGCAAACTGAGGACGTAGAGATTAAAAAATAAAGAGGTAGAACAAGAAAGAATGAGAAAAGGCTGAGAGGAAGAATAAAGAAGTGGCGAGAAGAGGTTGTAGAGGTTCGAGCAGACTCCACGGCGTGAGTTTTATTGTCTAACTACTTAATTGTACATAACAGGGCTCTGCGATGTGAGTGACTATTCATTCACCCAGACAGAGTGATTAATCCATGCTGGGCCTTGGGAGAATGAGCAACTGTGTGTGTGTGTGTGTGTCTGTGTGTGTGTGTGTGTGTGTGTGTGTGTGTGTGTGTGTGTGTGTGTGTGAAAGAAAGAGGGAGAGAGAAGAAAAGAGAGGGGTCTTTCTTTTTCCTCTTTCTCATCTCTATCTCTCTACCCTGCAGGTCCTAATTGGTTAATTTTATAAACCTCTCAAAGGGCAGCTCTGAGGCCCTCCCTCTCCTTTTGTAAAAAAACAGGACTTGGTTTAGCATCAGTACCTGCAGCTTTTCGGGTCTTTGTTGCAGAGGGGGGATGAGAGTCAGACGGCATCCACAGGGGCTCCCACAGAGAATACCAAACTGAGATAATGGGCACATTGCTCCGGCCAGACAGGGAGGGAATCTAGCGCCTGGTTTGAAGCTGGACTTTCCAGGATTTAGTCAGTTTGGACGTGTCTATGATCTGCTTGTTATTTCATTCCAGGGTTCTGTAGTGATATCATAGCACCAGGCTTTTTAGGAAATTGAGACAAACTCAAAAAATATTGATGTACAGAGTAAAAACCTTGTATCTTAGCCTTGTTTAAACAATGATTTTTACATATCATCTCAAGCATTTTAAGGCTAAGTTAAGCTTTCTGCACGGATGTTCGCACAGACACGAACTTGCGCGAAAACGTGACAAGCAGACGTATGGAGCTTTAATAACTGTGCAGTTTTCTCCTCTCTGCAAACCAATATTATATCAAACTGTAGGGGGCAGTGTATCAAAAACTCACAGCTACAGCACATAGTATCATAGAAGAAGTCAGTTATTAATAAATGGCATCAATCATGATGAGTGATTTTCATGAGCTGCTGTGTTGTTTTGCTTTGTGGTCTTGCTAATTTTACTTGTCGAGAAGAAATTTCTCTTTCAGTTTTATAAATAAAGTTTCTGACTGTGCAGTATTTTCATGCTCATGAGTCAGTTAGCTTGATACACAAAAGTGTTGACGTTTATTTGCCAGCTGACTAAGGAAGTTGTTGCTTCTATGTGAGGCTGAAAATTGGTTTGATATGCTTGAAATAACTTTCAATGAATGAACCATAACTGTGTATTACCAAAAAAAGCCAGCCAGTTCCCTCTGAACTGTAATCACTCAATAATAACACCACTAAATAGGCGTCTGAGAAATTGGTGCAGCCAGACAGTGAAATGTCTACATCAGTTACTCAACCTGCAGGAGTTGCCATGCAAACGCTGCTCTCCTGGAAGGGAAGCATTATGGCAACTGTCCTATCAAAGCTCGGAATCAGCGTCTTTAAAGTGTTTTACCCCTAAAATGAGAGTGCAAGCCAAGAATCGGCGTCCACGTTTACACTCCCTTGGATCCTGCTATGTCTAGTCTGGGATGAGATATGATCGAAGCTCCTTTGTGTTGCGTTCAACTGATGTGCTGTTGCCTTTCCACCTTCACCGATTATTCTGTTCATTTATTTACTTACGTATTTTTATACTCCAGTATCAAGCTTTTACGAGTGGAATTCCAGCCTTTGTACGTTGGAGGGCCCTTCACAGCAGATAAAACCCAAAGTATAAACATGCTTCCATTAGCGAACTGGCGATCAACCAGCCTTACCTCAAAGGGATCTGTGTTATCTGCCCCAGTCTGAGTCTGAGTGATTCACTGTGAGGACCAATGCAGAGGACTTTGAGATGAGCCAGGACTGGACCAGCCACAGTTTGAACCCAATCTGTCTCCATAAAATTGAATTGTTCACCCAAAATAAAAGAACACGGGTGTCAGCACGCTTGGAGCCATGTGTATCTTCTTACAAAGGAATACTATGCTTGCTAGTATGTGTGAACTTAGCGTTTTAAATCAGCAAGTATGAGCCTCATGGTCCATTAAGAGTGCAGTGTTCTCCTCAAACATACTTTAAAAAAAATAATAATAATTTCTTATAGCGGTTTCATTTAAGGGTTGATAAATATTGTCCTGGGTTTGGTATTGAAACCCATTTTAAATCAGCCGCCCCTTGTTGTCAAGCGCCACACTAGAGGTACTGTACTGCTCATGCTATCCATCAGCATTAGTGGAGCAGTTTACAGTTCTATAAAAGTGTTACTGTGGCTTTGACGACGTGTAAATCAGGTGCGTAGAAGAAGTAACACAAGACCAGTAAACCAGCGACTAAATCTGAAAGACTTTCATAAATAATGTATATTAAGAAGCGAAGATGGCAATAAAAATGGAGACTGGTGCTCCATGGGATCGCTGACCTGCTGCTGAAGCAGCTTTTATTTCTCCTACAGTCTTGTGACATTTAAAGATTTCACTTTATCATCATGCAGAGAGCAAGGCAGGCATCCAATCATATCACACTATGTTTCATACCACTTCAACCAGCTGTGTTTAATGCCTCCTGCAAACTGTCCAAATACAGTCAGTACTTCACATGGAAGTTAAAAATTCGATTATCAGAAGAATCAGAAACTTTGATTTGATTATACTCAGATTAAGACAATAAAATCAATTTTTTCATACATCATGCATATACCTTAATTAGATTGAAATCAGCGTAAATCGGAGTAAAATAGTCAGAGTAACAACATTATATGATTTGAAATAGATTTCTTTGGGAATGTAACATCATAATCGTAGTAAACCACCTCTGCATGCATTTCCACGTGCTGGATACTCTGATTATGCATCGCTTCATGTATTCCTGTGTATTCGACAGATGGCGGAATCCTATTAATTCTGTCCATGTATATGTCTTTTTCAGAGTATTGACTTGTAGTAGAGACAAGTAATCAGACTATAGCTTGCATGTATATGTACTGACAAAAGGATCATTACATGTCACACTGTGTACGATGGTATCTATATCAGTCTGTACAATATCAGATTTGATGCATGTGGGATTCTGTGATGAATGCTCTGAATCATAGCATTAAAACAAGCAGGAAAACAACAATGCAGGCAGAAATGTGTCTCATACTGGGATCTAGAGCCCCTGTTTTAAACTGACAATAAAAGATTTAATTACATTTGTTAACTTTTTATCTACAATAGCCAAAAATAAAATCACAGTCTGAGAAGCTCTAAGTGGTATCAAAGTCAGAAACTGAATTAAGATGCTGAGGATAACTCTACTACTATCTTCTATCAGTTTGCCTCATCCTGAATTTTGATTGGCTCATTCCATCATCACAATGCAACAATGTAAAAGAAAATGTATGCTTCTATTTTCCAGCTACAAGAACCAATGCAGTTCAGCAAAACAGGGCAAATGTGCATGTCATCCAAAATATTGCTTAATGCCAAATGGGAGTCAACGACTTGTCTGCAATGCATTTAAAATGCAAATTTCTGCATGTACGGTAAGAGTCACAAGCAAAAGCTTGTGGTTTTATTAGACTGCAGTCAGTACGTATTACATAATATTATAAAGTAAATTTAAAAAAAAAAAAAAACTTTACAAAAAGTTTGGACATGAAGACTTGGTAAAATGAGCCAGCAGTCTGGAGGATGTGTTTCAGTGAGGAGGAGAAAGAAGAAGAAACACAAACAAATCTGCAACTTGTTTCATCTCAACTTTCCATGCCGTTAGCATAACCACTTTTCACATTTGCATTTATATATACAAAAAAAAAAAAAAAAAAAAAAAAAAGCCATCTTATTTTTTGGTTATTGAGGCCTCTTATCAGCTGCTATTTCCAACCCAGCATAAATCCCAAGGATTAAAGACTTCAAAAAAAGAGGTATTTGAGGGTGTAGGGGAGGGGGGCAGTTGGGGTTTTGGGGAGGGAAAAAAAGCCAACAGGATGAAAAGAAATTGGGGGCCCATAGAAATGCTAAGGAAGTGGCCCTCTTTTTTTCCCCCAAGTTGCTCAGGGGTAGGAAGTTCCCAGCTCCACTACTTCATTAATTCATGCTATTTAACAAGCAGGATTGTGGTGGGGCTTCTTCGGCCCCCTTCACACTGGAACCAACAACAGTGCCATCAGTAACTGACAACCCCCCGGGCGGAGGGGCTATGGCCTCCGGGGTCCATGCTGCAAACAGAGCCACGGGAAGCAGAACCTTGCCATTCAAGAGTTCAGCCTTTATTTGTCATCCCTGGTTTCTCCTCACCATACACATCCCCAATCATGGGCCTCTGGGGGTAGATGGCGGATTGGAGGATGAATCTCCCCTGTTTCCTATTAGAAAAGAATAGACGGTGGGAGGGGGAGGGGGNGTGCTGCTCATCAGAGGAATCAGTATGCTTATCCATAACTTCTTAACGTTTGCTGACCACAGGGGTTGTTGTGTGACAGGGAAGAATGGAGACACTGGGAGAGGAGGAGGAGAGTCTATGTGGCAAGTGCCAACAAAAAAAAAAGAAAGAGAAATGGTTGCAGTCCAAATCATCAAAACTTTTGTGGCGGATTTTGCCATCTTTAGGGCTGGATGATTCACAGGGTGTTTACTCTTGCTGGAGTAATGAAACAACCAGATGTCTGTGCAAAAGAAATTTACTGTCTGTGAAGAAGCTGTGCATAAACTGATTACATCCCACATCAATTAATCTTCTTCGAAAAGTATTAATACACATTCCAGTATTTTTCTCACTCGAATTTAAGGTTTTGCATGGTCCTTAAAGTTCCATACCTGCGATTTTGCATGTTTGAGCCCAATAAATACTACCTGCATACACCTTATTTTACTGACAACCATTTTCTAAAACATAAAACTCTATTTTAGTTTTCATGTTATTTTGCCAAATCCCCTAATCTCTCAAAATCAAATATTGATACACCCACCGCAAACTTTTATGTTCACCTACTAACACTTGCACACAATTGTAGGGATGTTTTATTTTCTCGATAAAGCAGTCTTCTCATGGGACTATATTCCCAGATAGAGACATATATTTTCTTCCATGTAGCTCTGTCTTGGATTGATTAAATTAAGTAACTTAAAATTTTCTTTAAAAGACATAATGTTCACTGGATCATCTCAAGCATGTTTCAACCCTCTACAAGTTGATTTTAGTAGCGTACTGGAATGAATTGAAACCAATACCTGGTTTGAAAGTAGGAAAAACAATTCTAAAATTTACTGCATATTTTGGAAATGGTGGGCAGTAATGTAACATGTATGCAGACTGTATTTATTGGTCCAAAAAAAAATACAAAATCACCAGTATGTTCCTTTAATATGTCCAATTTGTGGCAGGATTCAGGTTTAGTATTACTGCGGCGCTAATGAAAGCTAAGGCTTATCCTCTTGGTGAATTAGTCAAATTTTAATTGTATTAAGAACCACATGACAGAATATTACCCAGAATCCCTCATGAGACCTGGCCTGGGCCTCACATTACTCACCATGTCTAAGGTGTTGAAACAGGGGTGAAATTCCCATATCTGTAACCTCAACCTCTGAGTTTCAGTCACGCTCAGCTGTACGGCAATCTGTGCATTTGTTACCTTGCGCAATCGCTGTGCGAAAGTGACTGAAAATAAACATCGCACCACTGTTATATCAAGTGACATTATCTCGAGTCTGCAATCTATTATGGTGAGACCATAATGAATGAGGGTTAAAAAGTACAAGGATAACGTCTTCTCACAGCCCATTAAGCTCGGCTGCAGTCGTTCCATCGGGCGAGATGAGAGAAGAAGGGGTTTCAGAGGGGGCTGTGGACTCAGATTGCGACTCAGTCTTGTCTCTGAATTACTAATATAGTTATTAAGGGAAGCCAGCAGAGAGACCACCAGGGCGGGATTGTCCCTGAATTATCACACTTGCCTTTTAGGTCCATGGAAATCCTCTGAAGGCCAGTGATTCAGTGTAACACAAGGCTTTTATCATCTTCACACTGAGGTCCTGGAGGATTCCTACCAAGACTCACAAAACACCACCCCACCCTCACACGCACACACGTAGGACTACACGCATCCACATACATACACACATATAAGACAGTAAAGGGTCACTGTATTACAGAAGAAAATACTAACAGCATCTCACTTTCTTGCTGTTCTTTGAAATCAGGACATTTGCAATGGGATAAGAATGTTTACTTCTGAAGATAATTGCTCCAAATGCACAGTACATTTTAACAAGCCAAACCACTGAGGCTTTAGATAAACAAATCTTTGATATGTCTTTGGAGATGACAGCTAAAATTAATGGCATAGTTTATTCTAACAGAGGTCATCCTTTAACTGAAATAGATCTCAGTTGAATCAAAAAGTACTGTTTATTCCTCAGATGTACACAGAACTGGATGGAAACACTGACAATTAATGCAGATATATCCCCTTTTTTGGGTAAACATTATTTCTATTTGTGGAAGCGAAATAAATCATGAGAGACATGAAAAAAATGTACCACTTAGATCAGAAGCCTATTCTCTCATTTTTCTCCTTGTCTCATTTTTAAAACATTTCTTAGGATGAGACAAATCTTTTCTGCATGAAGTAATGAACGTTAAGATTGCTCTTGTTTGATTTTTTGCTGTGTATTTTTATTTCGGCTGCCTGATGAGTTTAACATACAGAGATGATAGAAAGGATAGACATGACTTTTTCCCTTAGCTAAACAAGGGGAAATGCCTGGGAATTACCTGTTGGACCCAAGAGATCTTGGCAAGCCTCATGCCAGGCCAAAAGGGCTGCAGTGAAAACACTCACTTTAACAAACAAAGACAGGGGCAGTTTGGGTCTCCGGGGTGAAATTCTCTCATTAATTCCACTTAGCTCAATTTTTTACGGTTTTCACTGGGTACTGAGTGACAGAATTAGCCACAAAGACATCACTGAGACATCTTCACTTCCGTGGCAAAAACTGTTAATGTTTGATAAGGATACTGTCATGCTGAGAATTGTGCCTTTGACCACCAATTTGGCTACGGAAAAGTTTCCAATCCGCCTCTGCTTGCGACAATTAAAGCTCAACAAAAAGAGTCTATAACACACTTTTTCTCCAAATTAAATACAATATGCCATTACATCTGATTGCTGGAGGGAGCTTTGCTCAGCTGGGTTAAGTTAACCAACAAAAAAAAAAAAAAAAAANAAAAAAAAAAAAAAAAAGTGCTTTTTAATGTAAATTCATTGCCAGGAAGAAGAGGAGCCTTTAATTAATTGCAAAAGCAAAAGTGGAATCCTGCAATAAGAATTTCTGGGACAGTTCTGTCAATAAGCTGTAAAATGGAATGGAAAAAGAAAAGGAAAAAATTTGGCTGGGCAGATGTGTTTTAGTTCATGACACCATTGCCCTATTTTTTTGCCCTGTGTTGTTTCATCTTAGTTACCATGATAACTAATGGCGGAAAAGAATGACCAGGCTTCCCTTTGAAGGCAACAAAAGCCCCCTGGGCTTGCGACATCTTGGGCTGGTAACACATAATCTCACTGGTCCCAGGCTGTGCCACTATTAGCATGGCAGTGAGGTGAGCAGAGTCGGCCTCTGCACTCGCTCCAGCTCCAGCTAAATCTGTCTGATTCTCATCAAACACTGAGGGGGGAAAGAGACGGGAGAAAAAAAATACTCAAGACTAGACTCAATACAGACGCTGAACCACACAACTCGCCTGGCAGGCAAACCTGTCACCATTCAGTTTACTCCAGTCCTCCAAAGAGACAAGCCAGCTACAAAAACAATCCAGCGGTGTCCTGAATAATGAGAAAGAGAGAGGGTNTAAGACAGGGGTGAGGTAATCTCTCATTAATGGTATATGATAAGGAAAAAGTGCCTCTGTCATAACAAGGTCAAGATGACAATTGAGGAGTGGAGCTGGAGTTTAGTTATAATGGTGTTATCACAACCCAAGTCTTTTTTTCTCCAAGTAATGGATGGAGACGTTGCCAGTGGTGGGTGAGATGAATCCTTGACCTCAGTCTCTGGGAAGCTTCACTTCTTCTCAAGTTGGACAAGATATTCTTCCACCTTTTTGTGTGACCCATTTTGCCCATTTTACCCAAACTACATTCACTCTTAGTGCTTTTATATCCACCCCTCCCACCCTGTTTTCAAGGGTTTAACCTTAGGTCACCTTAAACTTCTTAATCAGTTCAGCACATGACCACTCATTTCAATCCTCACATACCAGGAGAAAAGCACTCCCTGATACAGTAAATTACGATAAAGAGCTCATGACTCAAAATCTAGGGACCATACCCCCATAGGAAAGCTAAAGCCCTGATACATCAATGGAAAGATTGGGGGTGTGGGTAGCAGGCCTGCAACGCACTTCTCTAGAAAATCCACACTTCAAAAGAAGCCGGTATTAGATTGAGGGAAAGGTGGGAGATGTGAGGTGGATAGAGTACCCCTGCAAAGTCTCTGCTATGCCAATCCAATGTGTTCGCCAATGGAAAAGAAAGAAAGAAAAAACTTGAAGGGAACCAAGATGTTAATGCTAGCTGTGTGTGTTCTTAAAATTCTTTGAAGGATACAGGCCTGAGTTTTAAATAGCCAAATTGTTACCAATTTTTATTATCATAGTTTTGATGACTTCAAACCAAATCATTCTGACGACTTTAAACTGAGTCCCAACTTTATAGCTAAAATTTACTGACTGTGATCCGGTACTGACAATATTGCATGATTTGTAAATATTAGACTCTAATGTTCTCATTATGGCTTTTTGACTAAACAGTGGAGAGAAGTTGAAGCACATTCTGTGTCGAGTAGCCGTTAAGGGGCCACACCATTTCCTGGGTTTGTCAAGAAGCCCAGAGGTTAGAGGTCAAAAAGTGCTCTGAAAGGTTGGAAGCCAAGTCAGGGGGCGGGGTTAGAGTTCATCCTTCACAGTTGTATTATTATGTTTTTTTTTCCCATTCCAAAAAACATGTTATATCCTTCTCTGTTTAAGATTACAGGTTTAGCTGTGAAAGGGAGGAGAAGTTAGGAGACAAATATACCTGAGTTGCAATGTCAGACTCCACAGGATTACTCCAGCTAATGACAAATGTCTGCCATGTTTATGAAACTGTTACTATTGCAGTTTAACCTTCAGCTGTATCTAGAAACATGGCAATAATGCCACTCTGAGGTCAAGAACTGCACTGAGAACAAAACAGAACTGGAGATTTTCAAACATCAAATCAGATTAAAAATGACTTGGCAATTCTTGGCAATCGTTGGTGATTTTGAACATATCAAAACACACACTACCAGAAATGATTCCATCCTTCATGCATCCTGGATATCTGCCCAGACTAAACCCACATACAGTATTTATCAAGTGGAAACAGAGCCAGAGCTTACTTCAAAGAGAGGCCTCGATAAGAGTGAGCGGATAACCTTAAACCTGGACTAGTGTACTCCATCTCTGATGAGTGGCCAGGGCTCTTTGGCTATCATAAATTAGTAAAAACAAGTGCCAGAGCATGAAAGCAGGATTTGGCTGATATCATTTTTGGATTTCAGCAAAATAGTTTTAAATAGAAGTTGCTGACAGCCAATATCCATCGATTCTTTATACCTGCTTATGATGTGGAGGACTGAAGCCTGCCTGGAGTGCAGGCCACAACCTGTGCAAGCTACTAATCTATCACAGAGCTAAAACAGACACATACACACACACACACACACAGACAAACTCTTTCACGCCTACAGTCTATTTAGAATTTCCACTCTACCACATCTGCACATCTTTGGGAGGAAACCCATATAGACAAGGGGAGAACATACTAGATTCATCTCAGGACCTTCGCTGAGTGGAACTGCGGCGACACTGTTTTGCCAAACATTTCCTGCCATTATCTAGAACTTTTTTCATCCAATATTTAAAATCAACAGTCTTTATATAATTGCTCTAATTAAAACCCAGGCTAAAGAAAAGTGGGTTAGCAGTTCATTAAAGAATGGAAATGCAGGTTTTACTGTAGGGTTAAGAGACTTGTGAAAGTGTTGAGTGGAACTGTACAGTATCCATACATCCATTAGTGCTCCTTTATTTCTAAGGGCCACTATTGTCCCAGCATGACACTCTAATCCTACTTGAGAAACCCTCTGCTGCTGCCCATGTGGTATACAGTACATAAAAGTGAAGAGCACTCGTCTGCAAATGAAGATGACAAACAACCTCTGCACTCAGAGGCGACGGGATACGAGGGTGTCAGGGGTCAGAGAATGAAATGGCAACACCTCTGCAGCCACTTGACAGAATGAAAAAGAGAGGGAAAAGTGGGTGGGGGGTGTTTTGGAGAGGGTGGGAGCAGCACTTGAGGCCAGAATGGAAGACACAAGCCTCCCAGCAGCAGCAGTCAGAGGCAAGGGGACACAGGAGCTACTGTTCCCATTGAGGTCTTTGTCTCCAAGACCCTCTCTTGTTTTTCCTCAGCAAACCGTGGGCACAATGAAGGCGGCATGCTCCCCTCCCCTCGCCCAAAGGGGCTGTCAATACTGGACCTATCAGACCCTGAATGGCCGAATCAGCCTTCCCATGAAAATCAAGTCAATGACCTGCTTCCCCTGGCTCTCCTCCTTGTGAAGTGGGTGACAGCTATAATTTCAATAAGTAAAACAGAAGGGGGAGAGAGAGAGCAAGGAGAGAGTAATGGAGAGAGGAAGAGAGGGAGTTTTCTCACATGTTGCTGAGGGGACTTTGCCTTAGCCCCGGCATCCTAATATAAAATGCATTAATTCTTTCGCTGTGAGCTCACCGTAAATGATTTGATTGTGGTTGATTCGACATAGTTTTCCGAGCTTCCCTGAACACCATAAAAAGGAAAAAAGACACGATGCTGGGAATGCTAAGACAATTTTGAACCAAACATTTAACTTCAGCCTTCTGACCCAATCAAGTGGAAGAGAAGACAGGCTTTGTCCACCTTGGCCCATCCAAGGAAAGTTAGAGAGGGAGAGGGAGGAGGGAAAGGAGGAAAAGAAATGTAAAGATTTTGCCAAGCTTTTGTCACGCCGTAAGGACTGGCTTAGTCAATTGCTGTCAGATCAAGAAGACAGAAAGAAAAACAGCCGTGGTTGCCTTATGTAAAAAAAAAAAAAAAAAAAAACACTTTCTCTCGCAGCCAAGTCGGGAGAGTCCCCATAGACAGAATTACACAGTTACTTTTAAAGGATTTGCATTTAAAAGATTGCGTACAGGCCTGAATAAGGGTCGTTTCCCCGTGGCCATAGAAACACTAGAAAAGGTGGAAAATTCAGTCCACTGAACTTTAAACGACTTTATTAAAGTGTCACTAATCAGACGTGAAAGACACAAGGTTTTAGTGTTTGGGCAAATTTACAAAAAAACTCAAAAAAAGCTTAATGACCTGTTAAGAGCATTACTTTGAAAAGCTTTGTTGATGTCCCTTTCCATAATAAAGAAAGGAACATTGCTCATGTCGGGGAAAAAATTAATACCCCAAAAATCCCAAGAATTTGATTTCAGGTGGCGCTGAAGAATTTTGATATGGGGCCAGCAGACGTAAAACAAGCCCTTACCCATCCTCTCTTGTTCAGCTTTCTAGCCATTTTTTAAAAAATGGCATAAGTGTAGTATAGGGTTTTTGCAGTAAAATACAGCATACAACTGTCATTGAATATACACTTTTTTCCACTTTGGATCTAGAACATGATTGAGAGAGTTCTCTAAAAGGTCGCTTGCCATGGAAATGTAATCTAACAATTTTTACAAACTGCCGATGATAAATGGTGGATTCAAAAACCTTCTGGCATGTATTTCCCCACAGAAATAGACAAATTCCTATGCAGAAAATTGCTGCCATTACGTCGTAATGGGATAACAACCCAAAGAGTAATCCCTAGCAAACAATGGTGAGGTTTGAAAAGACTCCTGTGAGTCTTGTTGGTGTCTGCCAGGGGAATCCGACATTTTTACAGCCACCAGCCGGCGATGTAATCTCCACTCAATGGAGACCTGGAGAGAGAACCTCCACACTGGGGTTTCTGTGCCTTCCATCCATCCCCTGATCTGTCTTTTCCTCATCCCATCCCCGAGGAGAACCCCCAAAATGGATAAAGCAAACCTCATTTCCATCTTACATGATCTGTGGGGACGGATTGGGGGTCTTGGAAAGAAAAAACCCAACTGCAGACCACCGATTTATCAAGACAGGAGGGGATTGAGAGAAGGGTGGGGGTGGTAGCTGAATTAACACTGGTGCTAGAGATTAAAAAGGGCCTCTGATCTACCAGGCTGAGCCTATTCATATACAACCTAAATGAATCATCCAGGGACTTCAACTATGTTAATTTCTGTGCAAGAATTAATTAAAATGAGAATGGAGTGAAATATGCACCGTAGTGGAATAAATAACAGCATAAACAGCACAATGGGACAATAACTGCAGGGGCTAATTTGTGTTTTAATGATATAAACTTAATTTTGCAAGACAAACATAATTAAAGAGGGAAACAAAAACTTTTTTGAAGATTACAGGGTTTAAAATCTAGTGGAACAGTTTTCTTGGTGTAATTCCAGAGAAATGGACTTCGTATTGTATTGAGTGCTGAAGTTGTTTCTTTGTACCACTTATTGTGAAATTCAAAACAGTTTTAGTTTATGGTTTCTTACAACCTGAGTCATATTTCTGGCCATTGGCTATAATGTCATCTTACTCACATTAAAATCTGGGACATGGCATATCACTAAAACAGTCCATAGATAAAGAATGACACCCAAAACTACACTAGCATTTAAAGTTTGGAATCACCCAGATATATTCATGTTTTAGATTGAATTGATACCTTTATTCACCAAGGTGATGTTAAATTGATGTAAGTATATAACCAAGACATTATTAATGTTGCAAATGACTATTACTGCTAGAAATGGCTGATTTATGATTAATTGCTCACATAAAACTGCAAAGCCCCAACTTCAGCAGCTATTACTTTATTGTCCTAATAATAAACTATTTTAGCTCATCCTCATTTAATCATGTTTAGATGCTATTTGGTTATTAGAGACGCCTTTGTAATTGTGTTAGCACACCTGAAACCCATTATTCTATTCAAATAAGCAGGTAAATTGTCATTACTTGGGTTGCAAGGCACTGACATTCCTAAAGTTCAATTCTGGAATCAAAAATGGACAAAACAAAAGTGTTTCCTCAAGGAACATGTCAGTCTATTGTTATTTTGCAAAATGAAGGTTATTCCATGTGTCACATTAGCAAGAAACTAAAGATTTCATAAAAAGGTATCCACCTGTTATGAGAGAAAAGAGCAATCTGGATCTAACAGGGACAGGAAAAGAAGCATAAGGCCCAGATGCACAATGCTTAAGAGGAAAAGAACATCAATGTGTAGTTTGAGAAACAGATGCCTCACAGATCCTCCGTTGGCTGCTTCCTTTAATAGTACACACCAAATACCACTGTTATCAGCAACAGTGAAAAGACAACTCTGGGATGCTAGGAATGTTGATTTGTCCCTATGCTGCTTATGGGTATAAGCATGATGTATGATGCATTTGTATGCATCATACATCATACACTTTCTCACGCAGCACCTCCAGTTAGGGTTACTGGCTTCTACTGCCCACCGAAACTCCACCCTCTTTGGTTGGGGATGACCCTTACTGTAGACTATGTTAAGCCATCCACAGGAAACCACCTTCATGCTATATCAATCAGGGATTCAGATAATAACAAAATTTAAACTTTATTCGTATTTAGCAGCTATGATTACAAGTTAAAAAAAAAAAAAAATCATTGTTAATTCCACTTCAAATCTGAACAGTTGCCTGCTTAATCATGTTAACCTCATGTGGTGAGAGGAGCAGATATTCAATCCCAGCTTTTGTGAGAGACTGGAATCCTTGTTGCCCTAATACCAAACAGCAACATGTCCACGCAGGCTCCATATGGAACCTTACACGAGGGGCAGACAGGGCATTTGACAGTCAGGGGATCAAACTGGTTCCATATGACAAAGCTGGCATTACTCCAGGCCTGGGGCATCTATGGCTTCCACACAGCTGAAGTTGGGGGGCTAGTGCAAACTCAACAGTGGGGGTTGTATATAAACTCACTGAATAAATATTAAGTTTCAAAGACATTTTGAAATGTGATGCCCGTGCTTTATTATGGACATATTTCCATGTAGAGAGCATCATTCACAACCATATCTAGCATTAAAGGGAAAAACTCTTACTATTAAAACAAAGATGACAATGTTTTTAAGTTGTTTGGAGTAAGTCCAAATTAACTGTTGAGATAAGTTAAAATTTACAAGTCTTCATAAGCATGTAACAAGTCACTATTCAAGTCTTTAGTACCTCTTGCACTACAGAAAGTTTTTTAGGAACTTTGCTGTGTTTCACATTAAGGAATCAGGACTCATTTTATTATGGGAAGTATATTTCCTGAACTGTTTTTTAGCTCCCACTCTTGGGAATGTACTCATCAACAACTGATAAATTGCTTGGCAGAGTTTGCAAGACCACAGATCACTGATAGGTCAGATCCAAACTTCTCCTAACCCAATCAGGCGGACAACTGTCATTTTTTAAATGTTTGTTTTTATACGAAGTGAAACAGCAACTAGGTCATCCTTTATCAACAACAAAATATGATAAACCCGCAAACAGAACACAAAAAATATCACCTCTATTCTCTCCATTGCTTCTGTTGTTTGTCTGATGGTGATGCATTATACTATATATGTCGCTGGCTCTAATTTCCATAACCTTCGCGATACTTGAAGTGCGGAAGTGGAAATGCAAGAAAGAACTCACTGAAGGAAACATATCTTTCCTTCTCCAGATGGTGCCAGATAATGTAGTTCCTGGTTTAGTTCAGAACTTTAGGTCTGAAAGTGCAATTTCAGATCTCCTAATGCTTAGCATAAGAGTAAACTTTTAAATTTAAAGGACCATACTGATAGTTCTGCATGTTTGAGACCAACATATACAACCTGCGTACATACAACACTACCAACAACAATTTTCCAAAACGGAGCAGTAAATATTATAATTGTTTTTCCTACCTTGCACACTGACATTGGTTTCAGTTCATTCCAATACGCTGTTAAAATCAACTTGTAGAGACTCGAAACATGCTTGAGATAAGTAATCCATCCCAGCAAACATTATTACAACACTATTAAATTTTTTTGTCAAAGTAATTTTATTTAAATTAAAAACTACCATCCCTTCTACATTTGGACATAAGTTTAGCAGGCAAAACATTGAATTTTAAGGTGGGTGTATCACCTGAACATTTGATTTTGAAAGGTTAGAGGGATTGGCAAAATAACAGGAAAACTAAAGTATATGGGTAGTATGTATTTATTGGGCTTAAGATACAAACTCATCTATATTGCCTTTTAAAGAGTCATTTACCTTTAAAAAAAAAAAAAAAAAAGTAACCTACTTTACATTGATTAGCCAATATTGACCGATAAAATCAGTCTGCTAATAAGTTGTATCAGTCAGGTCCCTATGCACAATATATAAAAAGCTAAAACCACTTATTGATACCCCTCTGGGTATCAATAAGTGTGTGAAGGGTGTGAAAATACGCTTCATAAAAGAGCAGCTGAGGGCTGTCCTCCACAGTCAGCCCATCAGGGAGAAAGAGACTACAACGCACTGTTTTACGGCCCGGCCTGCAGTGAGGCATGATGGGAAGTAATAACCACATCATTACCAACAGCGTCTCAGCCTTGTCAGACGTCAGAGGAACAAAGGAAGCATGTCGAGATGACGCTTAGGCTGCCAGTCTGCTGCACCGTAGGACCCTGTCACACACTTTCACACACTCACACACTCGTATGGACAAACAATAATCAGACTGATGAAACACAATCATCCATTCTGAAAGATTATGCACACACGCAGATACACAGACACACAGACACACAACAGCTGGTTGTTCATCTGCCAAGGCGAGGGGCAGTGTTTCCGCTGATATGACAAGTTCTGCCAAGTCAGGTCACAGGTCACACAATTCAAGAGAGTGTTGCTTTTCTTCTTTTTCAATTAGATCACTAAGTCATTATCAAATAACTGCATCAAATGGCATTTTCTGACATGTGAATCTGCAAGAGGAAAGATTAGCACCATGACAGCTGGCAAGCAGGAAGGCTGACTGGGTTTAGGCTAAGATGGAAATGTGGAAAGTAACATTTACTACTGTGCTAAGTAGTAACATTTACTTCTGTTCTGTGGTACTTTCTACCTCTATATTTCAGAGGGTTATTGTACTTTTTACTCCATGTTACTCTGATTCAGACCTGTATCTCAAATTTATTTCAGCTCAATGATAGAATGCATTTTTGACATTAGCTTAAGAGCTTTAGAAATAAGAGTTATGGGAATTTCCTGGAGTTAGAAGAGCTTGTAATTATGATCCAAAGCATGAAAATCCTAAAAGTGAGACATATAAGTTTTCTACCTGACAAAACCCTTGTATATTCAATGATTGATAAAAAGCTTTAAATTATTAATCTCTGATATTGGAGACAAAGTTGTTCACATCACTGGTAACAAGTCATGTATCTTCACCTTTAACAGATATATTTTCAAGAAATTATTCTTCACAATGAGTACTTTTACTGTTGATACACAAGTAGATTTTACTGTTAATACTTATTTAATTTTAGTTAATAGCATCTTGGTAGGTTGCCAGATTTTTTAATAGTTTTTTTCTATTGTGATATTAGTACTTTTACTTAAGTAAAGGATTGTGAGATAATTTGAGAACATTTTACACACACACACACACACACACACACACACGCACAAACACAAAAAACACACAAATACCTGTTTCCCACTTATGAGTTTTCTCTGTTTGCCTCTCTCTCTCTCTCTCTCTCTCTCTCTCACACACACACACACACACGGGCATCTGTATGCACTCCACAGACCTCATTGTAAGTCAGGACTCAATAGCACCAGCACCCTGGAGAAATAGAGACATAATGTAATATCTGATCACCCTGCATGTAATACCGTAAGAACACAATGTCCTGGGAGGACGACTGCATCAAGACCTGTCTGTCAACCGCAGGCCAGCCAAGTTTAGACAAAGTTTTGGATGATTCATTTCTTGGTTGGGTTTTTTTTTTTTTTTTNTTTTTTTTTTTTTTTTCCTTGCAACTTGGCAGGTGACGTGTCAGTGCCAAAGAAGCCAAGCAGGATAAATGCAGAAAAATGAGAACAAGGACGCCAAGTTTGGTTGATTGTGCAAGAGTGTAAGAGTGCAGATGCATGTATGTTGTAAGTATGTTAAGTATAAGGAGAATATTGTGTGCTAAAGCAGGCACACGTGTACACACACACACTCACAAATGAGACCACAGGCACAGGCATAAACACACAAACAAGAAAAACCTACAGTCAAAATAGCCCAGGGTTTGAAAGTAAAACCTTGGGCTTTGAAAGTAAGTTGTCTTTACTTTGGTAAATTACACCTCAACATCTCCAGACAATAGAAGCTGGTGAAATTAGGCCAAATCTTCCATTTGCATAGGAAAAAACACAGAGTATGCAAAAAGAAAAGAAATGAAACAAGTAAAAATAGAACATTGTGGAAACCAGAGCCACGTCTATGTTTTTTTCTGATGGCCTTAAAGAGCACAAAACCTTCAGATTTTCCTCTGTTTGCTGCTCAAGATATTGTCCACTTTAATAAAAACATAACTTTTGTCAGACAATAAAGCCAGCGAGAGCAGCTCAGGTACCCAGTCAGAGTGAGTCACGCTGCCTGGACCTGCACGTTTCTGCCCAAAACCCTCACCAGCTGTTTTCAATTAAACAGGCCCTACCGGAGAACGGAAAGGAAGGCCGCGCTCACCAAAATGGCTAGCTATTTCAAGCCAGGAGCTCTTTTTGCTCTCTTTTTCTGACAGCAGATCAGTTGTTCAAAACTTACATAAACACAGTGTTTTGTTTGCTGCGGAGGGCCAGCATTTACTGGTTGCCATGCAGATCCATACCACCGTGTAAGAAGAAATTGCAACTGTTTGTATTCAACTGTTGCAACCAGTGAACTCTGTGATATTATGCTCAAAAGATGCCTCAAGACAACTGCTTTGGAAGCAGTTGACTATGCAAGCCAACGTCGTGCTAACTCAGGTCCAAGAATCTGTTCGAATGAGATAATAATCCTCCAAAGTGAAGCTCACGCTTGGCAGTTATTGTCTTGGTGACCACAAGCTGTTTTTCTGTAAAGATCTACTCGGCTACGTGCTCAAAGAACCACATCCTCTCTGCAAAACAACCCAAGGGAGGATGAGCTATATGGGCCCTTTAACAAGTAAGGAAAGAAAATTTACTTGTACTTCTGGAACTTTGTGCTTCAGAGTCAAACACATTGAATGGAAACACCTGACCATGAGCACCTGTCAACTCAGCAAAAACCGGGCTAATAATGCTGCACTGTAAAAACATTTAAATCAACTCTAATAAGGGGAAGATGTACATCGTGCTTCATAAGGTCGAACTAGAAAGGCCAGCAGATTTTGGAAGTCTGAGAAAAGTCCAACAAGCTGTCCAATGTAAAGCCTGAAGAGAATTATGACGACCATTCTCATGCATGGTTCAGAAAATCTAACAACTTTCACAGAAAGCCAGTGCCAGAAAAGACACGCCGGGACATTTTGAAAGCTGAAATATTTCAATTCTAAAATTCAAAACAGCTGCAAATTGACTGTGGCTTGGCTTTTCTGGAGCTAGGCAGCGGGAGTTTCTGGAGTTTCAGCAGAGCAGTAAGGGCACAGGACTTTGCGGCAGTAATGTTATTATTCAAATGCAACTGCAAGCACATTAAAAAAAATTGAGTACATGTGTTAAATCATGTTTAACCTCTAAATAAAGCTAGAAGCTCTGAGCAGGGGCTGCAGTGGATCTCCTGATGGAAAACTCATAAAATAAGAGAGGAGATAACAATAACATTGGCTCTCGCTCTCTGGTGCCAGTCTATCTTTGCATGTCTCCTGCCTTTGACACTAAAGCCCTATTCCTATTCCCTCCCTCCCTCCCTCCTACAGCTCAAACCTCAGTGCCCCTTTCTCCCTCCTTTCCTCCCTCCACCTCCCATCTCTCTCTCTCTCTCTCTCTCTCTCTCTCTCTCTCTCTNGTGGGAGATACCCCTTCCTGCTTGGGGTCGGTCGTCTTACCGCAGACTGAAGCAATGAGGTGTGTGTGCGTGTGTGTGTGTGCACAAGAAACACATGTGAGCACATGAGAACACTGCATACGATGCAAAAACGCACATCCTCTCCCCTTCTCGTTTGATGTCCCTGGGGGTGGGAGGGCTGCAAAGGAGGCGACCGCACTAAATGTCACTTTGGAGGTGTCATTGATGGACGTTCAGGGAAAGTGAGATGTGGAAAAGAGCAGGATAGTCTCTCTTTTTTTTTTTTTTTTTTTTTTTAAGATGAAAAGCAGAGAGACAGGTCAATGAGCTCTGAAAACAATGGAAATTTGCTTTTTCTGCACTGCAAAAACAGAAACGTAAGAAAGACTCAAGATCTCATTTAGGGACGATTCAATCTCGTTTCTTCTTATCCAAGTTAAATAAGCTTATATAATCTATTTGAGACTCTTTCCAATATAAATCAGCTTGTTTCAAAAAGTTTTTGACATAACTGTAAATATCTTGAAAGATAGTATAATGCCTCCCCCAAGATGTGCAAAAACAAAGATCATATAAATTAGATGGGTATGATTAAATCTTAATCGTAATCTGTTTCAGATGTCAGATTGTGCGATGAACGCCTGGTGAACTGTACATCTATGACATGCAGGAAAAAAAATATGTGGGTAGAAATGCAACATTAATTTGTCATTTATAGACACGTCAGATTTTCACCTAAAATTTCTTAACTTTCAGATTCTGGTCACAGGATGTCTGGCCTATACTGGCCTTTGGAGGACATATCATATGCCATGATTTAGGACCCTTGTTTTGGACCACGATCAAAGATTTCATCACAATTCTGGAACAATTTTTAACATTTGGCCTCGACATCCCAAAACTGCACAATGTGTAGTAGTGTTATGGGCTCCACACATGACCGAAGAACTGCGTCATGCTTGTTTTACGGCCTGGATACACGGCAGATGATGGTCAGATCATGCTTGGTCAGGTTACTTTAAATCCCTCTATGTAATCCATGTAATCTGGTACAGTTACTAATTACTTGCTAAAAAAATGTCATCAGTAAGGTAATCCAATTACTCTAGTATTAAGGTAATGTAACTTGATTACTTCTGTTACTTTTGGATTACTTTAATCAATAAGATGACTTTTATATATTTTATAAAGATTTTTATTTAAGTATTCTGTAAAACAACAGAACAATATAAGATAACCTTACACAATTCAGGCAGTAGGCCTTCCATTTCTAAATTTAATTATAGGCTTAACAGTTAACAAGCAAATATAAAATTTGGTCCTTTTACAAGTAAAAGCAAAATGCTTTAAATTTTTTGTATATGGATTAAGAGCATCCACAGTATTTTTTAACAAATCAGAAAAAAAAGACACTAATTGACTGTTACGGTGTTGCTGCAACCTACAGTAGTTTCTTTTTTCTTTTTCTTTTTTTTGTTTTTTTTTTGTNGGTGTTGCTGCAACCTACAGTAGTTTCTTTTTTCTTTTTCTTTTTTTTGTTTTTTTTTTGTTTAATAAATCCTCAAACTAACAGCATCTCTCTGTGTTTAATTCAGAGTCACTACAAAAATAATAATAATTGGTAGCTGTGGTATTGAAATGCTGGCTAATGTTAGCTTTGGCTACCTGGTTTCTGTGTAACTAGCATAGCAGTTGGTCTTACCTGCAAATATTTCTTTAGATTAGACTAGTTTAGACTAGATTAGTCTTTGGATGCTGACAGTATTTTCACAGCTGGAAGGCATAAATTGCTGTGATGTTATTCCCCTTTTCTGCCTTAAAGACAAAACAGTGGCAAAATTTCCACACTGAAAGCTTTTTTTTTTTTTTTCACTTGTGTGTATGGCAATGCTCATAAACAGAAGAGCGGCATTGAAAGAGATATGTGTGCATGCGTGTGCTTGGCAGAACATCATTCTATTTTCAAGTGTAATCCTGATAGTAATCCCCATTTTCTACTAAATGTATCTGTAATCTGATTACTTTTTTCTCTGTAACTGTAATCGAATAGTTACTTTTTTTTTTGTTTGTTTGTTTGTATTCTGATTACGTAATGCCATTACACGTATTCCGTTACTATCCAAGCCTGCGCTTGGTGAACAATGGTTGCCATAAACAAACAACAATAAACACAACTCCTACCACTTTCTGACTGACAAAGCCATTTGGATGGATAGTGAAACGTTTCATCAGAATTAAAGAACTTTAATTTAGTTGACCTGACTGAATTTTCATACAACATATCTACCGCCTGGATGACTGAGAATCTTCATCAAAACTCCTACCCAAGTTCAACACACACACACAAACACACACACACACACACACACACACACAAATAAACATTAAACATACACATTACACTGTCTATCAACTGTAAAAATGCAAAGTTTCTGCTTAAAAAAGTCAATCCTGTATGTTTTCACAGCATTAATATCAAGTCAGATAAAAAGGCATTGTCTTTCTTGTTATGTAATTGTCATCATTCAGCTTCTAATGATGGAATAAAACAGCAGAAAGGTCAGTTGATATGATTCATGTTGGTAATTTAGCTCGACTTCAGTGACTAAGCAGACTAAGCAGGTCATTGGTTCATCAATGTAACCCTTGCTGATTGGTCATCGTCATGCAAAAGTGATCAAAAGTTTTAATTTTTTCTCCTACATGCCATCAGAAGAACAAGCCCAACATTTCAGCAGATCGAGCATTGTGTGTCATTTGGCAGGAAGGCGACTCGTGAATATCGCCTCCTCGCATTTGTTTCATTGGAAATTAATAAACAGGGAGGGGACATCACTGATGCCAAGGCCATTAAGGCAGATCGCTGCTCTAGAATCAAGAAAATGACACTTCATTCTAAAACATCCTCCCACATTTGAGTGTCATGTGATCCTCCACATTCTCTCTGTCTGCAGCAAGGAATGCATGTTTTCACTTCTATTCTCATAAAGATAATCAGGCTGAAATGAAATTTATTGGCAAAAAAATCTTGAGGGTTTAAGGTTTTAAGAGTTTTGGTTTTTTTTACATGAAGCTACAAAATGTCACTACATCACAGATAATTTAGTTTGTTTCTACTAAGGTTTTTTAATGTGTTTGTTGATGCTTGAGAGCTCAGTGAGTCATGTGTAAGAACAAATCATTCTGTAGCTGGGATCCATTATTATCACAGAGAAAACGTGCCAAAATCAACCCTCTGCTCTCCCTCTTTCTTTTTAACTCCCTCACTTTTTACAAGTGAAACTCGTAGAACATTTTCTTTTTTCCAAAGCTGGACAGACTTGGGCATATTTTATAGTCCCTTCACACTCTGTGCAGTGCAGAGAAAAGTGATGGAGAAGTCTCTGGGATGTAGTCATAGTTGAGAAGAGATTTATTTTATTTCCTTATGTAGCACTTGCTTGGGGGATAATGCATGACCGACATCTTAGCTGTACCTGATCGTTCCCTTTTCAACTACTCCCAATCAACTCCGTTCTGGCTGAGTGGAGATAAAGCTTGGAAACTTTAAATCAGAACTTCTTATAGACCTTTCTGATTACAATTAAAGAAACCCCTCCTGATACAAAAATGGTAAATGGGTCCCTTTTGATCACGCCTGATTCCAAAGACCAAACTAGAAAGGCATTCCCTTCGGCGATTAATACTATTTCAGTCTTACATTTGGTCTGAGCATGTGTGCTTAAGACAGAGGAATGACCCCTCCCAAATGAGGCATGACAATCAAAATCACAGAACGGGAGAAATGGATCTCTGATGTGAAAATAAACTCCATAATGTAAAGTCCATGGAGCATGCACGTCCTGGCCACATCCATTTATTATTCTAACAGAAAAACCTGCATTGACTTTGCATGAGGAGAGAGTCAGTTGAAGGGGGCAAACCACAGGGCTGAATGAGTTTTTTTTTTGTTTTGTTTTTTTTTTAATATATATATATATATATATGTATATAGTACAAATTCCCTTTATAAATACAATTTAGCGGCTAACCCAGGTCAAAAATAGTTTGTGTAAACAGTTTTAGTTTTAACCTGTTTGGAGTAGCAGCAGGGTGGGGTCACCACATCAGGACAATTCACTTTCCCACAGCAGACAATACAATGAGTGCTTGAAACCTTCGACAATCCCATAGAAATTTGTTGACTGTAGTTTCCTATCAACATGTAAATATTTTCTCTTTAAACCCCAATCAGGCCCTGATTGTTATTTGCTGATTTCTCTACTGGTTTATTAAAGGAGTGATGTGTGATTCTGCATATTACTGCTTCATTTATTGTTATTTTTGACTTTTATACCACATTGCAAGCAAATCGTGTAGTTACTGACACTGACGTCTTAAAGGGGTCATATTATAATTTCATTTAGAGGTCAGTTTTGAAACCTTTGCAGTGCTTTAGTTTGCATGAAGTCCAATTCTACTCTCCCTTACTGCAGCACCACCATGCACACTGGGTGAAAACAGGCTGCTTCGGGCCCCTTCTTAAAATCCTGCTCTGCTCTGATTGGTCAGCTCTGTCAAGCGTGAGCTGTTTTGATGTCAGCATGGTACAGAAATAAGGACCAATCAAAATGAAGCTTTCAGGACAGATCAGAACCGGAGAGTTTATCTTACTCGATGCATTTCTTTGCTGTGAACCTCACATTCTTACATTTTGACAATGTTCACACATATTCCCTACCATAAGCTATTAAAAAAAAAAAAAAAAAAAAAAAAAAAAAAGCATAATGTGCCGCCTTTTGTTATGGGAGATGTTGACACTGAATATCAAAGAAATGCGGGTGAAAAATTAAGCCATGGCTCATGATTTTGTCTATCCGGCCAGTCCAGCACCAACCATGTGTGAAGATGTGAATCTACCATAAAAGTCACACTGGCTGGTGAAATAATGAAAGTGACTGGTGAATTGTGGGATTTAACAGCCGTTGTGGCTCGCGGCCAAAACTAAGTTAGTTTTGTACTTTCATGACTAACTCGACGCATGGCTTAACTTTATAGAATGTGGCACAGCAGAAAAACATGACCCTCCTTCTGACCCTTCAGCCCGACGTTTGACAAATGTGTATTATGAGCCATGCCAGTCGCTGCTCTGATGCTGTCCAAATGACAAGGAAAAAAAAACATGGTGAAATGTGAGATGGCTTGTCATATAACTCTGGTCAAATCTATTCTGGTGAGGAGCCATAATTTAAGTGCTCCATGGAGAAAAACAAGGCGCCACAGCATTAATATTCATCTGAACTGGTTAAACAAGCTGGAAAACTGCATTATTAGTCATGACTGTTTGCAAAACATTTCTCAAAGGCAGGTTACAGAGTGCCTCAAAATAAATAGAACAAAACTCTAGCAAACACTCAGACAAAAACGTTGCACTACTCTAATGGTAACGTAATTCTTTTATTATAAATGATGCTAAATAAACTGAATTGTAGCTACATTTCTCTTGCACTTTTGTGTGAGTTTGAACTTGAGCTTCATGGTCAGTGTGTGTGTGTGTGTGTGTGTGTGTGTGTGTGTGTGTGTGTGTGTGTGTGTGTGTGTGTGTCTGCACGCATGTATGCACAAGTGAGTGTTTATCTAAGTTTTATGGTGATTGTTTCGTAAAATGGACAGGCGTTTTGAGAACCCAGCCCTTCTTCACTGCCAGCTCTCCACCGGCCCTGAGCGACCACCTACCAGGAGAGGCCAGCAGATGGGTCACCTCCTCGAAAACCTCCTCGATGACCATTTCAAAATGCATGTCCGGATAGATTATGGTGTGAGTTACAGCCTCGGTTATGACCGAAGTGTTACCACCCTGCTTCCCTCTCAAACACATGTGCACTCTCACCCGTCTAAGCTCTCAAGTGCAGACACACTCAAAATATTGCAATTAGACCATGAATTACAATACACATGGATACAGTTTGTTCTGCATCATTCTTTTTCCAGAACTTGTAAAATGTCCCTACTGAGGAATATGAATTTAACACCAAGCTTGTGTTTAAATGTTAATGTAATCAAAACCTTGTTTTACTTTATCTGTAACATTGTCCCCGTGTCTTCTAAGTATATACACACACTCTACTCACATTCCAGCTAACTTAACTTACATCATTAAATAATTAGAAATGATGACACGACATAATGGAACTACAAAAAACACACTCAGCTGCTCTGCATTCCGTAAATGAAGGTATTCCTGGGGGAATGGACCAACTGTGGTAGAGTTGGGAAGCGGGGGGGGNGGGTTCTAATGTGTTTTGGTTAAAATAGCTATTTTAAGAGTGTTTCAGTTGAATTGATAATTTTAAACATTTCTAATGTTGTTGGTAAATTCATATTTGATAACATTTAACTCTTAACATCATGATGTATTTATTCTGAGAGATAATTGATTACTTAATTGCAATTTCCTTTAGTAGGCGGAGCATCAGGCCAATAAAGGCAGGAGTTTGGAGCTTCTGGTTCACTCTCTGCAAGCAGAGAGGCAGGACAGGTTTCCATGGAGGGTCAAATTTAAAGGCCCATGTGCAGGAAAACTTATTTCTTAATTTGTCATTTTCTTTAAACCAATTCTTGATTTAGTTTTAATTTGTTTTTTTTTTGTTAGTTTTGTTTTTTGTTTTTTTTTATAATACAATTTTTTGGCCAAGATTGTCTCCTGCACTGTAAATAATCTGCATAATCTGTGGAGGAAACTATAAAAAAAACGGGTGCTGGCAAAACCTCTCAAGCTCATTTTTCATTCCTCATCACTCAACCAACCTTACAAACATTATTTGACCTTTGTCTCAAAACTGTGGCCATCAATATTTCAATCTGTATTAATAGACCTTCCAGCTCACACACACACAGACACACAAACACCAGCAGCTGTATCATATCATCCAGTCCTACACGACCTTCTCCTCCTCGCCTTGTTGACCTGATTGACTTTATAGGTTTTATATTACTGAGATTCTTTTTTTTTTTTTANTTTTTTTTTTTTTATTATTATTATTCTACCTACATCAGCCAACCACAATACCATCTCTGATGCCCTAATCACATTTCCCTCAGAGTTTGTGTTGGCCAAGGTTCAGCAAATTCATCAAACCATAGAGGTAAAACACAAAGACAAAGAGAGAAAGACTTGAATCTGACTGACCCACCACACAAATATAAAAAACAGGGACAGAAACAGAAGTGGACCAGAGTGGGTAGTTTTTTTTCTGGATATTCAATGGAGAAATCATTTAAAGATAAACCAGACGGGATTATCTGTTAGTAATACCTGATAAATCAAAGTTCTTATACACACTCATAAATTTCACTTTTTATCAAGAGTTTTCATGAATATTAAGAAATAAATAGTGTGCCAGCCACTACTGTAAAAAATTTGGAAATTAGTCTGGATCTGATCTGTTACACACACATAAACAGTCACACTCTTTTGACACGCACAGTGTGAGTATGTTAGCCGACTACGTTTCTGTTGAAAATGGCTCTTTGTGGTGATTAAACACAAAATGACATGAGAAAAAAAAAAATCCCTTTGCATTCAGTCTATACAAATGACAATCTGCAGAAAGGCCTAATCCAGCCAAAGTTATTAAACCAACAGCTACCTCGTTCAAAACCGAACAGTGAAGAAGTTTTCACAAATTTTACCATCATAGCAAAATCCATAAACAAAGGCAACAAATATAACAAAGCTCTTATCATGAATTGCAGTGGAAATCAACACTAATAGGAGGTATCTGCCTCAGTCATCTGCATTCCCAGCAGTGATGGCCAAAAAAAAAACAAAACAAAAAAAAAAAAACNAAAAAAAAAAAAACTGCAGATTTCTCCTATCTGATACTTCTAGAGCCTTTCCCAAACTACTTCCCGCTCTCTCTCTCTTCCGTCATTTCCACAACTCCCAGTAACACTGTCTGACATATCCAGAACCCTCCTAAAACACTCTGCTCTCTCTCTTTCTTTCCTCATTTTCACAATGATACACAGCTCTACTGTACACCCGTCTCTGCCTGCAAAGGAGGAAGGCCAGCAGACGGGGGCATCCACACACACACACACACACACACACACACACACACACACACACANACACACACACACACTCCTAAATCTGTCGAGCAATGACGCTAGCAGACAAAAAAATAACAAAAGCCTCCCGAATCATGGCCGGGGCTGTGTAACACTTTATCTGCAAAGGCAAAACAAAGGAAGGCCTGTTGAACACTCTGAGTGTGTTTGCTTTCCAGAAGGAACAATGTGGTTTAAGGGGAGGCAGCAAGGACTGATGGTGCACTCCAGCGTCTCTCCAAAAAACCAGTACTTAATTTTTGTTCACAGTCAGTTAAAGAAAACAGTCGTGGCAGTCCAGTCCAGAGAGTTTGATTGTGAAGAGGAGGGGGAGATGAAGATAGTTAAGGTGGCAATGATGGGGAAGAAGAAAAACATTTTAACTTGTCCTATAATTTCTGTTATTGCCTCATAATTGACTTCCAGATCATTAATAACTGCTTGAGGAACACATGAAAATATTTGAGTTGTTGCACTTGTTTCTTATGACTTTAACTTTAAAATCTGAATTGACCATATATATTATATATATATATATATATATCCCACTGAAATGTAAACAATAGATGTAGAAAGTAACACAAACTGGAAATACTCAAGTAAAGTTCAAGTCACTCAAAACTGCAGAGTATTGAGTCAACGTATTTTGGTATTTTTCACCTCTGACAGCTAATGAGAAGCAGAAATATACATTTAAGCAGGGTACAGTTTACTGATACATGATTTCTTGGTAATGAAGTCCTTTAAAGCTTGATAAAAATTCCAAACTGAAATGTGGAACTGTCAGACTTGCTTAGTGTGGCTTATACAAACGCAAAGAATTAGCTGCAAATAATACTTGACCCAGATTTGACACACAATGTACATTTGACAATGACAGATCAAATTACTGACAATGAAACTGTCTTGGATGCTGAGAGGTCAGAACAAAAAACAGCCTGGAGTCATCTCAGCCTCTCCAAAGCAAACCCAGCAGGCTCCCAAGTTGTTTAAGATCACGAGCATTGATAAAACATGTCCAGCTAAATTCTCTTTGTTTGAGTGTTTCCAAAACATCACACATGCTGCAGAGCAGAGGAAGAATGCCAACTTCCCTCATGTGTCCAATCAACGGGGAGGATAGAAAAAGGAGAATGTGAAAAGGTCACAACCCCAGGGATGGAAATAATCCTCCAGTTGCTACTGGGTATTGGCCATATAAACACTGCACTGGAAAAACATTAGTCTTACTCCAAAGGTGTATGCTATTGTACCACACTGTGCTTTGAGGTGTCATTGACACTGGAGATATATGAATGTGTCTAGCTCCCTTTTTCTTTTCTTTTTCTTTTTTGCAATTATACATATTCAGACAACAGCCACCTGTTGCATTACACCATTACGCCGCAAATCTAGACAAAATTTCCGATTAGGGAAGGTTACTGAAATCCTGGGAAGTGGTATGGCAAAGTCATCTCACCAAGGGGTGAGAAAGTTCAAACTTTGCACGAAACCAATCTAGAGTATAAGGTTTAGGCACGGCACATTAAAGCTACTCTCTCATTAGCCCAACAGCAGAGTCTGGAGGAAAGGAGATTGCCATCTTTGCTGCAGGCAAAGTGACAGAACATTTGATATTCCCATCTGGCTGAAAAAAACTTTTAAGTTAACTTAGCTAACAAGATTTTGCCAAGGTAATCCTTGATTTCAATAATATTGAAGTTTGTCTTAAAAAAAAAAAAAATTTGATTGCCATTTTGAATTTCATTTTCAATATTGTCTGCAGTTTAAAAGGCATTTATAACAACTGTCAAAAGCATCCTGCTCATCTCAAACTCCTGAATCCTTTCACATCAGGGTTTTTTTTTTTTTTTTTTTTTTTTTTTTTTTCAGTTCCCTCCAAAGCAATAACATAAAGCATATTTCTTAAGAGGAGCAGCAGCTTAAACCTTTTTGGCTTTGCTCTGAAAACTCTCATTTATATACAGCGTGTGCACCATCAAGCCTGCAACAACCTGGTTGAAATTTCCAAAACACATACAGAATCACATTTGTTTTTCATTTGGCTAGCGGCGAGGCCTTAGCCACCCAAAATTGGGTTTAGGGTTCCTGCATTCTCCTTCACAGAATCTAACTCCATCCCTAAGGGAAACTTCAAGGGAAGCCTGAAAGAGATGCATTATATAATGCAAACTCAATGGACAGCTTAAGTTTCACTCTCTTGGATTTTTTTCCCGTCTCCCCTGCCCTCAGCATCTTTTCACGGAGTCTTAAGAGGTCACCCAATTTTAATGGTCATTTATTGCCTGTGGAGCAGTTCCCGGTGGTACAAAAAGTACCCTGAGACCACCCCAGTGCCAAAACAGCTTCAGGCTCAACAGATCAGTGTAATACTGGTACTGATGAAGTGCACAGGGAGACCTTATGAATTCCTCTTTTTCATTTCTTCTTGAGACACAAAGAAATGCATCATGGGCCTCAACCCTGCAACAACAGCCTTGAAAAATGTCCATCTACAGTGTGGAAATTTAAAGTAATCATTTTTCTTCTATTTGCACAATTCATATGCATTATAATCTGATAAGAATGTTTCAGTAACAGCAGGAGAAGAACTTGCGCAGAAGACACACACTAACTTCCCTTTCCCAGGCTATTCAAATATTACAGACACATTCAAGATGAACTGTTGTGGCCAGTACGTCTTTGGAAACTGGATCATAAAGTCATCATGCCAGAGAACAAGGCCCTCTTACTCACATCCAAGGAAATTATGATTTAATAGAATGCAGAACCATACTAAAAAAAAGGAATTTAATTAATGAGCAGACAAATGTAATAGGTGGCTCTGTTTTATGTGTGACTTGGACAGGCTCACTCCCCATTTTTTCTCCAGTTCAAACCTTGATCTTATTACATCATTCCATCCAAATGTCTTAAACAAATACCAGTGGTTCAGTTCATGTCCTGTCCCTGCCAAACAGATCAAATAGACCAAAATAAAACGTGGCTTTCCAATACCTGTAGAGAATAGAAACGTCAGCAGTGTACTAACCTCAGCACGCTGTGTCCTGGGCTGGCTGGAGTCCGTTTCGATGGCATACACGTCCACCAGGTAAAGGTCGGAGCCTTGCTCTCGGTCCAGCTCTGCAGCTGTCTGTATCACTCCAGTCTGGCGGCCGATGGTAAACAGGCGTCCCACGGCTTTTCCACCGCTGTGCACCGCCACAATGAAATACTCCACTTTTGTTGCAGAGCCCCGTGGACTCGATGCATCCAGCGAGATGACGTTGGTGCCCGGCGGCTGGCCCTCTTTGAGAATGGTAATGTATTTGGGCTGGGAGAAAACAGGCCCATCCACTCCTTGGAGGATGATGGTCAGTTCAGTTCTGGAGGTCTTGGGGTCAGTGCCGTGGTCTGTAGCTGACACTGCGAGGGTGTACACCAGTTTGGACGGTACAAGCTGGGAAGCCAGACGAATATCCCCACTGTACCGGTCCATGATAAATGTGTCTGCATCTCCTTCCACAAGTTCATACTCCACTTCCCCATTTGCCCCCTCATCAGGGTCAAAAGCCACCACTGTAGTGAGGATGGACCCGATGACAATATTGGGCTCAGCCACAAGTGCATTCTGGGATACAAAAGTGGGAATGTTATCATTCTGATCTGTGACCCATATTGTTACATTCTTCAGGGCAAACCGGCGGAATTCGACTGGAACAGCCTGGTCGGTGGCTTTGATTATCAGTTCAAACAGATTGGAGAACTCCCTGTCTATCTCCTTGTCTGTGTATATGAGCCCTGTGCTTGAGTCAATGCTGAAGTGGTTTCCCCGGGGAATCTGCTGAAGAATGGAGTATTCCAGCTTCCCGTTTATGTCTGCATCTGTATCATGAGCTGTAATTGTCAAGACGGAGGCTGAGATGGGAAGATTTTCAGGGACTGACTTGAAAATATCACCAGGGGTAAAAATGGGAGGATTGTCATTAAAATCTCTGACATGAATGACAACAGGTATGGATGAAGAGCGAGGTGGTCTGCCATTGTCTTTTGCAGTGATGTTAAGTTTGTAAAATGACTGAGTTTCATAGTCCAGCTTTTTAGCCAAAAAGATGCTGCCGGTGTTAGGGCTAATGCTAAAAGTGCCATGGTTGTTTGTGGCTGTGATGCTGTATGTTATATCTGCGTTCTGACCAGAATCTGTGTCAGTGGCGGTCACAGAGGCCACGAGCTCCCCTATCCTCATGTTCTCCAGTACATCCACAGACAGCGAGGATTTAGGAAAGGAGGGGGAGTTATCATTCTCATCCAGAATGCTAATGCTAAGCATACAAGAAGAGGACAAGGGCACAGTTCCAGCATCAACAGCTATGATTTTCAGTGAATAGGAGGATGTAGATTCATAATCCAGCTTTCCAACTAAAGTAACCTGTCCGGAACTGTTATCAATGATAAACTGTCCCTCCTCATTGCCCTCGGTGATGCGGTAATGAACCAGTCCATTTTTGTTCTCATCCACATCGGAGGCAGAAACCCGCAGCAGTTGTGTCATGTTTTGGGCCGACTCTGAGATGGAGGCCTGGTAAATGTCTTTGGTAAATTTGGGTGGGTTGTCGTTGATGTCTTGAATGTAAACTTGCACTTTGGCCTGGTCTCTAAGGGGCTTGGGGAGACCCTGATCTGATGAGACGACCACAAAGCTGAAAACAGCGGCGCCTCTTTGTCTCATAAGTGATTCGCGGTCTAACTGCAGTGTGCTGGTCAACTCCCCTGTGATGGCATTCAGCTCAAAGTTTGGCTGCGGAGTCTCAAATGTATATCTGACCTCACTGTTTGGGCCAAAGTCCTTATCCTCTGCAAAAACCTGCCCAACGAGTGATCCCCTCTTCTGCTCTTCCTCAAAGTGAAACACATAATTAGTGCTGTTAAATAGAGGACGGTTGTCATTTACGTCATCTAAAATCACACTAACATTGACGCTGGCACTTAGAGGCTCCACGGCTCTGTCTGTAGCCACAACCACTAAGTCATATCTGTCCTGTATCTCTCTGTCCAGCTCTGCTTTGATATACAACTGCCCATCTGGAAAAATGCCAAAGACATCACCTGTGTTGCCACCAACGATGTTGTACATAATCTCACCATTAAGACCAGAGTCTTTGTCAGTGGCCTCCACTTTGAAAAAGCGGCTGTTGACAGGCTCTGACTCTGGAATGATGACCTCATATGAGAGCTGATCAAACACCGGTGAGTTGTCATTTACATCATAAACGCTGACTATGAGTATGAGGCTGGAGGTGTGCTGCGGGACCCCCATGTCTGATGCCGTGACTTCAACCTCATAGGAACTAGTGGTGACCTCCAGTGGCCCAGTCAGTGTGATGAGGCCATGCTTCTCATGAATATGGAACAGACCTTTTGGGTTTTGTTTGAGGCTGTAGACCACCATGCCATTACTGCCCTCATCGGGGTCCGAAGCTTTAGCCTGGAATATGACATGCCCCGTGTTCCAGTTTTCAACTGCGCTGACATGTTCCACATTATGAATGAAGTGAGGAGCATTATCATTTAAGTCCTTCACTGTGATGTTAACAAGGGCTTCACCTGTGACCTCTCCACCCCTGGCTACAACTTTCAGCTGATAAAAACCCTGCTCCTCTCTGTCTATTTGGTTGGATGCTGTGATCTGACCTACACTGTTAACAGCAAAAAGACCCCTCTGGTCCCCTGAGGTGATTAAATATGTGATGTTTGTGTTCAAATCAACAGTGGTAGCAGACACAGTCCCTATAACTGTCCCAATGCCTACATTTTCAAACATGACAAAACTGTAGACTTTCTGGCTAAAGACGGGTGGGTTATCCTGTGTGTCTATGACGGTTACCGTCACAATGGCCTGAGTGTGTGACCGCAGGCCGCTACCATCTGCTGCTGTCACCTGCAGCTGGTAGGCTGTCTTCTCCTCTCTATCCAGGGGCACAAGAGTGGAAATTTTTCCTGTGTTGCTATTAATGCGGAATTTAGACGTGTCCCCGGCAGTAATTATATATTTGACTGTGCCATTTCGACCCAAATCGGGGTCTGTGGCTGAAATGGTGGCTACATAAGAACCCGAGGGCTCGTTCTCTTTTACATTGGCAAAGTACTGTACTGGGTAGAAAACTGGCCTATTATCATTGATATCTCTCAGGGTGATGTTGACTTTTCCAACAGAGTGCAAAGGGGGGCTGCCTCTGTCTGCTGCTTGGATGTAGAGAAAGTAGGAGGCCTGGTCCTCCCTGTCTAGCTCTGCGGCTGTGCTTAATCGTCCTGACACGGCATCCAGGCGAAACAGCTCCTGGATGCTGGCTGGAGTCTCTGTGTCAAATGAGAACCGGATAGTTCCATTGGCCCCAAGGTCGTCATCTGAGGCAGACAACACAACCAGCTCCGTGCCAGCGGGAGCGTGCTCCACCAGTGAAACATGATATGTGTTCTGTGTAAATGTGGGCACTTGGTCATTTACATCAGTGATGTGCACAATCAATTTAGTGTAAGAAATTTTGGGCTGCAGCCCCTGATCTTTGGCGCTAATGTTAAGCACAATTTCAGATGCTATTTCTCTATCCAGCAAAGCAGCACTGGTAACCAGACCACTGTTTTCACTGATGGAGAACCAGCCCAAAGCATTTCCAGACACCAGGGAGTAACGCAGGTTGGCATTCTGCCCAGAGTCGCCATCTGTTGCAGAAACCCCTTTAATGTAGCTGCCTTTTGGTATGTCTTCACTGATATCTACTCTATACAGCATTTCCTGGAATATGGGTGGGTGATCATTGATATCATTCACAAAAATAACCAGACTGGCAAAAGAGGACCTGGCCATCGGCTTGCCATTGTCTGACACAGACACAGTTAGATTGTATGAAGAAATTCGCTCTCTATCTAAAACACTGGCTACTTTGATCAGACTTAAATTGGGGACTGGAGACGTGTGTACTTCAAAGTGTCTTTGCTCATTGCCTCCTAAGATTGAAACAGATATGTTACCATTAGCTGTGGGGGAGTCTGAATCTGAAACAGTGAGTAAAGCCACTACTGTCCCTATCTGTGCGTTTTCATCAACAGAGGCGAATTTAGAAGTAGTGGGAAAATAGCGAAACTTCACTACCGGGTCATTATCATTCACATCCAGAAGTTTGATTGTGGCTTCTGTCCTGCCTGACAGTGAGGGCACTCCATTATCCACTGCATGAATAGTCAATGAGTACTCTTTCTTACTCTCATAATCCAAACCTTCTTTAATTATAATAGTACCTGCTTTAGGGTCAATTTGGAAAGGTGTTCCTTCATCTAGAAAATACCTAATTTCAGCATTAGCTCCCTCATCCTTATCTGAAGCTGTGATTTGCAGAATATTAGAACCTACTGCTGCGTCCTCAAAAACACTGGTTTGATACTGCTCTTGGTCAAAAACAGGGGGGTTGTCATTTATATCTTGAATAGTGACATTAACTTGCAGGTAGCCAAACTTTTTCGGTTCTCCTTTGTCCTCCACTTCAATCAGGAGCTGATAGAAGGGAGTAACTTCCCTGTCCAAGCCTCCAGTTGAAACGAGGTGCAAGAATGCCCCCTCTCCACTAGGATTGACTGTAATATCCAAGCGGAATTTCCTCTGATCGTTGCCTTTCACTATTCTGTAGGTGGTGTGATCAACTCCGTTACTTCCTATGTCTGAATCTGTTGCAGTGTCCAGAATCACCTGCCTGCCGCTGCTGGCGTCCTCTTTAAAAGACACGACAATGGACGCGTCTGGAAACACGGGGGAATTATCATTTATATCCAAAACCACTATCCTGACCTCCGTGGGGTAGGTGGGCTGGCTGGACAGCACCACCACGTTGATGACATCACTTTGCAAAATCTCTCTGTCAATCACCGCGGAGGTGGAAATGACTCCCGTGGTGCCATTGATCGCAAAAAGTTTGTGGTTCTCGCTGAAGCGGTAAGTGAAGCTCGACTTGGTCTCTATCGTGCCCACGTAGGTGCCCACGGGCTGCTCCTCCAGGACCTGAAACTCTTGACGGACTTGGCTGGATGCTGAGTATTGCGATAGAGTCCATAGCGTGAGTAAAATCAAATGAAACCGGCCTAAGCCCCTACCTGTGAGCGCCATGGTCAGTGAGCCAGTCCACCTTTCTCAGATAAAGTCCATGCCTATGATGCATCAACTTTATTCAAGTCGGACGGATCATTATTCCAGCAAACGTGCAAAGAAAAATCAATGGGAAACCCAGCTCCTGCAACCTTCCTCCGAGAATTCGATCCTCCAAACTACTCCAGAAGTTTTTTTTTTTTTTTTAATTTAATTTAATTTTATTTTTATCCCGGGAAGCCTGATTTCAATGACAAAATCCTCTGAATGGAGAGAATGAATCCTGCAAGATCCGAAAAGTTTTATGCCAGCACCTCTGGACGGAATATAACAATCCCGTAGCACTCAAAACAAAACAGAAGTTCCTTGCGCCTTGGAGATGTGTAGAAAAAAAAAAAAAAAAAAAANAAAAAAAAAAAAAAAAAAAAGTTTATCCAAAGTTAGGACGCACGTCAGGAGTGTGGTGTTTCTGCAGGCGGCGGAGCCCACGCACCGTTATCTCCGCAACGTCCCGTGGAATAACGGTGTAGACGCCTCAGTCATATTGTGCTTAGGAGTCCCAGCAAGTTAGGACAAAGCTGGAGTTCAGTGAATTCCCTCCCATCGCTATCCCATTGGATAGCGGTGCTCCTGCGCGCCCTCCCACCGCACGCCC
>VXCM01000522.1:159280-196269 GCA_014773175.1 Lucifuga dentata
CCCCCCCGCGCTCCATTGTACAGAACAGTCCTTTATCTCAGTTTATGGATGCGGATGTCAATCAAATAAGACAGGTAATGATACCTCAGAAATGTATGTGAAGACTTTTCTTAAATTCAGAATGTGAAAGTCAGTCAGACACTTTAGCTAGAAAACACAGAAATGCTGCAACAAATACCAATGCATCTGACTCATGTAAAAATAAGCATAAAACATGATCAAGCGTCTGTAAAATCCTAAATGAGTATCCCTAAATTCCTGATGGAATGTTATAGGAGTAAAATAACACAGTAGTAGATTAAAAATAAATACCATAAAGTATCAGGTCTTGAATTAGTGTATAGCCGCATTTAGTTTCTTAAATGTAACTGTAGTAGGATTTTGAATAGAAAAAGGCAGAAAACAATGTATTGTTTTAAAAATTAATTCCCACGTGAGATAAATAACAAGCAGTTGTTCCCAACTTTTCCCAAATTTGCCATTTACTCATTATACAATTTCTATAACATGAATAAAATATATAATAGTTAAAATTAGGCAGACTGATTAAAATTAAGCATCTAATAAAGTTCCATGTTCATTATGACTTCCAAATTTATAACAGAATAGATAAATGGATGGCTATTGGCTGAGTTGAAAGAACATTGAGATAGTATAGGTAAGTAGCTCCATCTAGTGGCCAAATGATGGTAATTCCAACAAAATAATGCCTTGACAAATACTTTCTCAAGAACAAGTGGCATTCAATTCAACTTTTGACAACTTTTGGAGGTGCGTAACTAAATTTTTCATAAAATACATAGCTTATTTTAATATTAATTAACTGTATAAACATAATGTGCTTAAAAACCATTACAAAAAAGTGTAGAAATACTGATTAAAGTCCTCGAATTAGTCCTTGAATTAGTTCAAAAATGTAATCACACATACCTGATGAAGAGGTTAAAGCACCAGAATCTGTCTGATCATAATGTCGTTACACAAGTATCTGCATAGAAAAGGTGTCTTTTCTCTATCCCAAAATATAAATTAAAAATCACGTCATAACACAGCATTTCCATTTGTCCCTATGTCAGTATCATTGTTTTCTATGCAGAAACACCATATCTTCAACCGGTTAACCTATTTCAGAATAAAGCAATTTGTTATGTTACAAGTTAAATGGAAATTTATGTGTTCTTTGTGATGTTTCCTAAATGCATTTTGTCCAAACTAGTGTTTAATTTTCATAATCCAGCAGGACACAGACATTATTTTTCTGACTTTACTGGCCTGACACTAATTGAAACCGCAATACAGTACACAGTTATATACACACACACACACCCACAAAAGATATACAGAAGTGTGACAGCAGAAATGCAAAGTTATGTTGGTTAAAGATAGTAGTTAGACAAATGAAAGGTTGTAATAAAATAGATTACAATCAGTCTGGACAACTTTGGGTTTCTTTATATTTATGAAAGATGTCAAGATAATATTTAATTTCTGGCTTATGATATTAAACTCTGGTTTAGATTTACTGGAACATTTCTTAATTGGATTTCCTTGCTTTCATTTTCTTGGAAACCAGTCTGTCTGCATTTCTGGTGTTAAGTACAGCAGTCACATCTGCATTTTGCTTACTTATGCTTTCATCAAGACAGTGTCAGAAGCAAAATTGAAAAGTTTTATGATAAAATTGGGTTTAATAACTTTATGCAGTTGTTCAAGTTTTATAAGAAACTTACCAAAGTGCAACTGTCTCAAAGTAAGCCAGATGATGGTTTCAAGAAAACACACAATTCATGAATCTTGGTCAATTTTCCTTGTCACAGCATGAAACTCAATCAATGAGTCACTTTAAGGACCATTTAGTATTTATATTAAATTCATTGAACAGATCACAATCAGAATATTAATACAGAAACAAGTTTTGTTGGATCTGCACAATACTGGTTGCTGAACTACTGCATTGCTCTTCGTCTGTCCTGTAAAATGACATTTCACAGGACATAATTACAGCCCTCCTGGTTCTGAGAGACATAAATGTTTATCCAGGTTTAGTATTTGACAATTTGTGGCTTCCGTAATCAGGCCTTTGGCTGCACAGACCTTAAGTAGGACGTGATGTAATTGAATTACAAAGTGGGCTGGACTGGCGGTGGCTGACTGACACAGACTGTGTGTTTTGGTAGCAGACAGAGCATCAAGTGGATTACTTCCCCACAGGAGACGTTTAGCTAACCTGATTACACTGGATCAGCCTCCAGCTCACAGGATGCTTTTCATACAAATATCATGTTGTTATGTTGGGGCTAATTTCCTTATGCCGACTGATGTTTGCACGTACACAATGTCTGCTGATCCTAACACACATGCAACATGAGAGACACATGCTACAGTTTACAAACTTGTATGAATATGAGTTTGTACCCTGCCATGATATTATATTAAGAAAATAATGGGATTGTTAGAGGCATGAAACTGTTATTTTTTGCTCTGTAAGTGTTAAAATAAACTATGAGGTTAAATCATACTTTGTATGAGATATTTTTGAAACCATAGACTGTTTTTTGTCTCTGTCATTCTTAGCATAACTATGTATCTTGACTTATGTATTATTGTCATTGTGGAATCCTTCATATTTTCCCCTTCATGGGTATTTATAGACAAGTGTGTATTTAGTTTAATGTCATCTGTCAGTCTCGCTCCTTTATGACTCACATTGAGTTCCCTAAGCTTGTTATATTTTTAACGTCTATACATAAATAAAGGGTCTGCAGCAGTCTTTTTTTTTCTTTTTTTTTTTTTTNTTTTTTTTTTTTTGCTGTTGTCTTTTTTCTGTCTTTCACTCGACTTTCACACATTCTAACTTTGATCCATGACAATGTATCGTGAAAATAAGAGACTAGGTGTCAGTGAACTTTGCTGATTATATTCATGGTCCCAAAGGATAAGTGGTTTTTCGCACAAGATGTTTTAAAATGTAATGTGCAGATTGCGGAGATCCTCAGAGCATGAACCCTTTCCTAATGTTTTTACCCCCCTCATAATTCTAAGACCAGAACACCAATTTTGTTAAACTATTAGTTTTTTTTTTTCACAGAGTGATTGTTATGAAATATGCTGAGCACATTCATGTTCCAAAAGATATAATCTCTTTTGAATTTAATGACCCCATGACCTTTCCAAACATTTTATTTTTAGACCAGGATTTATCCCATAGGTACCATTTAGAGGAGCAGGTGGATGTACAGACCAGACCAACCAGATGACCAAGATTCAAATCCCAAGTCACCAAGAAATCGACAGAAGTGTCCTTGTGCATCTCTTAAGTGGCGCTGATCTCTAGCTAAACTCTCTGCAAAGAGTTTGAAGACATCCAAAGTTTTTCAATGGAAACCAAAGGGACAAGAAAGATGAGAGAATTTGACTTTCTCTGGTTCAAACCCTCACTTGTTTCCGTTTGAGAATTAGTTTGCATTTTGCTGTTTAATTTTATGTCACCTAACCGATACCAGGATTTCACTCAGGCAGACTGAGTGAATTTATATCATTTAATAATGGATGGGACAATCTGTTGTAACCCATTTTATGATTCAAAACAGAGCAAATTTGTCAGATACATAAAAGCAGCAGTTCAGAGGTCAGTCGTGCACTGATCATGTCAGATTATGTTATAACAACCAATCACATCTTTTGAAGATTCTGGAAAACTACATTTCTGAATCCATGCAGCAGCATGAGAGACAAGTTTTTATCCCGACGACAAAAAATCATGACTTTCCCTCTAACCAAACACATAAGCCAGGCAGCAGATGTCTGATTGAAAACTGAAAAAGATTACTTGAGATCATGAAAGTCTGTTTCCTCTCTGTAAAAAGCTCAGTGCTCTCATAAAACCTATCAACATATTGTAAAGTCCAAAAGATCAAATGCAGGAGTCAATGAAAAGATGAAGGGCCGCGGTAATCCAAAGCAGGTATCCATGCGTCATGTTCTCTTTCCTGTGAAGTGTATGGAAATGGGATTTGACCTGAATGAACTGATGAGTGAAGCAGAAAGGACAGGTTGAACTCGAACCTGAGTTAAATTAAATATGAGTGTGGGATAACGAGATGCTAATCAAGAGTCTTTTCATTCGATGGCAGTGGAACACAGTTTTCAGGGTCATTCCCATCTCATCCTTCGAGAGTCATACAAAAAGAAAAACAGCACTGATGAGGAGGTTAAGTTGGTATTTTTACAAGTGAATGATGGGTTTCCAGTTCAGGCAACAGAAGTTTATATGAAAAGGCTTTTAAAGTGAGGTACAAAAAGGTTATTGTGTGTCTCGGGAAGTGAGATCCAGCAAAACAACCCTAGCATGTAAAACAACCAAGTGCTATTGCTCGTCTGCATTTGTTTAACATGCTTTCTGGGTTTTAATTTGTCATGCTGGTTTTATGCTGAATTTTCCCAGCTATTTCTTGTTGCTGAGTCCAACACTAGGGCCTGCTGTTTTCTCACAAAACGAGTTTCCATCTTACCCGTCTGTTCGTGCTGAGGAAATCTCCAAATGAGGGAATAAATATCAATCCACCGTAGAGCACAGGGGCGTTGTATGAGAGATAATTTGTGCCAACATTTGCCAAACAAACCCATTCATCATTCTGTTAGGGGTGGAGGGCCAAACATTAAAATGATGCTGAAATGTAGATTTACAGTCTATAATACCTTTTAATGAAATACGCAGAGGGTATTTTCTGGAGTGACTCGGAGAGGGAAAGGGAGGGAGGATGACATACAATGAAGCCGTTTGGCCATCCTGGCATATCCTACTGCTAACTAAATAGTAATAATGTCAGCATGTGTGTCTTAAACGACAATACTGAAGATTTTGCATGTTTGATCCCAATGTATACAGATTGCTTACACATTACATTACTGGCAACCATTTCTCAAAACAAACTACGAGCAATACATTTTAGAATCATTTTCCTACTTTCCAGGCATTCCAGTGCGCTATGAATATCAACTTATAGAGACTTGAAACATGTTTGAGATAAGTAATCCATCACAGCTAACACAGTGTCTATTATTATGTGATTGCTGAACCAACCACTGGTTACCTAACCACACTTCTCTTATCTACAATTCACATAAATTTGGCGGAGTTAATCAGACAACCTGCGTAGGTGGAAGCAACAGTATTTTTTCTGTGTGCTTATGATACAAATGTGACACGAATTAACACAGTACCCATAACCTTTCATATTTAGATGTAGTTTAATTAGACATTAACAGTAAGAAAGTGGAATAAATGCACTTATTGTTAGCCACCATTGTTTGAAAGACTACTCCTTCTTCTACATGTGAAATTATGGCAGAACATAAGCTGATAGGCGAAAAATAGGATCGATTGCAGCCCAATTTGATTGCCTATCCTTGCTGTCCCAGATGTTCTACTTGAATTTTTTTCAAACTGAATTTTCCCAAACCAAATTTTTTCAATCTGAATTTGAGCAACCAAAATATTGCATTTTGTATATATGCAACTTGAATTTTGAGATCTGAATTTGTGGTTTTAAACTCAGTGTTGACTTAAATTCAAATCTTTATGGCCCTATTTATCTTCCATAATCTGAGTTCAGAATTTTGATTGCATTTGAGATAAAGATTTGTTTTTTTTTTTTTTTTAATGTATGACATGGATGAGTCACTATTACTGTAATAGTGACTCACTTAACATCAGACACTTTATCCTTTTAGTTTACAAAGCCAATGTTTTATTGTTTACTTGTGCATGCCTGTTTACCTACAATAACTGTTTATTTTTAACATCTGCAGACTGCAATGATTTTTGAAGGACTTAAGTTTTGAAAGGATTGAAGGACTGAAGTACTTGAATAAACAAAGTGATATACTGTTTTTCACTGTAGAAACATTAAAGTGGATAGTCTTCACGCAACATGCAATACTAGAGTTGACCTATAGGTATCACTGTTGCAACATAGCAGATACAAGAATCCAGCATTTGTTCTACAGTAAAGTGTGAAAGCATTACAGAGCAGAAATTGAGACTTTTTTTTCTTTCAGTTGTACTTTTGTGTCTATTCTCAGGACACATATCTGTTTATAACAGCAGGGGGAGAGAAATAATTCTCATTTTCATCCCACAAACCCCATCAGACAAACTGATGCCAATATGCTACAGCGCAGACACAAAGACTGCAGATGGCCATTACTGAATTATACAGCTCCATTTCTGAGTCAACAATAACATGGCATGTGTCACAAAAACTAATCTGGCATTCAGGAAGTCCAGTGTTTTGGTCATTATCACAACATCTGTGATGTTATGCATAGACGGAGTACCAAGCGGGCCAATAGGGCACAGACTCAGGGGCCCCAGACCTCAGTGGGACTCAAAGCCTGAGCCTGATGCATGAGGATGATGTCACTAATTTCATATTTATCGCAAAAGTTTAGGCAGAAGGGTTAGAACAGTAGCTCAGAAGGCATATGTGCCTAGTAATTATCTTATAATCCACTTATCAGGTTATGAGGCAGATGTCAATACCAATATACACATAAATAAATCCATAACTGCACACAAATAAAACATTCTGTAGTTCTGAAGATTTACTGAAACAATATCTGACCTTAAAACTACTAAAACAAAATTGATTTAAATCTGTTCACCTTCAAATAAGCAATGAAACATTAATAATAATAATAAAAAAAAGAAAGTTAAAGGACCGTACCTGTGATGTTGCATGTTTGAGCCCAATAAATATGACTCACATACATGTCACGTTACTGTCCACCATTTTCCAAAACATAAAACTGTGTTTTAGTATTCATGTTATTTTGCCAAATCTCCTCATCTTTCAAAATTAAATGTTCAGGTGCATCCACCTTAAAATTCAAGTTTTACCCTTACCTTATGCACGGCATGGGCATTTTAATTTCATGCTAAAAGCTGTCAAAACTTGTGTCTCCTACCAGGGAAGATAGTCAGTGTTTTTCTTTTCAAAATCTTGTTATTAGATCATTTGTTGTTTTCAGAGCAAATGTGAAGAATCCAAAACTAGACCAAATGACAATCAAATGTGCAACAATATTCTGGAATCAAGTGTTAGTTTCTTTATTCTGGTTGATTGATCTGTTGTATTCTGTTTTAAGCATTAATTTCTGAAAAATTTCTTTAATGGATTGATCTGTATTGGGAACTGGTTGAAATGTATTAAAAAAAAACATTTTTTTAAAAAATCAGACTTTCAGAACTTAATAACAAAGTGACAGGTTCAGCATAATTAAGATTGGTCTGATTTTAAAAATAAGCAAAGCCATCTTGTTTTTATTTTGAATTTTAATGTGTCAACCAACTAATCCACTATGACTATTTCTTATTATCTTGAGCTGGTAAACTGCAAAATTGACTTAGGCAAATCAAGACCAGCTATCTTAAAATAATCTGATAATGAAGTGCTGGTTATGTTTGGTAAGATTATTTTCCTTGGATAAGAAGAAGAACAACAACAACAAACAACAATCATAACTCCACACATCACTTTAAACTCATTTTGTCACCGCAAAAACAAGGATTTAAGAAAATTCTAAAGCCATTACCTGCCATTAATGAAAAAAGGACCAAAAAGTCTTGTTACATCAGGTGAAAACAGTTTCCAAAGCTGTTTTCATATCAATGTTCATGATGCTGGGAGGGATTTACATCCTGTGCACACACGTGAAGTAACTGCAGTCATTTGAATAACAGTTTGATCGTTGGGAGATACAGAAAGAGTTTATACACATTGCAAATTGCTCAGCTCATGCAGATGATCCTGTTGCAAGATGAGAAAATGAAGAAGATTACAACATGTCTGCGCTCTTTTATTCCTTTGAAAATAATATGAAACTCTACACCGAGGCAGCAGAGGAGTGAGGACAGTGACAAATTGCAGCGAGTGGAGTGCGGCACTGTACATCAGACTCCATATCCCATTACACACTCGCTCTGACGGTGCATGATACACCCCCATGAACACACTGTCAAACCTCAGAGCTCCTAAGTGAAGCTTCTTCAAACGCCCTGAGGTGCAGATTTTATACAAATGTGATTTAAAGGATCATACCCATGATAGTACAAGTTTGAGCCCAATATATACAATCTGTATACAAGTTACATTACTGACAACTATTTCCCAAACTATATTTACTCTAACAGTAAATTTCAGGATTTTTTTTACAGACCTTCCAGACTGCCACTGGCTTCAAGTCATTCTATTACGCTATTAAAATCAGCTTGTAGAGATGCTTGATACATAATCCATCACAGTGAACAATTTGTCTATTAGGTTTTTTTGGATGAAGTAACTATTTAACCGATCCAACATGGAGCTGCATGGAAGACATATTTCTCCGCCAGAAAATATAGTCCCAGGAGAAGACAGCTTTTACAGAAAAATTCAAATGACTGTGCCTTCTATAATCATGCATTTGTTAGGAGGCGAAACATTGAATTTTAAAGTGGGTGTATCACCTGAACATTTGATTTTGAAAGATTAGGAGATTTGAAAAAAAAAAATAAGAAAATTAAAAATGCAGTTTTATTTTTGAAAATTGGTTGTCAGTAACATAACATGTGGGTTGCATGTGTTGGGCTCAAACATGCACAATTGCTGGTGTGGTCCTTTAAATCTATTTTGGTGCAGATATCAGTGAAGATATTCACATTTAATGGTTATTCTTTCTGTTGTGTTTTGACTGCATATTTAAGAGGGCACTGCCAGCAGTTACGATCTTGAATAGACAGTCTAAAAAGATACTAGGGACTTAAGGACTTCCATTACAAGTAAAAGTACATAAGTATTAGCATTCAAGTATAAATAGTCATTGTGAAGAATTCCCTGCCAGTGTTAAATTGATGCATTTACAATAATGTATAAGTAAATATGGGATGTTTCACCTGGGAAAAACCCCTCTCAAATTGCAGAATTTGAGCATTTCGAATGAAATAATAATGATTTTGGAGTGAAATAATAAGAATCCCCAAAACTAGGTATGTCTTTCACCTCAAAATGAAGAAGATTACAACATGTCTGCACTCTTTTATATAGAAATGTCCTGCTTCCAGGTCGGCTGAAAGAATCTGTGCATCTCTATACTGCAGAAATTTCCAAAAGAAAATGCTTGTAAATTTTGAAAATTGGGCAAGGTTCCTTAACCCTGAGTTCAGTATTGACATCATTTCAATATGGTGTATATTTCAATAAATAATAACATTCCCCAATCAGCATGGAGACGCCACACATAATGCAGTAGCTGTTTTTCTTTTCTTTCTTCTTTTTTAGTAGCTGTTTTGAAAAGGTAAATAGCTCATAAATGTTAAAATGGCTTCTTTTTTTTTTTTTTTTTTTTTTTTTTACAACAGAGCAAACAAAACAAAGGTTTTTTTTTTTATGAAGTCTCCCCCTCTGTTTAGCTTGAACACACAGAGGTGAAGCAACAGGACAGGCAAGGAAAGCAATTGCTTTGAGGGGGGCCCCCGATGGAGCGATGGCCATTTGTCCTTCAGCACTGACAATGCGGGAATCTCCCTGAAACATTTGATGGGCGATGAACAGTTTGTATTCCGTGGAAATGTTAGTGCGAGAGTTGCTGTTGTTGTTTTTGACAGAATTTTATTGGAATTTAAGGCAGTCTAATTTTATATTTTTCTTCAAAACTTTATTGAGTAATCTGGCTGGTGACAGTTTGAATGAACAGGCGGTTGTGATGAAGTGACAACAACAGTAAGAAAAACAAAATGAAGAGGACTTATCTCTTATCTCCAAAAAAAGGATAGGAAAACAAGAAGAAGAGGCAAAGAGGAAACAGGACAGAGGTAAGTGATAATTGCAGACATGCGACTGGCAACATTTCTCATTTATGATAAGCCTTAATAATTTTTATTTACATAACTAATTAATAAATCTTTTATGTTTGGATTCAGCACTTCCAGGACTATAAACATACACATAATGAACAACTGTTACTGTGGCATTTTGGAATAATTAATTTCCAAATTCCCTTCCGCAGACATATGATTGTTAAATTTTCTCACATTTGATGAGCCCTAAAAATTACAATATTCATAAGTAGTTTAAAAAAACTTGTTGGATTCAGCACTTCAAAGACTACAAACACAACATATATTTAATGTAGCTTTTGGAGTAATTGATTTCCAAAGTCCCTTGCAGAGTTTGTGACATACAAATGAAGAATGTACTCCAGTCCACTGTAGCTCATTAGTCCACTCAGCTTTATTTTTGGCACACAATGATGAATTGTTCATCAAATGGTTTGGAGTAACATTTCACTATGTAACATTAGCAAACGTGTTAACTGGATTAGTTAGTGGGTAGCTAGGCTAGCCATCTGACTAAGCTAACAGTGTGAACATCGTTGCAGAGGACTCATTTTACCAGTTATTTGAATTTGCAAGTTGCTGGCCATTTGTTGCAAGATGCCTATGGACAGAGGTTGTTTGAGCTGGTATTGTCTAAATTTATGTACCAATATATCTCCCTAATGTTGTTTGTTATTTACTTTAAGTTCAGGTCATCCTAATGGAATTAATAGTGATACAACACTTTTTATTTTCTGTCTACACTACAAGCCAAAAGTTTGAGGCCTCCCCCCCCCCCCCCCNCCCCCCCCCCCCTCCCCAGATTAAGCATGATCAGACTGTGTAGCAAGTTAATCCCAAAATGATCTGGGAGAAGGCAGACAGCAGGCTGTTAAATAGAACGTTAAAATACATAAGCAAGGGGGTTTGGACAAGGGAGTTGGAACACAACTGGAGTGCCAGTGCACTAATACAGACTGGGCATGCCTTCATTAAAAATCATTTCTTAAGCCATAGTGGCTACATAATGTGGGAATATGTGGTGGTCGTAAATGATTAATTCTGAGTTACGGCTTCCCAGTTCCTAAGGTGCAACGAATGCAACATGAATGCTCCAACCTCTTTTCCTTTCTAAAATTATTCATATATTACACATCACTGCATCCAATTATGGAAATATCCATCTTCTACAGCTGATAGAGTTTTGGATACCTGTGGAATGTGTAGGTTACAACAACTAAGATCAAAACAACACAACTGACATGCACATAAGAAATTTTCCTTGTGAATCTTCCTTTATAAAAATCTTAGTATAATGTCAAAAACACATTAAAGTAATTCAGATATTGCTTACAGCATTTTCTAGTTTTAAGTCATGTTGAATTTAAAATCTTAAATTGCAAAGTAGCAAGTAACTTCAGCTGTCAGATAAATGTAGTGGACTAAAACGAACAGATATAAAAGTACGATATTTCCTTCTGAAATGTAGTTACAATGGGCTCAAAACATTTTTATTCTTTTTTAATCTGTCTAAACTATAAAGAGGTTATTCTCCAGCTTTGTGAAGGCTGTGAAGATGTAGCTCATATCCCTTATCACAAATAAAGGTAATGACTTGGCAACAACTGAAACAAAGATATCATGTGGTACATCAGCAGGGCAACATTTCCTGAGACTTGAACATATTCCAGCTGGAGGAAAGTGTTCTTTTGAGGGTTTGCGATGTTTGGTTTAATGTGAATGGTACAGGGAGTTGGTGAATCAAACTGATTTTATTTTGGGTTAAATACCAGTTGGACTCATTTCAGATTCTCATCAATTGTCCTCAGATTCACATTTCACTGCTTTGATTCTTATAATAATTTCAGATAATACACTGTTCTCTCCAGGTCTGGGGTTCTATACTCAAGTGTTTTAGCAATGAAACAAACTGCACTCATAGTCTTTGGTAATCTTTGCAGTTAGATTTTAATAACCTCCATTGCATGGGTGAATGATAAAAGTCATTTACTTAAAGCAGACATTTTTTTTTTTTTTCCCCACATATTTATAGTGTGAAATAGTCAGGAGCGTGTGTGCTTAACATTGTCCAGTAAAACAGTTCCACAGGTCCTGAACTGTGCTGATGGGTCTTTTACTTCTGTAACATGTTGACATCAATGTGTACAGTGCCCTATACTAATATTAGCAACTATGGCAACCCTCCCAACAACTTGTGGCTATGTAGGTGTGTCCGATAGTAGTTTTGGAGACTTTGTGACCTCAAAACACAACTAACGCCTGCAATTATCCAGCTATCCTCTGTGGTCCTTTGGCCACTCGAACCCTCCTCCTCACTGTGCGTGGGGTCAGTATAGACACGTCCTCTTCCAGGCCAATTCTTAACCTCTCCAGTTGCTTTAAACTTATTAAATATTGCCGTGATAGCTGAAACGGGCCTTTTCAAACATTTATTTTCCTAAAGCTATTTCATGATTTTTGCAACTCAACATGTATACATTATTACTGTGCACTTGTGTCTTTCCTGTTGTGATGGATGATTAAGGGAATTTGGCCCATGTGTCACCTCATATTTATACTCCAATGAAACAGGAAGTCATGGCTTTCAAAATAGATTTCAAAATAGACCCCTAAATCTAATAATAACAACATGAAAGTCTGAATAACATGTCCCCTTTAAAACTAATTTTGAATGCTTTAAATTTGAATTGTGTATTATTCCACTGCCGTATTACTACTTTTACTTAAGTATACGATTTGAATACTTTTACTGTTTGCTGACCATACATTCATTGTGATGATAGTGTACATTTTAGATTTATTATTATAAATATTTTTGTAATGGCTCAGAGACTGAGTGAATGTACCTTGTTATTCATACTTGAAAAGTGTATCCCCAGGCACTTCATAGGCAACAGTGCATTTGATACTAGTGTAACTGAAGAAATGCTTACAACGTTAAACTTTGCTTAATGGGGTGCCTCAGGGATCCATCTGCAGCTCTGCTCTTTTCCCCCTCCCACGACACCATTTATGACATGTGATCGCTGAATCGAGGGACACAAATCACGGGATCCCCTCTCTTTTGTGGGAGGTATGTGCTCGCCTACAGTCAGCACATTTTATCACAGCTTTTCTTTTCACATTTTTCATGGAGGAACATAACACTTTCAAAGCTATTATTTTCTGCCTTGACAAACATGAAATCTATCCCCTGGTAATAATAGAACTGCGGGAGGCATTTTTTAAAGAGGGAGCTCCGTGTACATTAAAAGATTTACACGTTTCTCCTCAGACAGGTTCAGGCTTTTATCTGTGTGTGATAGACAGAACCCTCTCTCTCTCTCTCTCTCTCTCTCTGTGTGTGTGTGTGTGTGTGTGTGTGTGTGAGAGAGAGAGAGAGAGAGAGAGAGAGAGAGAGAGAGAGAGAGAGAGGTGGAAACTAATTACATTTATCCAAGTATAGTATTTAAGTATTTAATTTAAAATCTTAAATGAGCATGCCAATGTTTGAACCCAATATAAATACAACCCACATACATGTTATAACACTGACAACCATTTCACAATACTGGAGTGTAAACATTAGTATTGTTTTTCCTACCTTTCAGACTGCCGTTGGTTTTAGTTTGTTCCAGTACACTATTAAAACCAACTTGTAGAGACCTGAAACATGATTAAGATAAGTAACCTATTCACAGTTTTATTTAACCAATCCATCATGGAGCTACACAGAAGAAAACGTTATGTCTCCACCAGGGAATATAGTCCCAGGAAAAGATGGCTTTTACCGAGAAATTAAAAATAACTGTCCATTCTACATTCGGATGTATGTGTAAGCAAGCAAAGCATTGAACTTTAAAGTGGGCATATCACCTGAACATTTCATTTTGAAAGATTCAGGGATTGATTATGAAATATTTGGTAAAATAACAGAAAAACTACATTTTTTTTTCTTTTCATTGAATTTGGCTTTCATCATTGAGACTGTAACAAAACAAACAAAAATCTAGAATCAAGAATTTTGAGTTTTCTCTTGTTTTGGCAACAGCCACATATTTTGTGTCTGCATAGCTCAGCTTGTAGAGCAACAGACTGGGATAAATAAAGTTTTATTTTACCTGCTAGATAATTGGCAGGCTCAACAGAAAATTCAAGATTTTCACACGCCAACATTTGATGTCCTATCTAATAAAGAATTTTTTACAGTGCAACTTTTACCTGGTAAAGTAAAGTAAAACTGGAAAAATGTCTTTTAGACTCCAGAAGGTTTAACTGCAAAGTAGCTAATAACTACAGCTGTCAGATCTATCTAGTTGAGTAAAAAAGTACAATATTTTCATCTGAAATGTACTACAGTAGAAGTACAAAGTACAGTAACATGGAAATGGTTAATAACTAACACAAATATCTCAAATTTGTACTTAGTAAATGTACGTAGTTATACTTTCTAGCCCTGAAAATCCAGGAACAGTCTTGGGTCAGAAATGTCTTTTTCAGCCGCTTTAAAAGGAAAATGGATTTTCATTAGATTCAGGAAGCTGCTGCTAAACGTTGGCGAGCTCATTCAGAGAGTTCCACTGAGGTCGGGTGATGTTCTGTAATTTCCGACCTCGAGCTAATCTGTACAGCATGCTGTGTGGTGGGAGCGCCATCTCCACTCGGGGGGTNGTAATTAAATACTCGCTCCCTAAGACACAGTGGGGTTCTGGGTCATAAAACAGCTGCTTTGCGAGTTTCTCCCTCTTTTCTGCTGCTTGACGTTATGTTTTTGGCAAGTGACAAACCCCAAGAGACTCTACATCGAATTTTAATGTTTGCAAAGCTAATCTCTATATTCACAAAGATCTCTGTTCACACTCGGCCACATGTCTAATCTTAACAGCTCAAACAGACTTTTCCAACCTTTTTCCTTTATTTAGCTAAAAAAAGTATTTCAAATTATGTGTCCTACAAAACTGTTCTTGAATTACTCTCATTGGCAATGTTTTGTGTAAAGCAAGAAGGAAGGAAAGAAGAAAGCTGTAATGTTCTTGTACCACTGAAAAAGTCATAGTTTGGAGGTAGTAAGTAGAGAAATTATGTACTATTTGCACTTGACTGTTGTTACCTGGAGAACTAGTGTGATTCAAGAACGACCTCCAGAGTTTTTGTGTGGGTGCAAAGTTTAGCTTCTTTGCCGTATTTTACTCAGATTTACAGATCAAATTCCAAGGATTGTGCTGGTTCCAGCCACCCTCCTCCTCCTCCCAACTGAAGCCCTTGGAGAAGTTTCCTGATAGAACTTTCTATGCACACTTCATTTGCAACACTCATTTAATAGCATAATAATACTATGGGTCAGTATGGGTGAGATGAGATGATGCAAAAATAATTGTTAACAGCTTGTCATCCATCTCTTGTACTTTGGAGATATTGCTGTCCTGCTTGACGTTTCTCCATGCTAGACTTGGCATGTGTACCACTTCATCGGTTGTTAGTGCTGGCCCACCACTTTCAGCTATTTCTGGTTTTAATTTGAAATGAAAGAGCTTCAATTAATTTATTTTTTTTTCCACAGCATCCTCACACATAAGATAGATACAGGCTCCATTAATAGCCTCATCTACTTTGTAGCATTTTTGTAGTGGCGGGCAGTCAGGGCCAGCAAAGCCTTCTCTGCTGGCCTAGAGATTGTTAGAATCATCAAATTATGTTTTTATAATTTAATATATATTTNCTTCTCTGCTGGCCTAGAGATTGTTAGAATCATCAAATTATGTTTTTATAATTTAATATATATTTTAATTAATGCTATCTGCATTTTACAAAGTTCGTTGCCATCAGTTTTGTTATTAACGTCATTTCATTGCTACGGTACTCTCTCCCTCAGTTGCTCTGCTTCCAGTGCAGCTCATATAAATTAGAGCTTTTATCCAATCAGATTTTCCCCCTGTGCTGTCTCTGAGTAAAAAAATCTAGCTTGAGGCCTTCAGACTCTCAACTGAATCCCCTCTGCTATTCAAGCAAATGGGACAATATTGTTGATTGTCATATTATTTAACCAATCATATTTCGAGTTTGCCATGTTGAGCGTATTCTTTGATGGGGCCTAGAAGGCCTTTGACAAGGTCTTCTAGTGCCTTGGCCTACGTCACTGGAGTACAGCATTATGCTAAAAAGCTGCAGCCTGCTATTCATCAGAAGAAGAAGAGAGCTGGTTAGCTGAGCTAACTCAAATAAACCTAGCATGTAATGTACGTAGCATTAATGTTTGTTTAAACTTTCTTTCTTGACGTTTAGATTTTTAGATGTAGTGCTTTAGATTTTTACTTAGTCCTGTTGTGTTTTTTAACGCACAATGGCTGAAGGAGGAGAAGAAATGCATTTACAATGCTTTTTTTTCACATTTTGGAACTGAAATGCACCAATGTACTGTACAGCTGTGTCATTGAACTCTTTATAAAGAAAGAAAGGAGGATGGACTTCGTCTTCAGATGATGAGCAGCTTTGGTAAGTTTNCTCTTTATAAAGAAAGAAAGGAGGATGGACTTCGTCTTCAGATGATGAGCAGCTTTGGTAAGTTTGGTGGATTTTTATGTGGCTGGAATCTGTGGAGAAGCCTGTTGATACAGCTTGTTATTTGTGTTTTACGGCATTTTTGCTTACTTGCTGGTCATATGAGTAAATGTGATGGTTATTGTTTGTTCTTGTTTCTTTGGTAATGACACTGATTTGGGGCTATGCCGTGTCTATTTGTGATGCAGCATCTTGTCATGTGTTTAATAATGCTACATCCTATTCATATCTCTGCAGTTAGTGTGTTGTAACTGTCATAGGTGTTGAACCTCATGTTAAATCACGTTATTCCACTCGATAAAGGTTCTGTCACTCTGAATATGGGGTGGTTACATCGAATAACAGCAGCCTATATAGTGTCATGCTGAGATTATTAGAAGGTGGTTTAATTGCGGGAGGATAGTTCTGAAGGCGTAAGTGTAAAATACACACACAGCCCACCACTGCATTTTTGTAACATTAGCCTGTCAGCTATGTGCAATTATGTTTGGAATTGTATGCTAGCACCCAGTGGCAGGCCATGCATTTTACACCCAGGCCTTCAATGCGATCCTCCCGCAATTAAACCACCTTCTAATAAGCTCACCATGACACTAGGGCTATATGCTGCTGTTATTTGACGTAACCACCCCATATTCACAGTGACAATCGAGTGGAATAAAGTGAATTAACACGAGGATCAACACCTATGTCAGTTACAACACACTAACTGCAGAGACATGAATAGGATGTAGCATTATTACGTATTATGACAGGATGCTGCATCACATATAAACATGGCATAGCCTAAATCAGTGTCATTACCAAAGAAACAAGAACAAACAGCAACCATCGCATTCACTCATACGACCAGTGAGCAAGCAAAAATGTCGTAAAACACAAATAACACAAGCAGTATTCAATAGGTTTCCCACAGATTCCAGCCACGTAAAAATCCATCAGACTTACCAAAGCTACTCATCATCTGAAGATAAAGTCCAACCTCCTTTCTGTCTTTATAAAGTGTTTGATGACACGGCTGTACAGTACATTGGTGCAGTTTTAGTTCCAAAATGTGAAAAAAAGCGTTGTAAATCCATTTCTTCTCCTCCTTCAGCCATTGTGTGTTAAAAAAAAACAAAAAAAAAACAACAGGACTAAGTAAAAATCGAAACAAAAAATCTAAAGCACTATATCTAAAAATCTAAACATCAAGAAAGAAAGTTTAAATAAACATTAATGCTCCGTTATGTGCTAGCTAGGTTTACTTGAGTTAGCTAAGTTAACCGGCCCTCTTCTTCTTCTTCTTCTCATGAATTTCTGGCAGGCTGTTTAGCTGTGTAGCATAATGCTGTACTCCGATGACNTTCTTCTTCTCATGAATTTCTGGCAGGCTGTTTAGCTGTGTAGCATAATGCTGTACTCCGATGACGTAGGCCAAGACCAGCTAGAAGGCCCTGACGTGTAAAAGAATACGCTCAACATGGCAAACTCGAAATCTGATTGGTTAAACTATATGACAATCAACAACATAGTCCCATTTGCTTGTATAGCAACAGGGATTCACTCAGATTCTGAAGGCCTCAGGCTAGATTTTTTTACCCGGAGATAGCACAGGGGGAAAATCTGATTGGATAAAAGCTCTAATTTATATGAGCTGCACTGGAAGCAGCGAAACTGAGGGAGAGAGCACTGTAGCAATGGAATGATGTTAATAACAAAGCTGATGGGAATGAACTTTGTAAAATACATATAGCATTAACAAAATATATATTAAATTATAAAAACATAATTTGATGATTCTGACGATCTCTAGGCCAGCAGAGAAGGTCTTGCTGGCCCTGACCGCCACTGCTACCACCCCTTTATGGTATTGAATTTTTCATGAGCAACACTTTAAGCGTAGCTTGGATGTGTAACATGAGCAAGCAAGGATTTTTAGAATGAATGCAAATGTTTACTTTATCAATTTGTTGCTAAAAAGTTGTGACTTGGTTTTATGATGTTCAAAGAAGTATGTGCGTGTTAGCTAAGTTAGTAGCCTAACAAATGAGGGGTTGTGTTTTGTGCCCCACTTATCCCACCTTCATTTTTGTAAAAATCAATTTTCAAATGTTTTTAATCACAGCTTTTTAATATGCAAAATAACCAAAAAAAATCTGTGTTTTTTTTTTTTTTTTTAATAAACACTGAAAATAATGAGCTCTATTTACAGGGGTGGAAAATAAATTACTCTCGTTACTGTAACAAAAATGTTTTTTTCTGTACTTGTACTTTTTTGAAAATGACTAAAAAAAAGTTTTACTTAGTACTTCGGTACATTTTGATTGACATCCGTTACAGAGTTAACAAAAACAAAAAAAAACAAAAAAAAAAAAAAANAAAAAAAAAAAAAAGACATTTAAAAAAAGCGCGAGGCTCCTCTCTGACAAATGCAGCCTGGCTCTCCCTGAGGTTGCTAAAAGTGTAGAGAGAGCGCTCAGATAACCCGAAAACCGATGAATTAGAAAAATGCAGTCTCTGGCCACATTTAAGCAACCAGTTTTGCTTTATAAACAAAAAGCACACAGCTACATCCTGCAGTGCAAACTTCGCTTGCTGGAAAACGTGAAGTTATGGCTTGTCAGAACTCAGCATCAAACTTCCATGTGAGGTAAGTTAGCTAACTTTATCCTGTTAATTATTTATGCTAGTCACTAGCTTTGCCAACATTTATGTCCAAAATAATATGCTTTCACTTGTTTCTGGGTTGCAGTTTTGCTAGGTACTGAAAAATGCACAAGTTAATGTAAGTTAAGGGTAGCTACTGAGCTAATTGATCTGAGCCACATCTGCCTACCATACAAATTAAACTTTGTTTTTTATGAGTTGTGTTTTTATCTTTCACCAAAGTAGTTTAAAATTATGTATTTTTGCATTTTTTTTTGTAGCATATACTGTACTTTTTACTCAGAGTACATATAAAATACTTTTTACTCTTATTTACTGTAAGTACATTTTTATACAGGTATTTTACTTGAGTAAAGTATTTTATTACTCATACCACCCATCTATTTGTGTGAGTACAAGTTTGCTAAGCACATTAAATCCTTCTGTTTCCTGCTTCTTCAACAAAACTTAAAAAAAAAGCAGCAAACAAACAGCTATAAATCCCATTTTATCGCTCCAGCATTCCTCAGAATAAACATTCTCTGTTATAGAACACTATTAGGTATCGCTGTGCAAACACCAAACCCAGGATATCTCCTCATCGCATGCATTGCTCATACAGTATCTGTGTGATCAGAGGTGTGGGTTCCTTTTACTCCGAGTGTTTATCTCACATTTCATCCATCTTTTTTAATGACAAGAACCAGGTGGTGTCTGAGTTGTCCACACACTTCACTGATGCACGTTTATCAGGCTTCATACGGCATAACAGCCACGTTCAGCTTTAGTACTGCATGTACATATATAGCTATAACTCAGTTTTCATCACAGGAGGGAATGAATATTGGCTCTGTCTCATTGGTTCTGATATTACCATTTTAACAGCCTTTTTGGGATCATATTGCAGGACGTACATTTGCTTCCTTTCTGTGTAAATGACTACTGTATGTGCATGGAAGTGGAATGCATCCTGCACAAACTATCTGTGCTCATGATATATCTTTCATCACACTGGATAATGCACACCGGTTCCACTCCACTGCTGCTGAGATTGCCGTTTCGACAAAAATTGGGCATAAGGGAAAGAGAATGTTTATCATGTCTGCCCTGATGCAGATCCAGTGTTTCTCTGCACACAAACTCAGGCCCTTTATCAAACATGTTATCATGGTCTTGGGTTTGTGTTGTCAACCCAGCAAATGGTCTGCGACTGAGGCTTGAAGACACACAACCAGCAATAACAGCACAAGATGTTTCTGTTACAGTATATGTTACATTTACATTAATGCATTTACTCAGTTATTGTGCTCATGTACAAATTTGAGCTGCTGGTACTTGATATTGGTACGGAGATTTTCTAATTTTATTTAACCACATTCAAAATGGAATAAATACGGCTGTTCTCAGGTAAATAATATCAACTCTGTAAAACATGATGCATTTTAGACATAAGCAAAATTATTTTAGAGAATTTACTAAAGCTATAAAACAACTTTAATCCCAATCTCAGGTCAGGTCAGGAGCATGTGCTGGGCTGCATGTTGCCGCATCCACCTTGCGACAGAAACGCCCTGGGTCCCAGTTGGCAACCATCCTAGCAGACATGCGGTCCATCCCTATCTTGCAGAGGTACCCATCCATTTGCCGCAGCCTGGGCATCTCCTCGGCCTGGTCCAGTCACTGGGGTCCTCAGCAATGAGGCACCTGGTGCTGGATCATCCTCAGAAAATCTTGCCACATGGCCACATCTCACAACTGGCGCTCCCTCACAATGCTGTTAATTGGTCTCATCTGGGCCTCCTGGAACAACCACATGTTCAACACAAATTCAAACCAGTGGTACCCAAGAATTCTCCGGAGAGACAGAGTACCGAAGACATCCAGTCGTCTCAAGTGACTGGTAAGTGTCCAAGTCTCACAACCATAAAGTAAGACAGGAGCACCAGGACTCTAAAGACTTTGAACTTCTTCTTCTTGCAGAGATATCAGCAGCACCATACCCCTGTCCAGTGACCCCATGACCCCCAGGCCCACCCCAGTCTCCCGTGTGTCATAAGACGAGTTCCCAGAGACATGAATGTCACTGCTGAGGTAGGTGAATCTCTCAACGAGTTTGACACTCTCCCCGGCACTCAATCTCAAATCAGAAAAATTCAAAAAGTCAGAAATACAAGGATTCAGCAGATATTGAATATTGAAACATAAACCTAGAAAGGGAAAAAAAGCATTATATGTTAACAATAGAGTTGTTTTTGCTGTTTAATGTTTCATTTCATTTTTCATTTGTCTTTCATTTACCAGATTAAAGCTGCACTTGAAAAAAAATATTAGTCAGGACAAAAAATATTGGCTCGTGAAATTTTGGCTTGTCTCTTGAACCTTCTTTTTTATTTTAGTTTTTTAAGCTTTAAAAATATAAAATGAAAGAAAGGTGAAAAAGAGAAATAAATCTTAAAGAAAGTCTAGTTTTACTTCTGTTCTAATAAAATATCTAAAATTAATTATTGTTCAAAGCAAGTTATTGATTTGAAAGTTCTTCATTTTAGTAGTTTCTAGAAAATTACACACACACACACACACACACACACGCGCAATAAATATCTTACATTTAGAAAAAAATCTACCACAAGACTAAAAAAAAAAAAAAAAGCAAAAAATCATTTCATGATAGAAAATTTGAATGGGTTTTCATGAAAAGTTTCATTCTTGAGATTCTTGAGTTAAAAAGCAAATGACTACACACACACACACACACACACACACACATATATATATTTTTTTTTTTGNTTTTTTTTTTTGGGGGGGGAGGGGGTGTAAAAATGGCAGCTCTTCGACAGGTCGAGAGATCTGTTTCAAAATGAACTAATGCCGCATATCAGCAATTTTTTTAGCTCAGGCTAACTTGTAATGTTTTACATTTATTTGGGAAGGTGGTCAGCAATCTTGTGACAATCTGAAGTCGGCCTTGTGTTGCAAAAGGTTAAAATTTAAGAACCCTTGGTTTACAGCATAGTGACATAGCGGCTCTCCCGTGTGTGCCATCCGCATCCCATAATTCAAGGGAATGGGGGGAGGGGTAGTGGGGAGAAGAGGCAGTAAATTTGCTCTAATGCTTAAAACCATTAATCTCCAATAGTTATGTTTGAAATTCACATCACTTCATGGCAATCTAAAAAAACAACACTGTAATGACTAACTAATTTGTAATCTAATAAGCTTCATTCCCACTTGAATAAACAATGTGAGATTCGTAAAATAAAGGTTGTGGTTTCACTCGTTGTAACCCTCAGTGGCTCAGTTTTTTAGTCGAGTTTATTTCCCAAAGTCACTGCTAGATTATTCCTTCATTACTGAGATCACTTCATTGCTGTCTTTAATGGATGCAGTTGGGCTGCAGGCCAGTAGAGTCATTTTCAACTCTGCTGCTCTAAGAAATGACTCATAGTTGCGTCCAATGAGGTGACTGTCAGCGGGCTAATCTCAGCATTTTTCTAATTAAAGGAGAAGCTTTCACAGTGTTGACATAAAAACATGATCAGATGCTCGGGAATGGCGGCGTCGTTGATGAGTGGGAGTGTGTTTGATCTCCCTGGAGCTTCACAGTGTGTCAGAGATTTGATGGATCGGTCACCTGCATCAACCCCAACATACACACATCATCCCCCACTGGCAGATGATGAGGGTTGTGGAGAGATGGATATTCACTAAGTGGTGCTGACTTGCCATTCCTCGCCTTCCTCTCTTTGTATGTGTGTGTTCTTGTATGTATGACAACAAACATCCCCACAAGGACAGAAGGATTGACAGACGTGTGTGTGTGTGTGTGTGTGTCTGTGTGTGAGTTTAATGTATATGTATGTGACTGAGATGGCCTGAGGTCAGCTTTCTGTAAAGGTGACCTAAGGATGAGAGATCAAGGGAGGAGAGGAGAGGAAAGGAAAGGAGAGAAATAAGCACAGGAGACAAGAGGAGATGAAACCAGCCAAGAAGAAGAGAAAATGAGAGGAAACTAGGAGAGAAGAGTAGAGGAAATAAGAGGATAGTCCTGACCAGCCAAGGAGAGAGGAGAAAAGAAGATAAGAGGTGACCAGAAGAGGAAACAAGAGGACAGGAGAAAAATGAGGAGTGGAGAAGAGAGGAGAGGAGAAAAACAAGGAGAGGAGACAAGACCAGATTAAAACATCCAAGCAGGAGAAGAGAAGAGAGGAGAGGAGGAGATGGTAAGGAGAAAGGGGGAGGCCAAAAGACTAGCTGTGAGATACCCTTCCACTCTCAGACGCTCCTTTGTGAGGATAGCTGACTAGCATAGTTGTCGNGGGACCAGGACTACCTGTGATTCACTGACCACAGGTGTCAGTCAAACCTGGCCTCGCTGCCAGAGGAATGTGATAAACAAGGCTGTGTGGTCTTAGAGTCCCGGAGCGATGAGCACCTAACGGCTGCGGCTCAAAAATGCAACGGCTGAATCAGACGTTTCGAGCTGGTAACACCTGGGGTGCAAAGAGAGAAACACACCCCTATCTCTGCTCCTTCTTTGTGTTTTTAGGGCTGTAATCGTACTCCGGCTCCTGCTGCCTGGAGGCGATATGAGCAAAGGTTACTGTTCAGTCATCGAACAGTGCACCTTTCTTCCTTCTCAGGTTCCACTTCAGTACTTTCATTTCAGCAGGCTGAGAACATTTTTCAGCCAGTAAACTACTTTTTCAAGGGAGGGGGGGAGACACTGAGCTAACAGAGTTAGATCAGTGAGCTGAGCTGAGCTGCAGAAAATACGATTTGTCAGGAAATTGTCAATCTCACAGAATAGTATTTGCACTTGAAAAATACTTGACTTACAAAATATTCCTTAAGAATGTAAGAAAACACTGATTTGATTAATGCACCTGCAGCGATTTTTTCTTTGTTTAAGAGACTGTTGTAATATAGAAAAATACTCCATTACAGTGCTGCATTCAAAATCTTACAAAAATATTAGCGGATAAATGTACAAAGTAAAGTACTCAAGAATGGTTTCTTTCAGAAATGACCAAGAAATTAAAGTGATCGTACCTTCTGCAATCATGCATAAGTGTTCGAAGGCAAAACATTGAAATTTAAGATGGGTGTATCACCTGAACATTTGATTTTGAAAGATTAGAAAAAAAGCCAGGAAAACTAAAATTTTTTTTTGTTTTTGTTTTGGAAATTGGTTGTCAGTAACAACGTATCTGCGGGTATAATTGGTTTCAAACATGCACAGTCAGTGGTATGGTCTTTTAAGTGGGAAATAAAAGGCTCAATGATAACTGCCTTGTCCCTAAGTTCATGTATGAGCATTCTACATTTGACCTGAGTGGAAAGTTAATCTGTGGGAGTGAGGAACAGAAACTACAGTGGAACATGAAGCAGTGAGAGGAACAAGAGGGCGACAGCCGCTGGTTACATGCAGGTTAATAAAATATACGAGGTGCGAGATACTGAACCTGCACACAGACGCTTTCACACTACTGCATGCTTGTCAAAAAGAGTTTAATGTAGCATTTATACAAAGTAGTGAAAGAATATTGTACAACAGAAATGATACCATAGTACATTAACTGAAAATCCTTTTTATATCTGAATCAGCACAATCACATTCCCCCGAAGAAGCCACTAACTTTTGCTCTCCTTTTTGTAACACGAAATCTTAGTTGTCAGCACTTTACAGCACATCCTTCATCATATTTTTCTATGACAGTGAACTTCACTGCATCTCAGGCTTACTTTTTTTTTTTTTTNCTTTTTTTTTTTTTGATGGTTTGTCAAACTTTTCACAGTGTTGCTATGAATGTATAGCAGAAAATGAGATCTGACTCGGGGAAATTTTTTCCACACTTCATTCTAAAATGTTCTTTAAAAAAAAAAAAAAAAAAAATTGGGGGGGGCGGGTATTCTTGAAACTAAAAAAAAATCTTTTATCTCTGGGGAACTTCGAGAATAGTATAAAAACACTATAAAATAAAAAATGCAATTCATGATTCTTGAAAAATTTTAATTACAAGGAAAAATATCAGAAAAAACAAAATACAGGATGTATTTTGTTGTTTCTATTCCAATAGAAACAACCCCCCTCGCCCCCCTTCCCCCCAAAAAAAGGGATCAGAAAATCAGAGATTTTCACGTCAAGTGACATGTGAAATGTGTTGTCAATTACAGAATTTTTTACTTTTTTTTTTTTTTTAAGCACTGATTTTTGGCTGGTAAATGAAAGCTTAAAAGACTAGATTGTAAACAAAAACCTGAAATGTTAATAGCTCTTAATACATTAAACAGTTTAGTGATAGAAACTACACTATCATAACTAATATAATGCAGTATTATAACTAATATAACATTATGTTAGGATGTTACCACAAGCATTCATTATGGGGAAAATGTAATTTTCTCTCAAATATCCATTTCTCTTTCCACTGATTGACACATTGATCGATGCTGTCCAAAAATGACCTCAAACCTGACCTGATGTTTAGACTAATCAGAGCTGAGCTGAGTTCAAGTTGATGACACATCCTGCTGTTTTTTGAACTCGATGCATCATTTTGAGAGCAGTCATACTGAAACTGACTTCAGAGTCAGACTGAAGGTAAGTGCCAGTTTTAATCTTTTTCTTCAGTATTGTCTGATTCAGGCTTTGATTACTGAATGTGTGGTTTGCTTGAAGTACTTGTACACAGTATTCAAGTAAAAGTAAATGCATACTTTAAAATCTAAATACAATAATTCTTTAAGTGAAACTAATTTTCTGAATGCCAGACCAGATTTTAGTTTAATGAAAATAATTTAAAATTGAATTTATCAGTAAATATCAGTTAATTAGGGTTTTAATGTAAATGCCATGTCTTCAGACTCAGTATGGGTTAAAATAAAACTTATTCAAGTAGACATAACTACTTGAAATATTAATTTGGAACAGACTAACCAAAAATGTGTTTGAATTTGTATTATTATAGACATCTTCTGAGTTTGTTGTTCTATATTTCCTGGCCATTTTTATGCTAATGTTATTTAAATGTCTCCTTCAAACAGGAAAGACCATAAAAGGCTCTGGGGTCATTATGGATTCGCTGGAAATTGATGACAGTGTTTATATAAATAGACATCTCACCATGGAGGGCCTGGTGAGCCAAGGTAAATACAACAGAATCTGATGCATAGTTAATTTGGTGTCTGGGGCCAGATTTCCATCTGGTTATTGCACAGTTTTAAAGGAACATACTGGTGATTTTGCAAGTTTGAGTCTCAATAATTACAGCCTGTATAAATGTTACACTACACTACTGCCAAGCATTTTCCAAATAAATATAAAACTACATTTTAGATTTATTTTTCCTACCTTCCATGCAGCCATTGATTTCAGTTAATTTCAGTATACTATAAAAATCAACTTCTAGAGACTTGAAATATGCTTGAGGAAGGTAATCCATCACAGTGAATAAATGTCATTCTTATTTTTGCCGACATGGAGCTGCACAGAAGAAAATGTATGTCTCTGCCAGGGAATATAGTCCCAGGAGAAAAAAAAATGACTGTGCTTTCTACATTCAGATATACATGTTAACAGATGAAACATTGAATTTGAAGGTGGGTGTGCCACCTCAACATGATTTTGAAAGAGCAGAGGATTTGGCAAAATAACTCAAAAACTGAAATATGGTTTTATGTTTTGGAAATTGGTTGGCAGTAATATAGTGTATGTGCAGGTTATATTCATTCGGCTCAAATATGAAAAGAGGAAAAAAAATTACCAGTATGGTCCTTTAAGTGAATTTCCAAAACAGTTGTAAAGTAAAACACTAATTAATGTGTGTTTTCTTCAGCTATTGTTATGCAAATAAGAAGGCATGACAATTCGAATTCTTAATTAAAGAAGCATTGGCAACTCTGGTACATGATGGTATATACATTGCTGCTGCCCAAGATGCCATTTATTTTAATGTATCTGCATCTCTTCTGTCCATGCACTGGAAAGAGAGGACGGCAACAAGGTTACCTGACCTCATTTAAACCAGGATGATTACATGCAAATAGTCTTGCTCTTGTGAGGTTGAGTGGTAGTCACACACCACTGCTTCTTCTTATGGGGTGGTTATGAACCCTCCAAACCTTTAAGATCATCTTGCTCTGCTTTCTGTTCCTCGAATCATAACTAAACATGGGGAAGCAGCATTTAGTTTCTGTGCACTTGTTATTTTCAGAAAGTCTGTAGTCAGCCACATCACTGAACTTTTTCAAATCAAATCAAGGCTGAAAACATTTCTGTTCACCGTTGCCTTTTATTAACCTGAGGCTATTTATCTCTGCACTGTAGCACTTCTTTTAGCTCTTAAACTCTCAGTTTTATTGTTTTAAATGTTCTTTTAATCTTTTTAACCAATTTGTTTAATTGATTCTATTTTATATCTTTATTTCCTTTTCTTTGTTTTAATTTTAAGTATTTTAAATCTACATAAAGCACTTCGAATTGCATTTATGTCTGAAGGGTGCTGTACAAATAAACTTGCCTTGTCTAGTGGGAGAAGCAAAAAAATTAGCACTAACATAATTGTTTCCAAAAGCTTTCATTATGTCTTCTCTTTTCCAGTACGCCAAGTTTCCCACCTCAGTCAAGCAAACGTATTTGCAATCTTTCAACGTTCCCATTCAGTTGTTTAATGAACAAATATCAGACAAATTGTGCATAAAAAATAGATGGTTGGAAACCTACTTCATGTTCTCATTACTTATTGGGCCATTGCACCAACATGTTTTTTTGTTTGTTTGTTTATCATCCTGCTCATCTTTAACATTATTATTATTATTATTATTATTATTATTATTATTATTATTATTATTATAGTTGAGTGCCAGTAAAGACATTCAGCCATGCAAAGATGACACTGTTACAGGTACTTGTGTTGAAATATGTACATATCTACAAGTATAAATTTATGTTTTAAAAAATCCCTTGAACCACTTATTTATTTTGATGTTTTAAACTTACATACATTTTATTAATAGATAAATATGTCTTTGCTTTAGGGAGTTTTCAAGGAAGAAAGCAGTCTTTCAGATGTGTTGTCATGTGTCTGGGATTATTGTGTGTTGTCCTGTTGGCCAGTAACATTGGACAGATTATCTACTGTAAGTAATTTGATCACCAAAAACATAAATGGTTGTTTTAACAGTTGTGTTCTGGTTTTATATTATTTAGTAATGTGCAACCTTCTAAACATATCTTAAAGATGACCTCTTCCAGTTAGCTGATGTAAAAGACATCCAGAATAAACATATTCAAAGTCACATCCTATTTACATGCGCAACATAAGCAACTGTTCTCAATACTTTTTGATTCATTTTTTCATTTCACAGATGAAGCAATCAGCCGTCGTGCATTGGTAGACACAACAGAAGGGAGTTACAACACTTTGACTCAAGACAAGGACAATCTCCAAAATGATTACAACACCCTGACTGCAGAGAGAGACCAATTGAAGATTAGCTACGATTCTTTGGCTGAAGAGAAGCAACAATTGAAGAATGAATACAACAGCATAATCCAACAACAAGAACAGCTACAGAATCGTTACGACAACCTGACTAGGGAGAAAGACAGTTTACAGACGAGCTATAACAACCTGACGCAGGAGATAGGCCAGTTTCAGGACAGGTATGATGCATTACAAACCAATTACAATTCCATGGCTAAAGAGAGAGAACAGCTTCAAACCATTAATACAGTTTTGACTGATGAGATAAACAATTTCAAAACCACTTTGAGTAATCTGAGAAATGAGACAGACCAGCTACAGGCAAGTTACAACACAATGAAGCAGGACAGAGATCAACTGAAGATCAGTGATGATTCTTTGGCTAAAGAGAAGCAACAACTGAAGAATGAATACAACAATATAATCCAACAACAAGAACAGTTACAGAATAGTTTCGACAATCTGACTAGAGAGAAAGACCATTTACAGACAAGCTGTAACAACCTCACAATGGAGATGGGACAGTTTCAGGACAACTACAATGAATTAACAACAGAGAGAAAACGGTTACAGACTAGCCTGACTAACCTGTCTAAAGAAAAGGACCAGTTACAGACCAATTACAATTCTATGGCTAAAGAGAGAGAACAGCTTCTAACCATTAAGACAGTTTTAACTAATGAGATAAATAAGTCCAAAACCAATTTCAGCAATCTGAAAAATGAGACAGACCAGTTACAGACAAGTTACAACACAGTGAAACAAGAGAGAGATAAAATACAGACAAGTTGTAATGAAATGCGGACAGACCATGAAGTGTTGCAGATTGATCATAAAACACTGACTGAAAGTAACACACAGCTTCAGACCAATTACAGCACCTTGCAAAAAGAAAAAGATGAGTTACAGACTCTTTTCAGTGCACTGACAGCAGATCGAGATCAGCTGCAGAAGAACTACTATTCATTGCAGACCGACAAGGAGCAGCTGCAGAGCAGATACAACACACTGAGTATGGGGGAAAATCAGCTCCGGACCAGCTACACTTCACTGTGGAAAGAGAAAACCCGGTTGCAAACCAATCTGCATAGAGTCGAGCAGCAGTTACAGACATTACAAACCAACTACAAAAGCTTGACTACACGCAGAGATCAGTTAGAGAAGGAGATTGACAAGATGGTTGTTAAAATAACAGGTAAACTTGCAAAAAGTTTTTACATTATTGATTTTCCTAATGTACACTTTTATTGATATACTTAAATGACAATGCAAATAATATTGCATGTTTAAACCCAATGAATACTACCCACATACCTGTTACCTTGCTAACAGCCATTTTCCAAAACATAAAACTGTATTTTAGTTTTTCTGTTATTTTACCAAATTCCCGAATCTTTTGAAATCAAATGTTCAGGTGACACACCCACCTTAAAATTTAATGTTTTCTCTGCTAACACTTGTGTCCGAATGAAGAAGTGATGGTCATGTTTGATTTCTTGGTAAAAGCCGTCTTCTCCTGGGACTAAATTCCATGGCAGCAAATACTATACGTTGTCTTCCGACAAAAAAAAATTGAATAGACATTGTATTTGCTGTAGTAGATGACCTCCAGCAAACTCAGGCACATTTCAAGTCTCTATAAGTTAATTTTTATAGTGTACTGCAATGAACTGAAACCTGCGGCAGTCTGGAAGGTAGGAAAAACAATTCTAACATTTACTGCTCCAGTAATATGTTTTGGGAAATGGTTGTCAGTAAGGTAAAGGATATGTGAGTTGTGTATATTTAACCTTTTTGTAATATGTTCTTTATTATCTTACTTCATACATAGCTATGAATTGTGAGACTGGGTGGAGGAAGTTTGAGATGAGCTGTTATTTCGTCTCCAGTGAGAAGAAAAACTGGACAAAAAGTCAACAAGCCTGCGAAGCCAAAGGAGCCGATCTGGTCATTATAAACAGTAGGAAGGAACAGGTGAGAAAGAAAGAAAGAAAGAAAGAAAGAAAAAGATACAGTGGGGAGATAAACTAGAAACTGCACATTTTCAGAAGTTAGAACCTCCTCGCTGACTGGCCACTATTTCTAATGCTAAGCTAAAGAAGACTGGGTTTAAGTTTGAGGCAGAAGATTTTATTTACACATAAACCCTAAGAATGATTAAATTTTTGATAGGTAAGAAAATAGCTAAGATTGGAGATGGTTGGGCTTAGGTAAAGTTTTGGTGTAGTTGTATGGGTAAGACTTCCTTCTCTGCCAGAACTATTTTTGGATGTATAAGAATGTCTCAGTATCAGTATGGTAGCTAGCAACCTGTTAGTGACTAGCATGCTGATTACCTGGTATCAGGTAAATTAAATGCTGTGCTACGTGTTATTTGGTTGCTCCACAACAAACTCCAACCATGTGATACCATAAATGTATAAATTTATCAAGATAAGTAACTTAAGTAACCAATGCTACATTCATGTACTCCATGTAAACTCCCACTTCCCATTTTGGAAGTCGTGACATATGTATGTTTTGTCTCATTTTTTTTGCTTTGTGCTTTTTATCAGGTCATCAACTAATTGTAGGTTGACTTGTTATTCTCTGTGGGTATATATCGCCCATCGCCCTTTCTTTCACTACTTGGATGTTTGCCTGTTACGAAGATATTGCTGCAGTGTTGTCAACTCTTTTCTGTGGAAAGTCACCAAGGCCTCCTCTAAACGTCACCAGAAGTCACTAGGCAGCGTTATTAGCTAATTGACATACGTGACGTCACCAAGCAGCGACTTGCATGTCATTGTTTTATTTGCATTGCCAAGTTGTCTCAAAGTGATTCTAATATTGTTCCCAATCTTGAGCATATCACGTGATTCTGAGAGAGAGTTTCTGAAATGATGACTGGGCATAGTTAGACATTTACAATAATTAAAAGATTTTTTATGAAGGGTATAACAATCTCAATACAGATCTGATATATATGTATCGATGAGACAGCTGCAGTGTATGCAGCTGTCTCATTGCTGAACAGCTGCAGCCACAACCAAGAGGGACAGATTTGCGATGAATCTCTTCTTGTGAAAGTCGCTGGTGTACTGTCACCGAAAAAAAAGGAGTTAGATTTGCAGCTAGGTTCTTTTTTTTTGTTTTAAATCACGAAAGGGGTCTTAAAAGTCATTAGATCTAGTGATGAATCTGCTAAGTTTGTAACACTGCGTTGCTTATCAAAACTTGACTGGAGAAAGTGTTTTTGGCCCAATAAATCTCAGTGTGCAGATCAACCTCTTTTTCTTGCTAATCAGCCATCATCTCATCAACATTTCCTGTTTGTTTGGAATAAAAACAGATTGCAACTGATAGAAGCTCAAAAATTCTGAACAAACTTAAATAATCACTGTTGTTCTTGCCTCTTTGTGCGACACTACCAGGCATTCATCAATGAGTTATTAGAATCGGGTGAAAACTCCTGGATAGGTCTGTCTGACACAGTGACTGAAGGGACCTGGATGTGGGTGGATGGGACACCGCTTACCACAGCGTAAGTTTCTATTGCCTGTTCTAGGATTACAACATCTGACAACAGTAAAGCTGGAGTGTAATCATTTTTCAGAAAGGAATGTTTATTTTCAGCTTTTGATTAAGAAAAGTAACAGCTCTGTGCTTTTGCTTTACTTCTATTCTTCCATTGTATTTTCTTGAGAGCATGCCAATAACTTGAACAACAGCTCAAAAACTACCAGTCCTATTTACATAGGACTAATATTGCCTACAGATATTAAGTAATTAATATCTGCAGGGATCATTTTAATGAAATCCCCTGATAATAACACAACGGGAACTGAGTTCTCTCTAATTTCAGCCGTAATTTCTTTATGGTAAATTTTCTTGTTGTTCTCTGAGATCTGTCCTTTAATTCATAAGATCCTGACCAAATATGATAGGTAGAGGAAGAAGTAATATAACTGCAGCCACAGCAGTAATGTTTACAGTGAAATTCACTATTTGGGTGATAAATCAGACCTTACATTGTATTCCTCTACGATGAAAAGAAACCTTAAATTTGGGAAATCTACCACTGGTGATGCTGGTTTGAGTTTCCATGTCTGCAGGTCAAAGGATTCAGTCCAGAAACAATGACAGAAGGTTTTAAAATGGTGTCTCAGAGAGAGAGTAATCTAAGGGTCTGTTATCTGTACTGCAGGTACTGGCAGCCCGGGCAGCCCAATAGCTTCAGTGGAAACCAGGACTGTGGAGAAATGGTACACAAGCCATCAGGCAGTGTGGGAGAGTGGAACGATGATGGCTGTTTCTCTGACCAGCTCTGGATCTGTGAGAAATAGGATTAAAGTGATTGACACAGTAATTAATCTCAATTTTATGTTAACTAAATATAAACACTTATTTTTTTCTTTTTGAGCAGTTTTGATAGATGCAGAGCTTGCCATATATTAACTGTTGATTTCCTTTACATATTTAACTGCAGCATCAGTTTCAACATACAGTATAATGAGGGAATATCAGTGTGTTGCTCATATGTATTATGATTCCATTTGATTCATGAATATGTAACCCATGAGATTTCCCAGTCACTTGTTTGTCTTGTCTGTACTGTCGGTGGCCTTAGGCATAGCTTCAGATATGTCTGCAAATTTCCATCTGTGTGATTAATATGCATGAAAAAATTTTACGTTGCGAGTAACGTATATTGCATTACACAGTGGTACACAATTTGCATATGGTATTAATTATTTACTTGTGGCTATACTAACTTTCTCATGTATTACTGGTGAATTGAGCGGCCCTGGCACAATTAATTTTGTATAATCTCTGTATTATCCCAAATGTGCTGTGTGCTGTTTGTGTTTGAGGTATGTGAACAGCTGGCACAGAGCAGTTAATTATTTATTGAGGGAAACAATTTTATCTCCCCTGGGTGCTTTAATTGCATCTATGTTTATACTCAACACCAGAAAGCACATGGTGACGCCTTACAATATCAAAAGGAATATGTTATACAGGTTTCCATGTCCATTTTTTTTATTATTTTCATTAAGGAGTCTGTTTTGAAACCTTCTGATGCTTTAATGTTTAGTGTTTAATGTTTGAATTACACATCAGTCCACTTCTACTCTCTCTTGCTGTAGCACCACTGTACATACTGAGTGAAAACAGTTCCTTTTCAGGCTTGAGCTGGCAACACTCATGGACTGTGAACTGTGAATGCTGGCCAAATACTTGTTTAGTAGCCTTATACTTTGTGGGCATATAAATTCAAATTTATTACATGTTGGCATCAACTTTTTAGAGCAGTAAAAAACTAATCAAAAGCAAAGCTTTTGAGACAATGCAGGAGCTATGAGTTTGACTTACTGGATGTATTTTTATAGGCTTTAACCTTTTTGACACATACAGTACTTGCTAATATATTACACCATAAAAATGAGGGAAAATTGCAAAAATCATAATATGTCCTATTTTAAACTCAACATAAAAACATCTTCAAGGCATCCTTTTCCAAAAAAGGAAAATTAGACTTGATCGTGTTATTTTCCTTGGATAAAAACAATAAATAAAGCTGAATCATCTTGAAACAAAATGTCTGGACTCTTGAATTCCTTTATATAAAATGTATGCAATTATGTGGAGAGAAAGGTTGGACAAAATATCACAAGCTATGTCCAAAAAAAAAAAAAAAAAAAAAATCCCACAGAACTGGATCCTCTCTGACACAGCTCAGTGAAATCTGTCCATTAATTCCTTAAAATTAGAATTTATTGCACAGCTCTTGCATCAGACTGCACCATATTGTACAGGTGGTGTTTCTGTTGCGTTCCTCCCTGAATGTCAGTCTGACAGATGATGGCGCAGTGACACATTCTCATCATAAGTACTGACAAAGTTTCTAAGGGCTGTTACATAATACCGTGTCAGAAGAAACGTCACATTTTTGGCTACAGAGAGGAATTGGCAGCATATGAGCAGTATACAGCACAGATCTGTTTAGTGGTCAGAGAGGATATGCTTTGGCATGTGGGTAGTTTTGGGTGTGGTGATGGTTACGCTGAGGGGGCATCTCAACCATTAATTGGACTAAGCCCTTTGATTCCCCACAGAGGGGAGTCCAGTCCAAGCCATTCGTGGTTGGGTGGTTGGATGGGATAGAGGCGGGTGGTGAGGTTAGCTACCTCACTAAAAATAAAAGATCAAGCAACTTCAACTAGACACATTGGTCTGGTTAGACACTGCAGAGTGGATGAGTGCTGTGCTGTTTGAAACTAAGTTACAGTAAATGTTGTGCATACACTCACTTGATGACCTAATGTATTTGCATAAATAGGGTTACCTTTTAAAGCATGTAGCATCTACTGGGTATCAAATCTAACTGTGGTACATGCAATATTCAGTAAGAAATTAGAAACATTAAAAGGGTCATATAGATTACCATCTTCTTGATTTTATTTAGAAGTCTATTTTGACACCTTTGCAATGTTTTAAAATGCAAAATAAGTAAAATAAAAGGTTTATATAGCACATTTCTAGAAGAGACATCACAAAGTGCTTTACGGAACACTTCAAAGACACTGCAACAATTCAAGGACATTAAAATTCAGTGACAGACAACATGTTAGACATGTCTTCAGACTAAAATAGCTTAAAAACTCACCGTACATAGCGTATGATATTTACGCCTTGTACGGTGGGTTTTTAAGCTATTTTTAGTTTACAATCCAGGACTAAGTACACAATATTCTTAGGCAAAAGCAAGCTTCAAAAGATGAGTCTTTAGGAGCCATCACTCAAAGAACCCTTAGTCTTGAGTCTAGAATGAGGAACACTGAGCAAACCCTGATCGGAAGACCCAAGGGACCTACTCATGGCATAAGGCTATAGAAGCTCACTGATACAGGCAGGAGACTGACTGTGTAGAGCTCTATAAGTAAGAACTAGAAATACACATGAATCCACTTCTACTCTCCCTTGCTGTAGCACCACTGTGCAGAGTGGAAATGGACCTGCTCTGTTCTAAGTGGCCAGCTTCGACATGGCAGATGTTGGCCAAACACTCATTTACTAGCCATGTGCTTTGTGGGTGTGGCTGTGTCTAACCAGGTGTGTTAACATGTTGACATCAACATGTTACAGAAGTAAAGGACCAAACAAAAATGAAGCTTTCAGGGCATTTCAGGGCCTTTGGGTTTGGCTGACTGGATGCATTTCTATAGATGTCAACATCTATAGAAATGACACTTTGACACTGTTCCGCACATATGTTCATCTACTGTATAACTCCTTAAAAATGAGGGAAAATAAAAAGCATAATATGTCACCTACAGTGCATGTTTGCAGGCATCAAAATCAATATTTCTAAATTATTGTGCATTTGCTGCTAGCTTTTATTTGAGATGTTCTGCCTGCCCTCTAACATTTCTCCCGACAGAAGCTCAGGGTGAAATGTAACTGAGCTCAGCCAGTCAGGAAGCAGATTAAAATTCAGCTGACAGAAAACATAGCTCTATTTTTAGTGGCCTGGACTAAATTTTCTCATCACACCCCCAGGAGTCCTGAATGAATAATGAATAGTAGCATGTGAGTGATACCACAAAACCAAGCTGGGCTGAGCATCCAGACATTTAAAGGTGGAACATGGTTACAAATCAGATCACAATGAGAGCTGATTATGTGTTTTATTCGGCAATTTGTGACTCCAGTGACCATTACTGTGCAGGCTAACAGATCTCTCATTTAACCACGGTGGGTGTGAATGAGGAGGGTGAAGCTGCTGAGCGTCTGGAGATAAGGGGAAATGACTGTAGCGAGAGATGCCATTCTTCAGCCTGTCACCCCCCTGCACTGCCCGTGTTCATTAGCCTCTGCAACTGAAGAGCTGATGCAACACGGCCGCTTCAGGAAGAAAGAGAAAAGGAATTCATGAAACTGCAGGATTCTGTTATCGTGGTGTGAACACAAAAGACTCCAGTGATGTTTTATTTTGATATGATGTGGAACGGAAGATGTCGATAAAATTATTATTAGTATCCCAAGACACTGTTTTGATTCTGATTAATTTCTTCAAATTTTTTATTAGATTTATTAATGCTCATTGAATTATGATTTTATTAATGATTCTCTCTTTGCTTCAGATCTATTTTAGTAACATTTTAATAATCTTTTGCTTTTCCTAAATTAAGCCAAACAACAGAATTGTGTATCAGAATAACACAATAACTGTAACACATAACTGAATAATTATATGATGTGCTACTTTTAGCCTTAGTGTAATATGAGGTAAATATGGATCAGTATTTTTGAGAAATCCATATTAATGTATATGGCTTCAGCAAAAGTCACAGGTTTCCAGTGTGGAAACTTCTCAGTACTTTCTACTTTTAATTATTTTGTTGTAAGCAGATTTTGTAATGCAGCCTCAAGGGGGCACAAGCCAGTGTCCACCTTGTGCCGGTCCCAAGCCCGAATAA
>VXCM01000523.1:0-64216 GCA_014773175.1 Lucifuga dentata
CCCCCGAACCCCGCCCTAGCAGGCTCAGTTTTTGGACCTCGGTATTTCTAAAACCCTGCGTACGGCCCTGGCTGGGAGTCTTATATATTTCACATATAGGGTCAGAATGATTTATGAAGCCAATATTGACTGATCATTAAAAGCCAAATATCAGCCAGTCAGTGTCATCCATGACTGATCAGCCTGACTGCAGGTTGTCCACGCCTAAATGAGATCTAATGTAAGATTAATGTAATGTTACATTAATCTAATGTAACATGCCTTGCTAAGTTGCCTGAAAATGATTCTATTTCTATTCCTATTTTGAACATATCATATATGTGTTTCTGAGAGAGAATTTCTGAAATAACGTCTATGAAAGTAATTAGACATTTAAAACGAGATTTTTATTAAGGGTGTAACGATCTCAATACAGTTTATTACAATGCAGTTTACATTCAAAATATTAAAAAAAATAAAAGAACATTTGATACAGTGTGTTGAAATTGAAAATGGACTGATGATTCTCCATCTTTAGCTCTCTCATTTTACCTCTGCTCTGAACTCATTTGCCTGCATGTGGGGGGGGGGGGNGGAAGAGATTGGTTGTTATGAACGTTGGCATGCACAAGTCATTCTGTCTGGCTGCTGTGCAATCGAGCGAACGTGCCTGCCGACACTGTCCTTCCCCCAACCCCCCAAATCAGGGAGTAGGCTTACACGAGATCGGCTTATACTCTAGTATATATGGTAAATTGGGAAAGTTCATCCTGCTGAAGTGCCACTGTTCCTCCTTACATTATTTGGATTAACTAGCAGTTAAGCTTTCAAGTCAAACCTTAATTAAGATAAAGGGACTTTATTAAAGGTAAATTGCGCTATTTGTGGGCACATACTCTCTCCTTCCTACAGGAAAAAAAACCAAGTAAAAACTGTGATTGCTTCCCTATGACATCACTCCTTTATACATGTTATTCTCAAGCTGTTTCTGTGTGACAGACCCCAGATCTGCATTAGGCTGCAGACCTTATTTGATCACATTTCTTCCCAGGGACACCGTATGGAAGGATTTTGTTGTTGAGTCGTAATGAATTGCATTACTGTCTATAGTGTACACTTAGTGTAGCATGGGACGCTAATTACTACTGAATGAGATTTCCATTAAATTAAACTGTGCCTCAATTTGGCTTGGAACCCCTGGAACCCTCTAATAGATGCTTAATGTTCTCTGAAACACAATTTCAAACCCACTCCATTATACAGAGACTCTAAACTCATTGAACTGAATGACAGTGATGGAGCTTTCTCCAAATGTATACTAAAAAAAAAAAAAAAAAAAANAAAAAAAAAAAAAAAAAAAGTACAAGAAGATGAATCATATGCAAAAGCAAACTTGTTGGTGTCTGTGTTTTGTTGAATCTGTTGCTGCGCTTCCCTTTATGCGGAGCTTTACAGCTGCTCTGTCTGCAGGCATTTAATAACCTGTTGATTTCAATAATGAGTTCATCTGGTCAGACAGTTATAAGCTGGTGCGCCTTTCATTGTTTCAAGTGTGAGAGAAACATTCCATTTCATTTGTATGGTTTTGCACTTTTTAAATATCTCCCTCTCTTTCTGAAATGGAAACTAGTGAGAAGAATGAGATGTTGGCAGTGTTTTGGTGTAACACTTTTGTTTGACTTAAATGTTTGACTTTAAATTCAGGTTGTTCAATGTTGCTTATATATTAGGAAGTTACAGTATAATAAATACAGTCGTTATAATAACTGCAATGCTGTTATATGATGCACCTTTTACAGTATTGCTGTAAGTCAAGGTTACTGTCAGGTAATAGTTAATCATATTAAAGGACCATACTGGCCATTTTGCATGTTTGAACCTAATATATTCAATTTTCATACATGTTACGTTACTGACAGGCATTTTCCAAAGGAATAAACCATATTTCAGTTTTCCTGAAATTTCAGCTTTCCTCCTTATTTTGCAAAATCTCTTAACCTTTTAAAATCATATTCAATCGATAAACCTACCTTAAAAAATTGATGTTTTGCATGCTAATAGTTATGCAGCCTTATGAAGTCACAGTCATTTAAATGTTTCGATAAATGCAGGTCTTCTTTTGGGACTATATTCCCCGGTGGAGGCATACATTCACTCTGCGCTTTTTATTGTGCTTAAACACTAAAATTATGCAACTTTGAAAAAACCCTGAATACGCGTCTTGTTCTCGATGATGGATTACCTATCCCAGGAACGTTTCAGGTATCAACAAGTTGATTTTAATAGTGTACCAAAATGAACTGAAACCAATGGCAGTCTGGAAGGTAGAAAAAAAAATTTAATTCACCGTTCTAGTAGTATGTTTTGGGAAATGATTGTCAGTAACATTACATCATTACATGTATGAAAATTGAATATATTAGGCTCAAACATGCAAAATGGCCAGTATGGTCTTTTAAGTCACAGCTAATTCAGAAAATGACCATTCATTCATTACCCCCNATGGCCAGTATGGTCTTTTAAGTCACAGCTAATTCAGAAAATGACCATTCATTCATTACCCCCCCAACCCAAATAAATAAATAAATAAATAAATAAACGCTGAAATACTTAATCCATCACAGCGAACAAGATGTCTATTAGATTTGTTTTTTTTCCGAAGTAACTTTATTTAACTGAACCAACACAGAGGTGAAAGGAAGACGATGTAATTCTCTGCCAGGAAATTTAGTCCCAAGAGAAGATGGCTTTTAAAAAGAAATTAAAATGACCATGTATGACCATAATTCCATATGCTTTTGTTTTACCATTTACATTTTCACAACACACATCCAATGCATATCACGTGCGTAAATGTAGGTACTTTACACACACACACACACACACACACACACACACACACACACACACACACACACACNATACATATATATATATATATATATATATACACATATATACGGGAAGGTGGAGGAAAGCGACAGGGAAATCTTTATGTTGAACAGACTGAACTTGCGCTAAATCTGGTTTCTCCTGAGAGCTGAAAACAAATAAAAGACACCATGACAGTGACACAGGAGGAGGCTGGATATGAGACCACATGGTGATCTTTTATCCGCTCAGCCATTTTAGAATCTCACACTGTAACTTTATCAAAGTTCCACTTTTCCAGTCCCAAAAATGAAAAACTTTCATTTCTCACCCTGTAAGCTGCATTCATGAAAAGTTTTCACCTGTATGCCTTCATTCGAATTCCAAAACTTTTTGACTCATGTTTTTTTATTTATTTATTTATTTATTTATTTTTCTTTGCAATTTACAAATAATTGCATAAATAAGCCAATAAATGCACAATAATCCACTATATGCAATTTAAAATGTTTTACTGCAGATATTCAAATGCTTTTTCAGTCAAAAATGATGCATGTAGTACGCATTTTTTTTAGTTCATATGTCATATTCTGAATCTGGAGGCACTTTACGTTTATCTAGATTTATGAGTATATTCCTTTTTATCCCAAAAATACACAGTGCTGCCAGATCTTGCAACAGATACAAGCAACCCCGTTTGTGAAAACAAGCCCAAAAGAAGCGACTTGGTGCTCCAAAAGAAGCCCAAAATATGCAACCCCCTAAAAAATTGCTCACTTTAATAAAGTTGCTTTTCATTTTTCAATTGCTAAAATACATGATTATGCTATAAGTAAATAAACTCAAAAAATACAAAATATGTTGTTGGCCATTTTTTAAAAGTTGTATGAATTCATTTGCTTCTAATTTCTTTCCTGTTAAAATAAATAGAAAGATGCTGCATATACAGCATGACCCATTTAAATCAGTATGTGAGAAAAATCTTGTTGGCCCTTTCTGTACCACTCCTACATAACACAAAAATCAAACACACACATTGTAATCCCAGATGTTGTTTTAACTAAAAAAAAAAAAAAAAAAAATAGTCAGTTGTACCCAAAAGCGAACATATTGCATATATGACCTAATGATTTTGAGTTAGTTGTACTTTTTGGATATGTTTTTTATTCAGTTAGAGTTTTTGAGTTGAGTCAACTTATGCCAGTTTAGTTTTGCCCATTGCTGTTAGCAAAGCACAAGATTATTGCTTAAAATAGAATTTAGTGATGGAGTGGGGTGGCACGGTGGCTCAGTGGTTAGCACTGTTACCTCAGAGCAAGAAGGTCCCAGGTTCGAGGCCGACCGGGTCCTTCCTGTGTGGAGTTTATATGTTCTTCCTGTGTCTGCGTGGGTTCTCTCCAGGTACTCCGGCTTCCTCCAAAGACATGCAAGTGAATGATTTTATCTGTCTCTATGTGTCAGCCCTGCCAGAGACTGGCGACCTGTCCAGGTGAGCCCAGCCTCTCATCCAATGACTGCTGGGATAGGCTCCAGCCCCAAGTGACCCATAATGGGACAAACAGGTATAGAAAGTGGCTGGATGGGTTATTAGGTGGTGTTTTTGATCATTTCAAGATTAAATGAGGCCCCTACATGATTTCAAATAATTTTTTATGCATCTTTATGCAACTGTCAACACTTGTTGGTATTAAAAAAAAGGTGTTACCATAACTGTTAAAATAATTGCATTTGATTACAGAAAACAATTCTGATTCTGAAAAAAAATGAAATTATTCTCCATTTACTAAAAAAATGCTGCCTGTAAAGAGCAGATAAAGTTATTCTAACCATGCAAAATTAGTTCATTGTACCTAAACATTTGAAGCTTATTGAGAATCCTAGTTTCATTGAACATATACTTTTTTGTTTGTTCAACAATGCATAACTTAACTTTTTTATGGCAATGAGTTACCCTGCTTTTTTTTTTTTTTTTTTTTTTGAACATATGAATGAACATATCAGGGCTTACAGTGCACACACACACACACACACATGCACACAGGCATGCACAACCACCGCATGATTTTTTGCAAATGAAGATATTTTCCTTGTTATTTCCCCACACTGCTCAAAGTGAATGTCATGTTGCCTCTCATCCAGGGACAGAGATTTCATTCTAACGTCCAGCAGTATTTCCGTGCAGCAAATGTCTCTGTGACCTTTAGTGTCACCACACATCCACATGGAATATCTCAACAAAGACCTAAATCCCCTCAAGTATTCAAACATGAAAGAGATCGATTTAGAGGAAGGAAGACACGCAGACAAACGGTTCAAAATGGATGCAGTTACAGTTGGTACATGATGGATTTTGTTTCTCTCAGTGGGACCAGTAGTACTGCAGGAAGAGACGGCCGTGTCACAGTGAAATCAGACCAAAGCAGATACTGACACTAATTGGATTTCCTGTGTTTGCCAGAATAACAAGTGGAGTGTCTTATGAGTGTCTCTTTGATAATGTGTATCTGTGTATGATAGTGTGTGTGTGTATTTGGGCTTCATAGTGGGACAGCATAGCTTTTGCTTTTAATTTATTTGGAATAAAAATAAAATCGATCTCATGCCATGGTTGTGTGTGTGTGTGTGTGTGTGTGTGTATCAGAGAGAGAAAGTCTCTTAACCAACTGTCTTATTTTAAATGAACTGTAAGAGATATTGTGGCTCTATCCATCAGGCCTTGCTCCTGTTTTTTTAGTTTGTTGTTATGGAATTTCCTTCAACTTGACTTTGATTTTGTGCTTTTATATGTACATTATTTTTAATCATAATTTTGTAATTTCATCGTATTTTTATTTTTTTTTATCGTAATTTCATCTTATGGTGTTCAGATGCTGCAGTCTTGGTCAGGTCTCCCTCATAAAAGAGATTCTGAATCTCAAGTGGACTTCCTGGTTAAATAAAGGTTAAAAAAAAAAAAAAAAAAANAAAAAAAAAAAAAAAAAACAGACAGAGAGATTGATTGTGTGTATGAACTAAAGTGGCTGAATCTTAGAAATAAGATGAGTAATTCTGAACCTCTGAGTCTCATCTGTGTGATTAATGCTTGCCGTCAGCCTTTTGGCTGCTCTCTTTTTGAATAGAGGGGAAACATTTCCTTCCCAAAGCTTATGTTTATGTTGCTTCCGTTTCATCTGGCAATTAAAATAAGTTAGAAGTGACAGGAGAGGTGGGTGATGGAAAGGCCAGGATACTGTTTATGACAAAGGCTGGAAGAATGATTTGAAACTTTGATTTTGTGTATATACCATCTGACTAATGGTGCATTCATGGCATGCTGGAGAGGCGGTTGACGTAACTCATAAAATTCATGCAATTTTGTGTATGGACATAACAGCAGCGTGACAAAATTCATACATTCTATTCAAAGATAAACCCCTCCACCCCCAAGTTGTAAAAATCAGTTGCTGTGCATGGCTTAAATGTGTTAATGGTTACATCACTGGTACACACATCACATACATGTCTCAGTGAGTTATATTCCTCATTCTTTACCTCAAGCCAAGTGAGACATAAGGTTTCACTGAACATTCTATTTTAGTTCTTGGAATGTTCTGAAGATAGTGTATACTTAGTGGAAGATGACAGATAAGGATAGGATATGACCGGGCCTGTAAAATGTAGAATATCATCTCCAGGGAGGCAGAACACCTAAGATAAAACAAATATCTATTTAAAGTTGAAAATTAGAAATGCAGAGTTTCTGCAGGGTGGCATTTTTAACTGTTCTTGACCTTTGTGTTAGTGCAACGTAAAGAAATGGATCATGAGAGGTGGAGACAGGGATGGAGAATGGAAATTGAAGGCAGGGCAGAAAGTTTGTGATGTCTGCCTTTAGGCTGGAGTGCAGAGACGACACACACACACACGCTATGAATCAGAAAGAGAGGGAGAGATGGATGGGGAGGTTGTCAAAGGTTAGAGAGATGAATGAAGGAAGAGGAGGAGAAGGAAATGAGAGGAGGATTCTGGAGTTTATTTTTTGCATTGTCAGTACACTGGATGTCATCAGGTAAATGTCCTGATATGTAAATGACCTAAGATTTAACGGAATATACATGATCAGTAAAGTTATGGTATTGAGAGAGAGAGAGAGAGAGAGAATAGCAGCGATCCATCAGAAAGGAAACTTGATTGAACCAGTTATGACAAACATAGGACTAATAGATGTAAAGATGGGTGAAGAAGTGGAGGATAAGATCTGGGTTGAGTATTGTAGGGGTGGGACGAGAAAGTATGAGGCAAAGACATGAGTTTATTTGAGTGTAATGAGATTCCTGGGAGGCCGTGTGGGAATTCATCTGGAGTGTGTAACGCTCAGGTTGGTGACTCATTCTCACTGAGAGGGAGAGAACACTTCAACTTTCTTCCACATTAAACTTTCTGCCTCTCACCCACTGAATGAGATTATGAAACAAGAAACCTAGACACTTCTCTAATATTAAGCTTTTTATCCATATATATATATATATATATATTTTTTTTTTTTCCTCCTGTGTTTCCCAAATTAAACTACACTGATAATATATCAGCAGGGCCAGTATTACTGGCTGATGTTGGTTTATCACAGATATATTCATATATTGGTAATTATTGCTAGCAGACAGACAAAAAAAGACTTCAGTACATGAATGTTTAAAATATTGTTTTATTTATTTTTTTTAATATTTGATTCTTAAAGGACCATACCAGCCATTTTGCATATTTGAGCCTAGTATATTCAATTTTTATACGTAACGTTACTGACAATCATTTCCCAAAGGATAAAACTGTATTTCAGCTTTCCTGATATTTTGCAAAATCTCTTAGTCTTTCAAAATCAAATATTCAAGCGATACACCCACCTTAAAAATCCATGTTTTGTCTGCTAATAGTCACAGTCATTTAAATTTTTCGAAAATTCAGGTCTTCAGTTTTCAAGAAGCTGGAAACCTCATTAAACTGTGTTTATATTGTCTCATCTCAATGCTTCATCAGAGAGACATGCTGTCATTATGAACAAAAATGACACAACTTGCTTCTTATGCATGTTCATTATGATATTTTTGACAGTCTGGATATTGATGTCTTATGAAGACTGTCATCATATTAATCTTTACAGTAAGGCCATAACATCACATCTTTGGAGACAGGCTCTGGCCATAAGCAGGTATCGTGCTTTATTGCTGAGGTTACATTTGGAAAATCGCTGCTTTGTAGTATCCTGAGATGCACACTGTCAGGCATCTTTAACACTGAATCTGTTTGACCTAATATTTGCATCCACTCACTATGCAGCAATTGGCAATGTTCGCCTACATTATTTGCTTGTTTTTATGCTTTTAATTCTCCATATACACATTATGGAAACATAGCAAGGCCATACAGTTAAAGAAGACAGTTGTTCCATTAGATTTAAAATCTTCAATCACAAAATTTATTAATCTAAATGAAAATACAAGTAAATCCAATTTTTAAAAAATTGAACATGAAACATTTTAGTTTTACATCAGTATTCTTCAAAATGAATAATAAAACTCTTTAAAGTGCACAGTTGTGTCATCCAAAAATTCCTATTCACACATGTACCAAAATTGAGCTTGATAGCTGTAAGTAAAGAGGTTTTATAAAGCATTTTCTGCACAGTAGCCCTAGGCCTCAGGTGTGCCAAACTGTCCAAAAATGGCTAAAATGTGCAGTGTTATATTTGGACAAATAATGAACTCAGGTGAGCCAGACCTCTCCAAAATGGCTCAAATGTGCGTTGTAATATTTGAACACGTAATAAACTTCTTTAAACAGATAACTTATGGGAGGCAATTACAAGTATTTTGGAAATAATTCAAAAAAAAATATGAAGAAAAATGGATTATGTAAAAAAAAAAATTATGGGTTTGCTTCACATGTACTCAAACAAACTACATTTGCCACAGGCCTTGTGAAATGAAACCAACGTGGATTGGGGCATGTTATATATCGTTTTAAAGCTTAGAATGTTTTCTATTGGATGGAAGACATGTCAATCAAATCAGTTAAGGTGGGACGANAAAGCTTAGAATGTTTTCTATTGGATGGAAGACATGTCAATCAAATCAGTTAAGGTGGGACGAAGCCAAATCCATGCTTAATGATTGGGTACTTTTACGCACAAGTTTGGCACCACAGTGGACTACATGCAGGTGTGACGGGATTTTCTCTGAAACAGAATAATGGAGACAAATACAATATTGGATTCTATTTTAGAACACTCTCAGCTTCAAAATGACGGTAAGATTGCAAATTTATTCCATATTTTAGCAGTGTTATGGCTGAGAAGAATGTTATATTTTGATGTGTAATTACATGCACCTGTCTGTTTAGAGTGAGCAAGCTATTGAACACATCAACGGAATTTATTTGTGGTTTTCAGTGTTTGCTGTTATTGAAATATTAGAAAATGATTTTTTTAGTGGGTGAATTAGCATGTTCAAACAGTTTTTAAATGTTTTAAATGGCTGTTGTTTGTAACGAGATGGACTTCCAGTTTATATAAGCTACAGCACTACTGGCACATACTTTTATTAATTACACCAAAACCACAATATGCATAAACTTGTGGATTTTCATGTGTGCTTTTTGCACGGTGCTGATCATTTTGAGGTCAGGGTTTNAAACTTGTGGATTTTCATGTGTGCTTTTTGCACGGTGCTGATCATTTTGAGGTCAGGGTTTTGATGCTTGAGTGGTTGGATTAGTTTATTGATTTTAGCAGTAAAGGGACGGCGGCATCCGTACCACTAGGGGGCCTGAATGGGGAGGTTAAAGGACAATACCAGTGATTTTGCATGTTTCAGCCTATTAAACACGACCCACATACATGTTATGTGGTTATGCAGGTTGACGGCCACACACAACTCTCTGTGGTCTCGATCAATCAGTAGATCAATAGATTGCCTTGCAGTTGTTCAGGATTAGTGTGGATCATGTTCACACCAGAAGTGCTTCACAGTTTGATTGGAATCAGACTGAGTCACCCCTCTAGGTCCTGTCAGTCCCATTGTTGTGTATGCATACGCCCACATGAATGGAAACACATGAAGAGTGCAAATGTGCCTCAACAACAAATCATTATAAATTAAAAGTTGGCTTTACTATGATTGAGATTTGCTGAAAAAAAAAAATCCTATTAGTCATAATAATGTTTAAATGCAGTGTTATTTCTATATTATACATATTTGTCCGTCATACACACGACTCTCCCTCCTAATTTGAACAATGAACAAGTTTCTTGTCACTGCTACTTGATGGAAGGGATCAGTCCGCAAACTACAGTTTTCAAACTGCTGAACTGAGAGGGATGACATTCAGAACTTGTAAGTGTTGAACATCATCAGTGAAGAGTAAACATGGAAAAGTTGGTTTTTATATCAGAATCAGAACTTCAAGCTCCACATTGATAACACGCCTGACATTCTGAAATGCAGTTGTACACCCCGTGCCAAACCTGGAAGTGTTGAACATGTTCAGAATGGACTGAAGCGTGTCATGGATGACCAAAACTAGGCAAAAACACAGAACACAATCCACAAATTATGAGTCTTTGCAAATGTGACATGTTGAAAAAAATGCTTATATGAAGCATAGATTAATTACTGATCTTTAACTGAGATGAAATTAAGAAAAAAAATGTAGTTGTTTTACTAGAACTTATTTAGTGTTTAATGGTATACAACTCAAAGAGACATTTAAGAAGTATTAAGTTATTACTACCAGCCAGTGAAGTTGAGGAACAAGTTTTTAGTGTGAATTTTCATATTCTCACTAAAGCTCCATATACACATTTCAGCGGTGCTTCTTTACAAAGTGACGTGATTAAATGCTACAGATGAAACTGATGGAAGTGCTGCCAGGGTTTTGGTTAAAGAACACCCCAATTTAACAATAATTGAAAGAGTTAGAATTCACTTTTCCCATTGATTCATAAAATTCATAATCCAAAAACATACAGTTACGCTGCTAAAAAGCTTTTGATTGAGCATGAAGGCCCTGCCAATATGTGGTGAGTAGAGGTTTCTGTCAGTGTTTGGAGCCGAGTGAACCGAAAGTCATTTTAATCCAGGACTGGTTCAGTAAGAGCAGCCGGAAATTGGCCTCTGTGATTTAACAGACTTTGTTCTCTGGTCTCTCCTCCTCTGCCCAGCGGACAGAAAGAATGAAATGAAAGAACGAAAGCGAGGAAAAGAAAGAAAAAAAAAAGACAAGATCCAGCTTTACCAACTAGAACAAGTTATGTTTCGGCAATCCCTCCAATTACCAGCCTCTGAGAACACAATGGGAAATTACACCTGAGACAAACAGCCAACATTTCCTCCTCTACTATATCAAGGTAAGATGGTGTGTGTGTGTGTGTGTGTGTGTGTGTGTGTGTGTGTGTGTGTAAGTGTGAGAGAGAGAGAGAGAGAACAGATTTGCTGACCGCACACATCTTACAATTTAGCCAGTGCAAACAGCCCAAGCCATGAAGCATTTCAAGTAAACTTCTGGAACATTTTATCAAAATATATCTTTCTCACTAGGTCTGCATGATATGGAACAAAAAGCGTGTTACACAATTTAAAAAGAATCTACTTGTTACATGATGCTGTAGCAATTTTCAATGTGATAAATTAGACATGTAGGAAGGCCTTTTCATTGTTGTTGTCAAAGGAGAATATAAAACTTTTGAATAGGCTAATTATGCTATGAGCTAGTTTAATCACAGAAATAAAAGTAAGCACTTATCAATGGCAAGGTTTGGACTATGTCCAAAGTTTTTAAAGGACCATACCAGTGATTTTGCATGTTTTGATTTTGCATGCTACATTTACACTACAGGTTTGGTGCTCAATTTCCATCTTTTTCCTATATTTGATTTTTGAACAGCGTATTTACAATTTCTTCTTAAAGTGATAGCTGTGTTTACATGGCTTTGGTCTGAAACACCCTGGATGCAGAAACATGGGTTTGTGCATGCACAAAGTCACGAGACAGATGAAAAGAAAACCCTGCAATGAATGAAAAAAAGATATATATATATATGATCAGTGGGGTTGCAGCTTTTCAGTGCGGAAAGAAACATTTGATGGGTTGTTTATGTGAGTGTTTATGATGCCCTTTCATCGGCTGATCACAGTGCAGTGTGTGTAAATATGAAAGAAAGAGAGAGAGAATGTCCTGCATTTCTGTTGACAGACAGGTCATCCTTTTGACTGTTTACATTCATATGTAGATAAGTAGAACAGTGTTGTGTTTCATTATGTATGAGTTGGCATGGCAAGTAAATTCTAACCTGTGTATTTAGATCACAGTCACATTGGCAGATACCCGATATGTATCTGATTTATTTTCACATCTCCATGTGGCTCAAAGTGGATCTGAGAATGTGTGATTCCATGTGTCTTTTTTTTTTTTTTTTTACCATTTCCATCTTCACAATGCGTATCCAATATGAGCCATGTGCGGGCAAAAGATCTGGTTCAGGTCACTTGGGTGTAGTAGTGTAAATGTAGCATTAAATAAGCTTGAGGCCTACATTACTCAGCATCACCTGATTATCTACCCCACTCTGCCAAATCTCTGACCCGATGGGCCAAACAGCTCATGGCATGCATAGTGGGAGGGACGTCATGCTCATGAACAAACAAACAGATACAGGTATCTCTGATGTCATAGTTTTAAACCCCGCCTTAAGCATTCACATGCTGGAACCAATCAGCTTTAAGCTGGTGGCAGCAGGAAGCCCAGTGTCAGGTAAGCTGCTACAAAGGTAAGTGTGGGTGGATGTGGATTCTTACTTGTTATACTTTAAAATTTAATCCTTGAACTGTTTAACCTGGAAAATCCCTCTACATGTATTTCTAGCTGTGAAATGTCACAATCAGAATATGAGTTACTGTTTAATGCTAAGAGTCTGAAATATGCAAAGCACAGGTATCTCTAAATAGTCACAGTACACCGCACCCACAGTCTGTCGGTATTTTCACCCCCGCTTACATTTATAAGAACTGCGATCAGATTTGTGGCTTTGAAGGAGCAGATACCGAATGTCTGGGTCACATTGCCCTTTAATAACTCCTTGTCTATTTCAGAGGCATTGTCAGCACTGTGAAAGTGCAGCGGCGGTGAAAATGTCAAACTTAGGGCAGCAAACGTCTTGTAAAGGAGTTCAAATGTTCAACCTGCTAAAATGTCTCAAATGTCATTCTTGACACATGCATTCAGGATTCTATCAGAAGGCTGGATGGCTGATTTTCAAGGCGAATGTTGTTTGAGTTTTGGTGATTTGGTGTCAGAGCTTTAATGATGACGACAGTAACCTGCTTCAAACTACAACACAGCAGAATTGACAGCAACAATACTTTTTCCCAGCAAGGGTAGCCAGAATAAAGCCAGCAACTAGAAAAACACATTTCATCTTCTTTTTTAACAAAGCCAATATCACTGCTTCATTCTGTTCTCTAGATGTTATATTTTTTTTTAGTGACAAAAAATTGTGTAAAGCCATCAGAAACTGTGGAGAAGTGCACAGGCTGTACAGATGTTCAAACTTGAGATGTACTAACTTTAAGCTGAAAACTCTATTCCATTCCAGGATTTGTACTTCAGGTTGGGGAAGACTGGTTGTCCCCCATTTTTGCTAATTCTTACATTTCAGAGAAGGTTATTTCCTGTAGGAACCTTGAAGTTTTAGGTTGATTTTTTTGGTGCTATTACAACATTTTGACCATATTTTTTAACCATATTTAAGGGAACCACACTTGGTCTCCTCTGTTTAGGGGTTTTCATACCTATGAGGTTCAGCCTAGTTGAACTGGAGTCCCATAGAATGTTTTGCTTGATATTATGTGAAACCAAACCGAATCAAGGTTTGAAAATAATCTGGTTTCAGTTTGGTTTATTAATGAGGTGATTTAAAAAAACAAAGGCAATAGTTAGAAATATATGTTGGAGTTTTTATTTTAGAAAATTAGTCCAACTGAAAGAATCATTCCAAACACACACACACAGTTTGCAGTATGGTCACATTACAGAAGCATGTCTCCTTTGTTCTCACTATAATCAAGAGCTTAGAATTAAAGGACAATACCACCCATTTTGCATGTTTGAGCCTAATACAGTATATTGAATTTTCATACACGTAACGTTACTGACAGTTATTTCCCAAAGCATACTACTGGAACAGTGAGTTAAAAAGGAGGTTTTTCGTACCTTCCAGACCATCACTGGTTTAAGTTCATTCTGGTATGCTATTAAAATCAACTTGTTGATACTTGAAATGTTGTTGTTTTGTAATTGTTTCGTAATTGTTTCATAAAAAGTTTTGTAATTTTAGCATTTAGGTGCAATAAAAAGCATGGAGTGAATGTATGTCTCCACTGGGGCATATAGTCCCAAAAGAAGACCTGCTTTTATTGAAAAATTTAAACGACTGTACCTCATAAGGTTGCTATTAGCAAGCAAAACATGGGTGGTATGGTCCTTTAAGATAAAGTAATATTACACAAGATGATATATTGACTTCTTTTTAATACCTGAAATGAAAAATGATTTTCTTGTTGTAGAGCAGCTATTTTCTGACCTTCTTAGATAAATGCTCAGTCATATTCAAGCTGCATTCTAATTCTGAATTTGAAAGCTGCAAGTAAAACTTAAAGGACATTGGCAAGTTTTTTTTAGAAACTACTTCCTCTAAACTTTGCTGTGACAACCAGATGTGCAGAAAATTGCATTTAAACCAGTACATGTATCTTTAAAACTACTTACATCCAGAAAATGTGTTTTCTAGTCAAGACAATGAGTGAGTTGTGCAACTGAAAGTGAATATTTGCTCAATAAGAACCATTTCAAAAAAAGCTGAGTTCTTTTTTAAGAGAGGCAGACTTTGTAAGTGGGAGGATGTCATGGGAGAAATGACAAAGGCACTGCAGGAAAAAAAAACAAAACAAAACACATTTACAGGGAGCACACAGACAGCAGCGTTTCCCAGTGTGTTGAATAGCAGTTGTGTGAGCAGAAATTGTGGAATGTAGATGTAGGGAGAGACCTTGGGCTACAGTTCAGAACCTGATTTTGACTCTCCTCTCCTCTCTGAAAGCATATCACCTCCTCTGCTGCTAACGCTGAATAGATCTTTCAGCAAGGAGACTGTCAGTATCAGAAAGTTATAAAGTGCAGACCCCCGCATCTGCACTTTGAAAAGGAGAATAGCAAAATCTTATTTCAGAGGCTGGTTACTGTGCATAGAGGTATAATTACTGCTTGCCTGCTAATTATTGCTTTCCTTCCCATCAATTCCATTTCTCTCCCATTGCTTGACAGTATAGCAAAAGTAATAGAAAACTTATAATGGATCCTTAAACCATTTGCTACAGTTAATTATTCAAATATGCATACAATGTAGTGTAAAAGCTGTGAGTGTGCATGTGTGGACACTGACGTGTGATTCCAGTTGTAACAGCTTATAATTAACAGTGAATATTTTGCCATTGTCTACATAGTGTAAAAGTATATATTTGTGTTTATTAAGTGTCATTTGTGGATACACAGCTGTGTGATCTGCTTTATTAACGTGCCACACACATTTAAAAAAATACCCAAAACAATGAAAACTGAAATGAAAACACATATATCCTACTCAGACTGCAGAAGAAAAAGGCAAACAGGATGAACAGGACAATTTTTGGTGTGTGTGTGTGTGTGCCTGATAATAACAATAGGACCATGTAATCACTGAGAGCTTTTTCATTCTTTTTGTGGCTTTGAATGGTTCAGGATACAAGTGGAGCAGAAATAATGTTTTTCCCAAAACTACAAAAAGGAAAGACAGGGTGCTGCTCGGTGCTAAAAACAACATAAAGTCATCAGTAGTTCTTCTTCTGAGTCAGTGCTGCAGCCATGAAGAGCACCAATGCAAATATGACCAGTGTGTCTCAGAAATCTTTTAATTTTCAGACCCTTTCATTAAATATTCAAGATATGATAAATGAGATGTGATTCATCCAAATTTATGCACATGCTCATGGACACAGTTGCTGTGTGAGCAGCGTTGTTCACATATTTGCTTGTGCTTTTTTTGTGTCAGTCTGGAAGATTAAGGGACAATATCATTTTTGCATGTTTGAGCCCAATATATGTAGTACAGTCTTACTGCGATTTATGGTGTATACTCGAGTATAAGCCGATCTCGTGTATAAGCCAACTCCCTGATGTTGTTCCATCAATTTATTTGTTTAGCAAATTACCTATTTTTCTGGGTATTGCCATAGTATTCCTGTGATTTTCTGAAAATAATCCACGTACTGGTTGTGGCACCTATTTTAAAAATTCACCTGTAACGGGGCTTCTCTTTCTGACTCACACCGGAATGATAACATTGCGCTCTTGTTGTTTTCATAAGTTATTTATTTTCAAAATTAAAATAACAAAACATGACGTGAGGTGAGGTATATAACTATACTGCTGCTGTTCCTCATAAAACGCTGATCACCCTCCAGCTGAACGTCTATAGACTCCTCCTCCTCCTCCTCCTCCTCCTCCGTGAAGCAGCCAGCAATCATCACCTAATCAATCAGTTAAGATATAAATATCCAAAAATAATAACTTATTTGATTTCACTTTTTCCAAATTAAATATTTTAAACATTTGATAATTAACCAAGAAATGGNTAACTTATTTGATTTCACTTTTTCCAAATTAAATATTTTAAACATTTGATAATTAACCAAGAAATGGCTCTAAGACCAGTACCAGTAAACATGATATTTATTTCAGCAGCTGATTACTGTAACTGACCAATCACAAGAGCGCTTATGGCTGCTGCAAAATGTGCTGGATAAGATGTTTAGTCAAGGAATATCTCATTCTAAGGTACGATTTAAACTAGTTTCCATGAGTAGTGGTAATGGGTAGTATTTCCACCCCCGGAAATTTCTCGTGTATAAGCTGACCCCCCAATTTGCGTTGTGAAATTTGGTAATAAAAACTCAACTTATACTTGACTATATATGGTAGTTAAAAATGTGTACGTACAGTATATGCAGATTGCCATTAACTTTGCCATTTGGCAAGGTTACAGTACTGACACAATACTGAATGGAACCTTATCATAATCCAAATAAACTTCCAAAGCTGCACCAGAAAATCTTATTTTTGCTTATTTCATGTCAGATAGCACATATGTCAAAGATTTGCTTATATGAGAATGAAAGAAATGCTCAAGCAATAGAAATATGCTTTTGTTCCAACTAATGTCCATACAGTCCTAACTTTTATACGTCTAATGCCACAACTGTCATTGTTTATTTAAATAAAACGAAACAAAATATTCATTACACTACATACTTCACAAAGAGTACTGTGAAAATTTGTGTTTCCAATACTGACAAAATGTTTTGTGGTACCCAGTCAGCCTGTCTAATTCATTAAATTAAGATAAAAAATGCCTGGAAGGAAACCCAGCGTGTGCTTTAAAAAACAGGGAACCATGCTGGAATCAGGGATTTAGGTCTTTCAGCCAGCTGCTGCGGTGCACCTGTTCCAATAAAAATAGATCCTCATGGACAAAGTGGCATCTGATCTGCAGTGCAGCACCTTCCATCATCTTGGGGTTGCTGGTACCCTGGAGTGCTGCCATGACAACGAGACTAATCAGACCTCTCAAGTATGATTACCATGGGAGAATTAATTAATGCGCCGAGGGAGAAGCAGGGGACACACACACACACACACACACACACACACACACTGNGCCGAGGGAGAAGCAGGGGACACACACACACACACACACACACACACACACACTGAAACATATTCTAGCATACCGACGATACATACCTATTCAGATATGGCAAGACATGCAAATTCACATACCAATCTGAGACCTAGCGACACATACCTAATGCAATATGCAAATGCACAGACATACATACACACACATGCAAACACACACACACACACACACTTTTACGAAGAAAGCAGGCCTGTTTGTGTGTGGGTCATTGTCATTCAGAGCAGGAAACACTTCAGAACCGCTTTGATTAGAGAGGCACTTCTTGCAACAGCTCAAAGCCTGAGATTTCCTAATAAATATGTAATTTGTCTCCAATGCATACAAAAAAAAAAAAAAAAAAAAAACTGTAAGAAATATGACAATTCAATTATGTTACAACCTTGCCATAAATTGTTTAGCCATTTCACCTAATATATTCCTAATGATATTCTCTCCACAGATAATATGTAATATTTTCCCAAATCATATTGAACAGCAGCTAGATTTAGATTGGGTTCTACCAATCAAAAGCATCTATTATACCCTGCAGGAGGGTCCTATATTATGAATACTGTATGCTCACATACCACCTTCTCTATGGGGTAAAAATTGATTAAATGCTTTAAAATGCAATCTGTATCCAGATATGTTATCCAGATAAGGAAAATGCATATTAATTCAAGGTGTAAATCCAAGCAGAACACATTGTGATTGACCAGATGTGGTCTGGCACATCATGCATGGATGTGATCTGGCTTGCATTGTGATTGGATCTAAACTACAACTACTAAGATATAAAATCATATGAAAACTTCACCTCACTTCATCATCACAATCAATTTTGTTAATAAAGTTATTTCAGATTAGAAGTTGCAACTTACCATAAATTTCTTAATGACTTGTGTAGAGTATAATTTTGAATGGCAACAGGAAGATACTGAGGTTCTGAGGTTTACATGTGTCTTGGCAGCATGAACAAGTGTGTAAATGTTCCTGCTCCTATAAACTCTTTAGAAGTAAAACTTTAAGATGGTCCATGAACTATCAGGGTACAGTTTGCAGTAGTGAATATCACTGAGCCTCCAGACAGCACAAGTTTTTTTTATAAGTTGTAAAGTTGAAAAACTAAAATAAGACACTTGGATCCTTGTTACTTTGCAGACAGTCTTGCCTTTCTTGCTTTGAAGTGGAAATATGGAAAAACTAAAGCACTGGAGGACTTCCTGAGATAGTTCCTTGAGTATCCTCTGCTACTCTTTCATGTGGTGTGCCCCAAGGCTCTGTCCTAGGTCCTATATTGTTTGTTTTGTACCTGCTCCCACTTCAACAGGTTATGGAAACTTTTGAGGAAATTTGTTATCGCTGTTATGCAGATGATAATCAATTATATATGTCTTTTAATGTTTCAAAATATTTAAGGTGCTTAGACTTTAAAAAAAGGTTGGATCTCAGATAATGTTCCTCAACTTAATGAGGATAAAACTGAAGTCCTTATTTATGACCCAACTAGTTTTGTCCCAAACTTTGGTTCCATTTCGTCTTTTATTAAATCTACTGTTAGGAATTTGAGGGTGACTTTTGACCAGGCTTTGACTTTTGATATTCATATCAAATCTTTGACTTGCTCTTGTTTTGATTAGCTAAGAAGTATTGCTAAACTTAGTCCCATTGAAACATAGTTGATCATTCATGCTTTTGTTTCATTGTGTTTGGACCATTTAAATTCTTTCTTTACTTTCTTTTTATTCTCTCTTTGGATTGTTTGCAGGTTGTCCAAAATGTTGCTGCAAAGCTTCTGACAAGGTCTTCTAAATGGTCACATTGATTTCTTTCTCACTGGCTCCCCATTACATTCAGAGTCCAATTTAATGTCTTGATGTTTGACTTTCAGTTGAGATTTAAACATTTCCAGAGAGTTGGTCTGTTTTACGGTTGCAGTGAGTTTATTCCAAAGAAGAGGAGCGCTGTAGGAGAAGGCTTTGTTTGGATTTTGTTTATGGTCTTTGGGATAACAAGCAGGTCTGCCTGTTGGGATCTTCAAGCACGTGGAGGAACATATGAAGTTCTGAGTTTCCTTAAGTATAGCGGGGCCAGGCTGAACAGTATTTTATATGTAAGGAGTACATTGAAAATGGTCTTGGCATGATTTGGAAGCCAATGTAGGGAGGCTAAGACTGGAGTGATACAGGTTCAAGTTAGGATCCACGCTGCAGTGTTTTGAACAAGCTGCAATTTTTTTCAGAGCAATAGAACTTAAGCCAGAGAAAAGCACAATACAGAATCTAGTCTAGAGGTTACAAAAGCGTGAACTAAAGTCTCTGCATCTGGCATTCAAAGGAATGGTCTAATCCTGGGTATATCGCAGAGGTGAAAATAGACAACCCTGGTAACATTATTGATGTGATGACTGTAAAACAGATCTGCATCAAATGCTACTTCAAGGTTTCATAGAGTTGAGGATCGTCTAATGGGACAGTAAATTTATTGACATTGCCATAAAACTGTTCAAATTCATGGATGAATCTTAGTTTTTTTTTTTTTTTTATNTTTTTTTTTTTTTTTTAATGATCCCCTGACCAAACAAACAAAATAAAATCATGAATGTACTGGACACTTTTATTTTTCCTTGAACTGAACCAAAATTGAACGTTTTGCATTTTGGACTAGCATATACTTTTTTTTTCTATCTTCAAAATGATTTTACACAAAACACTGGGCTTTAGGCTTTTAGTTTAGTTTAGCTTTTAGTTTAGTTTACAGTGATATTTTGAGCAGACAAAACTTATGTATTCCATAATGTGGCATGCATAAATAGTGCATCGCTGACGCTAATCATAGCTTGTCTTCTGAAATGTGTCAGGCTTGTTTCTCTTCATCAGTAATGTTAGCAGTCAGTCATCAGGACAGGAAAACAATGGTTCCCTTTATCTCCTGACTCCCTACATTCTGAGTTTCTTCCCTGTAGAGAAAATTAAAGCTGTTTTCATTTTGAAGCCGGCTACTATACTACTTATAGTATATTTTGAGGGCAGAAACCCACTTCTATATGTAGGGAATTTGTAACATTAGAAATAGACGTGGTTTTGCACACAGCATAATTCAGTCTGGATGAGAACATTTCTAATTCCTTAAATGTGTGTGTAAAGGTCAAGTAATTTGTTCAAGCAGGGTTATAATGTTGTTAGAGAATCAACACAAACATTCATACAGTACCTCTTGATGCATAGCTGTGCCAGTATGCACAACACTGATTTCAGGTCATTTTGTCGAGTGTGTGTGTTGGCAGTTCCTATCCATTTTCTAATATCTCCTCTGTGCCAGTTATTTCACTGGGAAAATGTGATAAAACATCCCCTCTCTCTCTTTTCTTTATTCTTCTTCTTTATCTTTGTCTGCAGCTCAGTTCTTGACATTTTTCTCTTCATTAAAGCTTCCTTTAGTGGGAACATTTTCCATTAAATGAGGGTTTAAGTGTGAGGAAAACATTTGTGGATAAACACTGAAGTTTAAATGGCATACTTACTATTTAACAAGTTTTATGTTTTGGAAAATGGTTGGTAGTAATGCAACGTGTATGCATGTGGTATTAGATTTAAACATGCAAAATCACTGATAGACTCCTTTAATTCTGATAAGTTTGCATCTGTTTTCATGGCAGTTGTTACAAATTTAGCTCAGGTTTGCAACAAGTGAGGGAGGCCACACACACATACACACACGCATTGCAACTGTATTAAGTTAAAGTAAATTAATATGGAGTATGGAGATGTAGAAACAATTAGTAATATAATCTATGTGTGGTTGAGTGAAAAACAGTGTGTGAAATAAAAGTCAGCCAAGGAAGATGTGGTGCCCATGAGCAGTTGGTAGAAGCTTCCAGCTAGAGAACCAGAATACTGGGAAAATCCTCCTTAAATAAATCCTCTTTAGCCACTCCCACCTACCAGCTGCAGCTAGTTACCGTTGATGACGTCTGTGGGTGGCCATCACACAATGAAGATAACTCACATACTAGATAATTAAGATACTAAGTAATGAAGCAAGGTAAGTTTATTTGTATAGCACCATTCAGGTATAAAGGCAACTCAAAGTGCTTTACATAGGTATAAAAAGACATAAAATTTAGATTACAAAAAGGAAATAAAAGATATAGAATAGAATCAATAACATAAATAGCTTAAAATAATAAAATTGGAAGTTTAAGAGCTAAAAGGAGTGCTAAAAGGAGTGCTACAGTGCAGAGGTAAGTACCCTCAGATTTAATAAAAGACAGTGGTGAATAGAAATGTTTTCAGCTCAGATCTGAAAGCTGACCTGAGACTTTCTGGAAGTTTGTTCCAAAATAACTGGTGCATACAAACTAAACTGCTGCTTCTCCATGTTTAGTTCTGACCCGAGGAACAGAAAGCAGATCAGAGTCAGGCGATCTTAAAAGTCTGGAGGTTCATAACACAGAAACAGATCTGAGATGTGTTTTGACCCTGAGCCATTTAGTTCTTTGTAAACCACCAGCAGCATTTCAAACTCTATTCTTTGGGAGTCTGGAAGTCAATTCAGGGATCTAAACACTAATGTGCTTTCTTTTTTTGGTCTTAGCAGAGCTCAAGTAGTGGTCTTGTGGATGAGCTGAATCTGTCTGATAGCTTTTTATGGAGGCCAGTAAACACACCATTACAGTAGTCTGGTCTACTGAAAATAAAAACATGGATAAGCTTTTCTAAATCTTGCCTCAGCATGAATCCCCTCATCCTGACGATATGTTTAAGGTGATAGTAGGGCTGTTTTTGTCACTGATCTGATGTGATTATATAAACATAAACCAGAGTCCAGAGTAAGAAAATACTTTATTATGGTTTGTAATGTGAGAGTCTTTTAAATATTATTAAATCTACATTATTGGTAATGTCTGATGCTGCAGACTTTACTCAAATTATTCAAAGCATATCAGTTGATGTTACAACCATTTTAATTTTTATGTTAAAGGGCAAAATCTACATTAAACTATTTTAAACTTGGGTATATGTCCACTATACAGTGAAAAGCGTAAATTAATTCTGTTAGGCTTCAGCTCCTTGAGAAAGTCACTGATGATGAACTTCTCTCATTAGGCTCAAATCTTGAACATCTGGCTGCATCTCAGTCAGTCATGTCAAGTCATTTTGCTGTTAGCAGCATCAAATCCTTTATGATCCAGAAATCTTCATCACATTAGCAGCCATCACCTGCTAATGTGATGAAAATTTGATCTTCATCACATTACCAGGTGAAGAACTGCAGCACAGTTCTATTCACTTTAGTTCCAAAACCTTTTTTTTTTTTTTCAAAATCTCAAAATGTGCTATTGATTCTTATCTATATCACATAAAGACTGCATAATTTCTCAGTTTTGTGTGCCTCTGTCCCTCAGCTCCACATTGACACATCTTTGGCATGAAGCAGCAGTCATATGGAGGTAAATCCTTGTAGTTCCTTGTCTAACAGTTTGAGTTTCTTCTAGTTATCCGTCTCCATTTCCCTCCTCTCTGTTTTCCTTTGTCACTCTCCATCTCTCTCCTTCATTGCCATCTCTGGTGCTTGTTAAGATTCCTAGCAGGCACCGGGAAGCATCAGGAAACGAAGAGCCACTAAACGAACAGACAGATAGTTAATTTCCCACCTCTGGGCACAGACTGGACACGGTTGAAGTCCAATTCTTTTTGAGCGACAGAGCAAAATACTGTCACTTTTATTAGCTTCCTGACCGCATCTTTCTCTTTCTCTTCCTACATCACTCTTTTTCTAGACCAGAAACTTCCATATAGCCATTTTTATCAACTATCTCCCTCTATTTCTGCCTGTCTTCCTCTGTTTCTGTCTGCCTCACCCTGTCCCATCCTTTCTTGCCTCCATTTTCCTTTTTTGTACAAGGTAAAAAAAAAAAGTGTGTACTGAAAAATGTGGAAAAGCAGCTTATGTCAAGTGTTGCCAATAAAACCACTGATATATAATTTTAGATAGTGTACTTCAAGGAAATAATGCTCTTGGGAGTTTCACCAGCATACAGCTGTAAATCCTTAGCAAGACACAATTTTACAATGGCAGTTTCAAGCTTCATCTCCTGAGGAACCAACTTCCAAAACATTTTTGCTTGAGTGCTCCTGAAACCCATTTTAAGTTTTTGGGCTATTTTGTAAACTCATCTAGTAGAATTTAGCTTTTTTTCAGCCACTAAGCTACTATCACATAGCAATTATCAGCTAATCCCTCATCACAGGGCCTTGGGAAAGCTAACGCAAATGGAGCATCATAGTGTGTGTTCAGCATAAATGCTTCAGAGGTGTGTACACATAGCATGGCTTTTGTAGAAATCTTGATCACATCTAAAAATTGCACAACAATTGCACAATGATCAAATTGCTAAAGATTGACTCTTTATGATCACAGTAATAGCTTTATCAGCAGTTCAGTTCCCATCTGTTTTGAGAGTTGTTTTGGTCAGTTCCACCATTCACAACTTTACTCAGGGAAAGACATCATACAATATTAAATGAAATCTGAAATGTATATCCTGGGTAAATATAAAAGTATATGTCCGTTATCATTATTTTGGAAAGAAACAATAAGGGTAATGCTGCTATAAATGTATGTGGCACCATATATAAAACATCATTGGTCAGTTTGGGAGTAGATAGCAAATGATGCTATTCAGACCCCTTCACTTTGTCCTCATTTTGATATGTTAAAGCCATAGTTTAATTGGGATTAAATTCACCTCTCCCTAATGAATCATATCATCAACACAATACTCCATATTGCCAAAAACAAACAAACAAACTGAAATGATACAGTTTATTCAATATACCATTGATAAATTCTTTCAGTAGAGGTCTTCACAGGTCCAGTTTGTTCCTAGGGAACTGACCTGACCAGAGAACCGAGCTGTTTCTGGTGTTCACAAGGATACAAGGAGCTTTATTGTCATCTCACCGCACCCACATTATACTTGTACAATGTTACATGTAATGCACATGAAATTCCGTTTCCCAGGCCACTGAGAAAGTGGCCGCTCATACAAGAGAGTTACCAAAGTAAAAAATATAGAAAGGCACATAATGGGCACAAATGAGGAAACATGGTTACATGATGATATTTGCACTTATTGTCGCATTAAATCTGGCACTGTGTTTTATGAATCTCCTCTCCATGTCTGTGCTTTAAATCTTTTTGGTAGATCTAATTTTAAGGTAATGATAGAAAATTCTGAATTTATATGGCCAAAACAGAGAAAAATTAAGCACCGTTTGGCCTTGGCAGAGGTATTTGCTCCTTGAATGAACTCTAGTTACTTTTACTTCTGCAACAATCCAATTTCCTCACAGTCACCGATTAAGTTTCCTATTCATTTGTGGCACAGGTTGGGCAGGTTAACTGACAAGGACATGCCCACTTCATCTAGTTAGTCGTGTCAGTGGCATTTTATCCCACTCTATTCTGTTCTGCTTATTACTCTCTCTCTCTCTCTCTCTCTCTCTCTCTCTCTCTCTCTCTCTCTCTCTCTCTCAGACTGAATAAAACCGTATCTGCAGCTCAGCTGGCGAATGAGACAATCCTCTGTTTCAGCTCCACAGATTAAATCAGGCCTTAGCTTTCCGCACACCCCGTCCACAGCACAGCATCTCTTTCAGGGTGAGGACAGGACACAAAGGCATTGCGTGAGAGAGAGAGAGAGGGGGGGAGAGAGAGAGAGAGAGATAGCATAAGATCTCCTAGGCTTTCCTGCTGGCTCTGTTTCAGCACTTTCCAGATTAACTGCTGCACCCTGACCTTTAAAACATCCCCTATTGAGCTCCGCATAGCTCACGGGGGCGTGTTTGGTTTGATAGCCCTTATTTTAGCAGCACACCACCATTGGGCTTGTAAGTCAGTGCAAATCATCCCATTTTCTATAACAAACAAATTTCCTGTGAGCCATCCTTTGTGGCTGTGGAATCTGGGCAAATGCTGTTACAGCTACAGTAAAGTCATTATTAAGACAGATTTTTGTACTTACCTGTCACCAAGTGTGAGAAGAAAAACTTCAAGATGGGGGATGATGATACTTTAACATGTACTATAATGCATAAATACACATAAAACTATTTTTTCTTTATCTCTGAATTTGATAGCATAATCCATACAGAGAAGAAATACCATGGGTATTTATATTGTGACTTTTTCATAGAGAAATGCAGCAACAAATAAATGTTTTCTCACTCCATCAGTCTGTAAATGTGCACATGCTAGTATTGCTAAGATACAAATTTTAATGTCACCTGCAGGCAGATAGTGACGATATACCTGCATCTGTTGTGATGTTTATGTACTTGTTGCTGCTATTGCTGTGCTCCTTGTAATGATATGACATGGGACTGTCTATGCGAGAATGTGTTGCCATGGAAACAAAGTTGGACAGCAGGAGTGCAGCTTGCTGACTACAAAGTGGAAACCTGGATACACCTGCATGCTAACTTTCCAGCATTCTGGACAGTTAATGCGGACAAATGTTACTGTTGCATCCTGTCTGCTCTCTACCCGTCTGTTTGTCTTTGTTTTATTCGCCAGAAAATATCAGGCTGGCTGTGTCCTGCATTCATATACAGCAGATAAGCTCAACTTTGTCTTTGAAGCATATTGTGATAAGGACAGCATACAATATTAAAACTCAACTCAGTTAGAAAAACGTCAAATGATGGTAGGTAATTAGTTCTGACATTTCTTTTTTTCAATTGAACATGTGGTTAAAGGACCATATCAGCGATTTTACATGTTCGAGCCCATTAAATACAACTCCACACACGTTGCATTATTGCCAGCTGAGTTCTGTCCCAGCGTCTATCACAGTCATCTTCAAAATCTGGACTCCAGTCTGGATTCTTACCAAACCACAACTGTCTCCAGACTCTGAACAATTATACAGTACTTTTCGCATGTATTATTTGTATTATCTGCGAAACGTCACTGTGACGCAAAGAGTCTAAATTTTCCGCATCCGAAACTGAATGTCCGACTGCTCCTCCACTATCGGCTGTGCTCCCNCCCCCCCCACTCAACACCTTAAATTCTTGGTAAAAATTAGGATCTCAATCCGACACTCTGGCTTGACTGATTTTAATAAACGGACCTTTTCTTATTTAAAATTTTCTTTGTGGACCTTTAAGATTTGTATTTGAGTACCCTTGGTCCATCACATTGTGAACACACACACACCACAAACAAACTCATTCACACTTACATTAATGAGTAAGTGTGGGCATTTCACCCAACCTGCATATTTTTTTGGGGGGGCTGTGGGAGGAAACTGGAGCACCTGGAGGAAACTCATACATACATGGGGAGACATGCACACTCAGCACAGAAGGGTCATAGTTGAATTTGAAACCAGGACCTTCGTGCAACAGTGCAACCACCTCCCCAACCAAACAAAAGGAAAAAAACAAAAACAAAAAACAACCTAATATGAGCACCCTTTTAAGTGTAATATAAATTTAGTAAAAATGAATCTGACAAGATTGACATTCAGCTGAATTCAGGATGATGTAACTGACTTAATGTTTTCAATTATGTGTTTGGAAATTTTCTCTGAAGTTCTGGAAAATTTTTACAGAACATTTTTCATGCTGCATGTTGTTTGCATTGACGTTTCACATGCTGTCAGATCATTTGTCAAGGCAAAAGGATGCTTACAGATTTACCATGTCACAATCGATACTCTCTACTTTAAGCAGAAAAACTTTAAATGAGCTCATTACCAGGATCGCTTTGCTCTAACAGGAAGACATTGATCATTTTCACATGCACACATTACGGCTGCATCTCTTGTTTTCTGACTTTCAGATATCAGACCTGTCCCATTCCTCTTCCTACCATCATCAACTCTAACTTACTCAAACACATTGCTTCCTTGAGAGGCACAATCCATCACTGTAGAAAAGAGTCACAGGAAGAACGTATCAACGACGGTTAGGTAATATTAAGATTCTCATGTATTTTAGGGACTATTTTCCACAGTTTGTAATTTTTAAAATCTGCCACGTATGTTAATTTACTGTTGATATTCACAGGAGTCATGCTCCATGTAAAGACAGTTATATTGACATATGCTAACTGCTGCATTAATATACCTTAATTAAGGATGTCATTAGTTTAGCTGATTATACAGTGTTTAATATGTCATGGTTACTTTGAACTTCCAATAAGCAGATCAAATTCTCTTTTTTCATTATCAGCCTCATGTTAAAACTACACTAACTCCAGCCCCATGAATTGAAAAATTATATACCCCATCATTAGTGTGATAATAGTGAATATAAAATTAAAATGCAACACTTTAAACTACTAGAACTCAAATATATATGCATATGTATATGAGCATTGTTGCGGGGTGGATGTTGGTTCCCAAATTATCAATTCAAAAAAGTATGTTATAATAATACTTGTAATAATAACTAATATATTCTTAATTGTTCAGCTTTAGTGGTTATTTACAATAATTTGGTAGTAAAAGGTTTGAGATCATGTGTGAATGCTGCTGAAACTTTCATCAATTATTAATCGGACCATATGTGTGGATAGAGAGGGAGAGAAAGAGACAATGACAGAGGAAGAGAGAGGAGGATGAATAAACAGCGAAAAGAGAGATCACCCTTTCAGATCAATATCTGCTGCAACTCTTTGCTTCAGAAACCACCAAGCTAAGATGTGTTTGAGCAGCATAATGTGTGTGGAGGCAGGTGTGTATGTGTGTGCATGAGAGAGAGAGAGAGAGAGAGATGATTACTGTGATTTGTATGTGTCTGTAAATTTGTCAGATTTTTGTATGTATTCATTAGGTTTTCAGTGTGTGTGTGTGTGTGTACATGTGTGTGTTCGTGTGTGTGCTCAAAAGGTCGAGCTAGGGTTTAATGAGTGTCCAGGCTCTTTGGATCAGACTGTTTGCTCCATAAAACCTGAAACTGCCAAGAGCTTCCTTTGTGTGTGTGTGTGTGTGTGTGTGTGTGTTANATAAAACCTGAAACTGCCAAGAGCTTCCTTTGTGTGTGTGTGTGTGTGTGTGTGTGTGTTAGCTTGTAATACTGGCAGAACAGACTGAAAGCCCTGACACACACACTGTCCCCCAGCAGTGCTGCAGTGCAGACAGGGTTACTGTGCTGAAATTAATGTTGTATAATGTGACGTGATTACTTTCACAGGCTGTTGCATGACTTTTTCAGACCCTTGAAAGACAGCATTATGACCTGCGAATCCTGACTCAGAATAATGAAAATCTAAGTATCAACAAACCAAATAATATGAGATAAAAAGAAGATTTTTGGGTGACCTCGTCTCTGCTGCAGACTGATTTAATGCAGCACAGCATCACTCTTCATTCATTTAGTGAAAACTTTATTTTTGCTGTTCTAAACATCCAACATTCTGTTATGCTGGGTAGAACAGACTCCTACTTCGGTATGTCTTATTTAAAGGACTATACTGGTGATTTTGCATATTTAGGTCCACTAAATACTACATACATACACGTTATGTTACTGACAACCAATTTCCAAAACTTAAAGCTGCATTTGAGTTTTCTTGTTATTTTGTCAAATTCTCTGATTATACGTATCTGATCCAAGTCTTGAGCATGAAAACTTGGAGTGTAAATCCAGCCTTAAATTCATTCTTAACTTTCAATTTGTGGAAAAAATGACAACAAACACAAGCTGAAAAGGTCAAAACAGACAGCACCTCTATCCCTTGATGCACCCAAACAATCCCATACTGCATTGCACGACTCCAAGAGGGTGGTATAACGGCTTATTGTAAAATAACAGATAATCTCTGCAACTACAAATCACATGAGGGTCCCTGGGTAATATTACTACCGTTTAATATCTCCGTCTCTCATCCTCTCCACTCATATCTCCTTTGTCATAAAGAAATCCTCCTCTCTAACCCTCCTTCATCTTAGTGCCCACATCCTCCACAGCACCCACATCCTTCTTATTACTCTTCCTCTGTCCGCCTCTGTCTCTTTTTCCTCTTAGTAGGAGTTTTAAAATCTGCTCTCTTGTCTCCTTTCACTCTCGCAAACTGATGTCATTTTAATGGCTGTCAGTTGGCTGCAAGACAGATAGCTATTGCATCGTATTTGCAGATGGAGCGGTACTATTCTTTCTTCTTAGGGGCAAAATAATGAAATGTTATTCACCTTATCTCTTTGATATGTGCGCTGACAGGTACATTTTGTTTTACAACAGAATTATGTCATTGAGTGTACTCTGTGTGGGTTCTTGTACATCATTCGGCCCTCATATTTTACGTAATGTGTGTGTATAGCCAGCAAGCGGCTCTCTTGTAGCTGTTAGTGTTCACTGCCTTGGGCATTGGAACCTCAGCAGTAATCCACCCACATATCCCAGCTTTTTAAGGGGAGTTAAAACAGCAAACCAACTGTTAAGAAGAAACAGAACATAAGCCTGTTTCTGTAGCTTACAGGCTTCTGTTGTTGACACACTTGTTAATCTCAGAGTGCGTGACCTCAGAAATCCCAAAATTGTTGAACCATGTTATGATGTTGTGGTGTGCACATTACACAACTAAGAGAGGACAGAGTGCACAAATTAAAGATCATGCAGAGGAGATGATAAAACTCTTAAATTGATACTCCTGAAACCTCACACGAGAACTGAAACGTGCAAAAGTGCACACCAGAAGTTAAAATATGCAAGATGTCACTGATGTTTGTCAACATGGATCCAGATAAGGAGAAGCTGCTTGCTTTATTTTGTGCAGAAAAAAGTTTTTCTAAGCCATTATGTTTTTGTTGCTTCCATCTCCTCCCTTGCTGTCATTGGCTATTGCTCATTGCTGTTGTAGATCTGCTCAAACAAGAAGAGCATCTAAAATTTATCTATGAAATGCTCAAACACAAGCAACAATTTAGCTCCAACTAGAGGTCTTCATGGTCCACTCAATTCCTTGGAACTGAGACCCGGGACTTGAGTTGGGTTGGGTCCAAATTATATTTGGTCTGATTGAGTCAATACTGCTCAGTATGATAATATGTATTATACTGGCTCTGATCATATGATGTGTAATCGCTGGAGTAGAAAATGTACTTTGTGCGGGGAGATGGAGTGTGTGAACTGCAGTGCAGGAAACATGGAGGAGAAAAGTTGTTTGTTTATTGGTGGTGCATCATGCTGCTGCCAGTGTTAATGATCTCTTTATTTGGCTCTGTTCAGGTCAACCGCATTTTGGATCAGGTCTTTATGCTCTGGCATGTTTGGGTTGGGTCTGACTGCCCTCTAGACAACTTTGAATAGGGTCTTCTTTTTTTTTTTGTTTGGAAATTAATTTACATGCTTCAGGTTCGGGTAGGTTTTTCTTGGATCTGTTCAGGTGGACTGGTAAAGACCTTGGGAGCAGACCTGTGGGTTTTGTCCCAAAGTTTGTCTGGAACCAGAAGCTAAGAGCTCAAATCATGTAGCCTGACCTTGCCATTAGATTGCAATGCAGTGGAACATACTAAAAGCTGTAATCGAGCTGTGGTTGGTCTGTTACAATAAAAGTGCTATTTAAGTCTTGGATGGCATCACACAGGTTTTCCTGCACTGCATTACTAGTAGGTGGGTGTGTGTTTGTGAGTCTGTATGTCATTATTCGGGGAAGAGCAGGCCTATATGTCTATGTGATTGCAGTTAATAAACCAGCAGCGATCTATAACTGTGGTAACACCCACCCACAGCATTGGAGGCTGCTGTTAGATTTGAATGAATTTTTTTTTGGCCGAACTGAGCAATGAGGCTATTATATTATTATTGTGATGAGACTCTGGGCACCAAGCACAATCTGGATGCTCATTAAGTGGGCGTGTTTCCTGTTTGGGTAAATGTGGTGATCTTCATATGGCTGCATTAGGGGCCATGTGTTTCATCTGTTTGTCTGATGATGCTTGAGAACTGTACCGAGGAAAAGTCATTGCCATAGTTGATACCATCAGCTGCTTGTGGGAAATGAATGTTTGTCACACTCGATGTGTTTGACCTCTCCATCTGTCCTGCAATATGAATAACTCAGCGGCAACATTTATACAAAAAATAAAACTCGTAGAAAAGCCAAATATGGTGGGATCTATGTACATACTGACAACAGTACAGATAATATTATTGTACATTATCATATGAGACACTTTAAAATGTGAGATTTCTTCTAACCTGTTCATTTTTGAAATAGCTAAAACATACATATTTTGCAAGTAAAATGATTTCATATCAATGATAATTTCATTAGATGACATTTAATTTATATGACAAATATTATAAAGGCTACAAATCTTAGATCATAATCTTATTGTACAGTAAGAGAACTAATTAGGACCTTGACAACCAGACCTGAGTTTCATTATCGGTCTAAGCTTAAATTACAGTAATTTTTAATCTTTTTTTTTTCTAAACAAACTTTCAAACTGTGGCAAAATCATATTGGCAAATGTTTCTCATCAAGAGAAAGAGTAACAGATGGGCATCCCCACCCATATCCCCTGCTGAATTCCAAAAACAAAACATGAGGAAATTAATTAGTTTCAAGTTATTTTTATCAATATCCCTAAAGGATTTATATACACTTGACTTGAATATACAAATCACAAACACAATTATCTAACAAGAAATACAAAGTATGGTCAGCTCTCTCTTCCCAAACCAAACAATAACTACCTGAGAGACACAGTTCTATACAGAGCCTCATCTGACTGGAACTCATTGCCACTTCATATTAATTAAGAATAGAAAAAGTTGCAAAATACAAACAAAACTTGCAAAGTACACAAATATATTCTACATCAACGCATGTATATGTATCCAAGAATATGTATACTCTTTATTATTCCTTCTCCCTTCTTTAATATGTTATAATATTGTATGTTTAGCTCTAAACGCCCATGCAATGCTATAGTTTACAGTATCTTTTAGAGTATATTCTCTTTATTTTTTTGCATCTTATTACTATTTGACATTGTTTGAAAAGTTATGTCCCCACAGAGATAAGTTGAAATAGCCAAATTTGACAGATATTCTTCAGAAAAGGGGGCAGCACGGTGGCTTGGTGGTTAGCACTGTTGCCTCCCAGCAAGAAGGTCCTGGGTTCAAATTCGATTAGGTGTCCTTTCTGTTTCCATCATCAGAACAACAGGGTGCTCATGCAAATAGCACGTTATAAAAGAGGAGGAGATTTTATTGGTAATTTTAATTCCACCCCCTGTATCTGCCTGTCAGGAAAACACCAAAACTGCACTGGCATGCCGTGATTCATACAAATACAGCCATTGGACACCAAGACCAGAGGTGGGTAGTAACATGTTCCATTTACTTAACTTTTTTCACAAAATTGTACTTTACTGAGTAGTTTTATTGCAGGATACCTTTAACTCATACTTGAGTATATTTATGAAGAAAAAAATATACTTTTACTCCGTTACATTTGGTCACACTGTTTGTGTTACTTTTTTATTTGTATTATTTGCGAGACATCATTCCGACGCAACGAGTCAAAATTCTCCATTTTCTCCACTGTAAGCAGCACTCTGAATGTCTGACTGCTCTGCTGTCTGTGTGAGAATGTCTACTCTGCTTTGGTCCAATCACATTCAGCATCTCGTCATCTCGATGACAATGATGGGTTGACACAACGTTTGTTCTCATTGAGAATTGATAGGTTGGCCGGCCGGTGGCTTTTGCATGGCACAATATATTATTGATTAAAATGTACTTAAACTAAGCAAACACAGTTTTTTTTTCATAACTTTCTTGGCGCTTAGGTGAAAAATGGATTCTGAAAACAGAAAGAGTGGCGCAGAGAAACAGCGGACAGTTACGGAGTTATTTGTCCCCGGCATCATTGGCTTGTTGTCTGGTCATACTACACCCTCCCAAATATAGAAAGTACATTTGGCTACTTTGCATTTTTTTTTTTTCCCCTCAGACGAGCACTTTATAGCTTGTTGATTATTCAAAAGAATAAGCTTGATCAAAGTTACTCACTACTCAAGTAATCTTTTACTCTACCCACATCTGACCAAGACAAAGAATGGGGCAGAGCACTCTGCTACCCCAACAGGTGTTCTCAGAAGTCTGGCAGAGGAGGAAGGAGGAGGTGCTGTGGAGGTGAAGCGTGTAAAATGAGTGAGCGAAAGAATGAGGGAAAGCAGTAAGGAGCAGAGGCTGGACCGCAGCAAATGGAACATTAACAAGCTCATTCTTATTGTTGCATTTCAAGAATAACTTCCAAGTTAACCTTGGCAAACGTGCAAATGTCATGTCAATTGATCTCATAATTTATGATGGAAGAGCATAATCTTAATCTGTCTGAATTTATGCTTATTTTGCCAAAAAAAAAAAAAAAAANAAAAAAAAAAAAAAAAAAGTATGCTCAATTTTCAGGTTTTATTGCTAGAGGTGCAAATCACTTATGACAGTCCATGGAAGGCAGTGTGTATTCCCATGTTAATGTATTTGACATTTAAATGAAATTTGAATGTGGTAAACTTGGGTTTATTAATTTGAGTCTATTAGCAACATTGATATTAGCCTTGAATTTATTTATTTTATAAAAAAGTACCCCAATTCCAGAAAGTACCCCAATCCCATGATCATACGATGTTCACTAATAAATACATGCAACATTATACAGTACATATGCACATAATTCCNCTCCCCCCATCCCCACCCACAGACACAAAGAAAAAGATACCCATCTTCCATTCCATTCTTCCAAATGCCAAGATTTGCATAAGGATGAGATCGGCTGTTTGCGATAACTGGTTAAAATATATTATCAGGCCACAGACAGGATGCTTTAATGCAAATGTGAGCATGAACACGTGTAGATACATTGCACATTTGCATGTACATTTGTGTGATGTTATGACATTTACATATCTGGTTCTTTTTAAATTGCATATCTGGCTGTGCGATTGAGTTGGACCTCAGCCATTTCTGATGTACTGAAAGGCAGAAGGTCTTTTTTTTTTTTTGTACTGAATGAAGGCAATTGTTCAAAATTTCAAGCTTCTGGAAGAAGCATTACCTTTTGAAATGGAGGAGAAGTACATTCAGTCCAGAACGTTCCAAATGTCTCAAAGGAAAGAAGCAGAACATCAGTTTTTCAGGTTCACTTTACTTTAATGGAAAGGACAAAACTGTGTGTTTCTGGCTTTCTTTCCACTTCCCTTTTATACACTGAACTCCTTATACACTGAACTCCTTTCACGTCCCCTCTTCCTCCTCTGGCTCATCCCCCCCCCCNCCCCCCCCAAAAAAAAGTAACTTGTTACAGGAGATCAACAAATTAATTTTCTGAGAATCCATAAACACCTCCACTCATACTCTTTGGCATGAACACATCTCTCTCTCTCTCTCTCTCTTTCTCTCTCTCTCTCTCTGTGTGTGGGGAGGGTGGGTTGTTGGATAGCAAGGTGAAGGGGGGAGAGGGGTTGTTGGATAGCAAGGTGAAAACAGGTGTGAATGTTGAACCACAGGAGGTGATTATAATTAGAACTCACTTTGGCTAAACCTCATAATTGCCCCCCCCACACCCACACACACACACACACAAGGCATCTAGCCATCTTTTAGCTTTTAGCATTTGCTTTGAAAGAGGTGTTACTACAAGCTGTTCATAAAACACACCTTCACACAACACAATCACATTGTGTTGTGTTGCCTCACATTTGTCATTCTTGTCATTATTTGTTTCATGGTGTTTGTATCACTAAATTTGATATTTAAAGGATCATACCGGTGAGTGTGCATAATTGAGCCCAATATATGCAACCCACATATATGGTATGTTACTGACAACCAATTTCCAAAACATAAAACTGTATTTTAGTTTTCCTGTTATTTTTTTTCAAATCCTCTAATCTTTCAAAATCAAATGTTGAGGTGATAACCCATCTCAACATTTAATGTTTCCCCTTCTAATACTAGAAGGCACAGTCAGTTTAATTTCTCTGTAAAAGTCATTTTCTCCTAGGACTATATTCCCGGGCGGAGACATACATTTTCTTCCATGCAGCTTTGTGTTGGATTGGTTAAATAAAGTCACTTTGGGGTTCCTTTGCAGATTTAACATGTCAATTTCACTTTGACACCAGAAGAGGCAGTATAAATCATGGCTCGCTTATTTAGTGTGATGTATATTTACCATCATTAAAAAAAATTAAAATAAAAACATTCTACCCCTTGTCTTTAGCAGGAACAAGCCAGAAAAAAAGAGGTGAGGTCAAAGAATTGAGAGAGATAGGAGAAACAAATGGAGGGAGGGGTAGGGGGGCAGAGCAAGAAGAAAATCAGAAGAAACAGACTGAACTAGAGAGAGATGGAGAGAGAACTGAAGAGATGTAGTGAAGCAGAAGGATGTGTGATAGATGAAGTGATGACAGGTGTGATGAAAGAGAAGAGGGAAGCAGGGATGAAGAGAGGCAGATGGATCATCATGACATTACACTGGAGTGCATGTGTACATGTGCTTGCATACCCATTTTTCCTCCTGCTCACCTGCTTTGTGTTTGTGTGTTGAGCTCTGATAACCATGGCATTATGGAGATTATGAGTATCGCTATTCACACAGGCCTACATTAGCTTTTAATGGTAGATATAATTAAGGTTCACTGACACACATACAAACACAAACTCTCACATGCACACATACATAAACCTCATGCTATAGAAGTTGCCCAACAATGTTTTTGGACAAAATAGGTACTGCCCTATCTTCAAGTAGGATTAAGACCTCATTACATGAACAAGAATCTCTGGAATGGGCTTTAATAAATTTGCAGATTTAGTCATTTTATGTTACATATCTTTTATTGACATACATTTTTAAGCCTAAATGGAATGTAAAGATGAACAGAGAAGCAGGCTTGTATCTGGTTTAAACTTGGTTGTACTGCTTCCTCCAGTGATCAACAATAGAAGGCTGTGGTAATACTGGGCAGCTTCCAGATTATAACTAATGAATCTTAATGGTTTTGCTCTTTAAGGTGCTGTCAATATTATATTTGAGCAAACAGAATACAGAGTGGCATTTAAAGTGCCCACATCACACTAGTGGACAAATCGATAAATGCTGAACGTTGGTAGTAAAATGTTTACTTTCAGCAGGATGACAGTATGAGCAGGTCAGATTAAATGGACCATGTCAGTGTGAGAATATCATTGATACACACCAGGGATCTGGTGTGTCAGTGTGTACCTGGGCTGGTTGATGTGATCGCTATAATACGGACACCTAAATTAGCTTTTTTTTTTTTTTTTTTTTTTTTTTTTTGGTGAATATAATGAATTCAAAACCTTACACTTGGAGGAAAATCAGCATGTTTGAGATGAAAAATGAGACACAGAATGAGGATCAATAAGCTTAAAGGGTATCTTTGCAGAATATTGAAGAATGGATTTTAAGATCCTTCCCACTTTTGTGATTAATTTGAAAGTTTGAAAGACCTTCTGCTGCCTTGCTATTTTCCAAACTATTCATCTTCTTCATCTTCATGGTAATCTTAGTAAATGGAGGAGAAGTTGTCCCTCAAGGCTCAGATGCAGGCCCACTCGTCTTATGTCTGTAACTTTGCTTGCCAGACACACATTTCCTCAACCTTAAGTGCAACCTTGACAAAGGGAGATATTATTCTTTTCCTGACAAATGATGTCCTTTGCAAGACCTCTCAATCAGCACAGACACTAGCTGATTTCCATGCAAAGTTTGCATCAAAGCCACAAACAACCTACAGGTTTACATTATATTTGACTTTTATTGCTCTCACCAGGCCCCAGTCCAATATCTAACCATATCCTCTTTAGACTATAGCAACTCCTGTGGGTCTGTTGAGCTGTCCTGCTGATTGCTAGTACTGCAGATTTAAAGCACTCTGCTTTTATCATGGCATGCATCGCACGTCCACTAGCAAACCCTCATTCTGCAGCACAATTTTGCTAGGTTAGGTACAGTCTGTTATTTAAGTCATGTGGACAGTTCTTATATTACCAGAAATCAGGTCCTAGTTCCACTCCCACCTCCCTCCAGGCTCCTCAGTGGTGAAATGACATTTCCACCTTACTCAGGACTCAACTGTCAGTGTGAAAAAGTAATTTCTTCTTGGGATACTTTATATCCCTCTGCAAGCCCCGCAAGTTTCCTGCATGTGATCACTCTCCTGTCATGTGGAGAAGAGAATCATTTTCTTCCTGATTCTTATTTTGTTTTTGTCTATAAACTCCCTTCTAAAAGGCCTGAAGTTGCATTACAAATATACTAGAGCATTTAAGTAGAGACATGCATTAAATAGGGACAGTGTTGGTTTGTTCAATAATGATGCCAAGATGGTTGAAGTTGAGTCACTGGACTGTTTCTGGGCTTGGTAGAGAGACAGAGCTTAATTCTGTCCTTGACCTGGGCCGAAATTATGCCTTTCCTGGCCTTGATGTCTCCCTCCCTCTCCTCCTGACATTGGTGTGGGTAATTTGGGGAAATGACACCTCACTGATGTTAGAGCAGTATTGTATCCTGCAGCAAAATGGTATCTCAATCCTCTTCCCTTGTTCAAAGAAGGTTTCTCTAGGTTGACATATATGGCCTCCTTTACCCTCTCTCAAACCATCTGTCCTCTCTGTCTAAATTATGGACAGTCTGATCCTCAATGCTGTGTTTCTTGTCTTGTAGGTGTGTGTGCACTGCTAAGTCTTGCCCACTAGAGGTCGCTCTCCTGTGCCATCCATCTGTGGTGGGACCGGTTGGTCTTGTAGTATACAAATCTGTATCCTCCCTGCACTGAATAACATCACATTGATGGTTGTGTCTGCCTTTTCCCATCCATCCATCCATCCATCCATCCTCTGTTTCAGAGCTCGGGGCAGCAGCCTATCATTCACTGGGTAAGAGTGAGGATACAACCTAAACAGGTCGCAAATCTACCACAAGGCTAAAACACACAAACGGACATTCACATCTACAGGCAATTTAAAGTTTCCAGTTCACCGACTGTAACACACACGTGTTTGGACTGTGGGAGGACGCTGGCGCACTTGGCGGAAATCCACACAGACATTACGAAAACATGCAATAGCTAGATTCAAAAGCAGGATCTTCTTGTTGTGAGGTAACATTGCCAACCACTGATCCACTGTATCACCCACTATGTGAAAAAAATGCCACACTTAAATAGAGCAACTTTGAATGTTTTTATGACTGTACCATGAGTAAAATGGAAAACCCTTGATGTCTCTCAGATGAACAAATTTGAGAAAGAACAAAAAAAAAAAAAAAAAAANAAAAAAAAAAAAAAAAAATGTTTTGGACTAGAATTTAAACTAGTTATATAGATCTGAACAATAATTGGCTGCTGATGTAATAATGAATGAATGATGCGACAGATGCAAAACAAGCAAATCATATTAATGTCAACATGCAGCTACTACCCCCTAGTCTCTTGAAAAAGCTCTTTTCACCCAAACTATAAGAAAGATGTTCCCACTTCTTAATAGTTGTATCTAAGCAGGTATGTTTGGGTTTATTTGGCCAGATTTTAAATTCCTTTGAGACTTCTACTGCCACTTTGATACCTTGGAGATGAATAGTATTTTGTTTCTGGCACTAAAACAAGCAAAAATTACATTTGGAAAAACTTTATATCTCTTGTGTGTGTAGAGCTACAGTTCAGTAGCACAACAGAAAATACTTGTCAGTGAAAGCTGTTCTGTGGATGTTCCAAGTAACCAGCATATTGTTTCTAGAAATAGGCATTTCTGCTGGGTTTATCAAATGTAATTTTATTGGTGCTTCTAAAACCACAAATCTTCCCTGTTGAAATAAAACAGTGATATTAATGATGTCTATTGAATTGTGCGACGAGAGCAAATTGTACATTTAAAAATGCTATGCTAATTTTCAGCCATTGTTGCCTAAGAACTGTAGCTGTGTCACATTACCCCAAATTCTCTATAACTTACGTAAACAAGATTCTGCAAGCGCAAGAGGATTATTTCTAGTGGTAAAACTTGATAGTTGCAGTCTTTGCTATTGCCTGCCTGTAAAGGGAATGGTAGCTTATTCCACAGATACTTTATTCGATGCTGCTTAGGGTAAAAACTAGCCGTAATATGAAGGTATTTTGAAATAGAAATGATTTGAAATGGAGACTGAAGTATGTACATATGTAATGACAAACATAGAAAAGATAATAAAATGACAACCAGATAGATTGACGAGTAGGCAGAAAGACATATATAGGTAGATGACAGGGAATTACAGAGTGAAAAGGAGAGATCCATATAGGTGGGAGAAGTAATAAGAAACAGGGAGGTGAGGGTGAGGGCTGGAGAAGACATAATGAAAAAGAGCAAGATAAAGACACAAAGTTCTTCACTTAGCAAATAGGGGGCAGTATCACTCTGTACAGATGGAGAGAGAGAGAGAGAGAGAGAGAGAGAGAAGAGGGGAAATGGGGGAAGAGACGAGATGAGAACAGCAAAAGCAGCTAGAGGGAGAGATAGAGATTGGAGAAGGTAGATGGATCTGTAGGGTGGTCAGGAGAAAGAGTCAATGATGGAGTGATGGGGAAAGAAATGCTGGGGAGTGGTAGAGAAAGGGAGAGGGGTTCATGGTGAGCACAGTGTTGAAGAGGCAGAAAAGGAGGAGGAGGAGGAGGAGGAGGAGGCAGAGAGAGAAGAAGGGAGTGGAGAGATGCAGCTGATGGTGGAGGAGATTCACGGAGAGAATGGGAGAGAGAGAGAGAGAGGAGAGACGAGTGCATATCGTTGTCAGCAGGAGAACACAACATCTGCTTATCTATTACCATTTCAGTGTAAACTACTACTGCTCAGATGAGTGTTAGCAGTGTACGCATATGTGTGATACCACTGTGTGTGCATGTGTGTGTGTGTGTGTGTGTGTGTGTTGCTTGATCTATGGCCTTTCTGTGAGTTTTAGGGATGTGTCTGCCTGTGTGTGAGTGTATGTGCACACCTATGTCTACATCTGTGCTTGTTTGTACATGCAATGTCTGAATATATGTGTGTGTGTGTGTGTGTGTTGCCTGGTCTATAACCTGTCTGTGTGTTTTAGGAATATGTCTGCCTGTGTCTGTGTGAATGTATGTGCACACCTGTGTGTACATCTTTTCCTCTTTGTATTTGTTATGTCTGAATGTGTGTGTGTGTGTGTGTGTGTGTGTTTGTGTGTGTGCATGTACATATTGACAAGGTTTAAGGAAATGTTTTTACTCTGTCTGTCCTTGATATGCCCAGCTGACTACAGAGAGCTTTTAAAAGGGTATTACACTCTCGAATCAAGGCCCTCTTGGAGGCTCTCACAGCATTTAAAGTGTCCCTGGGTAGTGACTGCAAACTGAAACATTTCAAACACTCAGCAATCATTTGTTTAATCATTGACACAAAGCCACATGTGTATATATATATATATATATATATCTTTATATACATTTAAACCTGTTCGTACATATTCATGTCAGTGAAACTGGACTAATCTGACATCCTATTTTGAGGTTTTGCAAATGAGTTTCAATATTACAAGTGGTACTGGGGTGTTTTATTTTTTATTTTTTTATTTTTTTTGAGAGCCATTTTAATTCAACCTACTGACTGCAGATACACCACCAGGATTCACAGTCCAGTATCCATTACATTGATTAATATCATTCATCCATCTGTCCATCCAATCCATCCATCCATCAATCCTCTATACCCGCTGACATCCTGAGCAGCGGGGGGGTGGGGTTGGGGAGGTCATGTTTGACCCCAATAGTCTCCTTAGTGAAATGGGTTATGTAGGCAGCAGCATAAAAGCCATGACTAAAATGACTAAAAATCTGTTTTGAAAAGTCATTTTTGTATCATTAATATAAGCCCTGCACAATTAAAGGGAACATGCTATGATTTTTGTCATTCCCCTTCATTTTCAGTGTAATATAGTATGGAGGATATAACACTGTTAAACTGAACTGAACATTGTGAAACCTGAAGTTGATGCCTATAAAATATTAGCACATTTGAATTTACCCACTCACAAATTTGACAAGACACACCCACTAAGTATGTGACGAGATAATTTGTTTGGCCACATGCGTGTTTCAAAGTTAGCTCAGATCAGCTGACCAATCAGAACAGAATGGACATTTTTGGGAGGGGGCCCTTTATAGAGAGAGTACCTAAAAATGTTGTGTTTTTTTTCCACAGCGATGCTGCAGTAAGAAAGGTGGGGAGGTGGTGGGGTGTGGGGNAGAAGTGGATCCACATGTTCTTTGCACATTAAAGTGTTGCAAAACTGAAGAAACAAAAATGAACAGACCAAATAAGAGGAGGAACATGGAAATCTCTACACTATGTTCCCTTTAAGTGTCAGCAAAAAAATCATTAATTTCCACACTCCTGGGAAGCAGGGAAGACCTCTCAGAGCAACAAAACTGACTTGGCTACAATTATGTTGTTAATTATTTTGTCTCTTGATAACATTTAGCCAGATTGGTCACAGTTATGACATCTTCCTGTTACATAGATTGCAGAGACTGTATCTGTACTGTTATACGCTTACTGGCAATGCAAAAACCTTAGCAGCATTTTCATTAAATAGCTTGAATAAAAATGTACTTATAACAGAAGTCAGAGATAATGTGACTTTCCAACTAAGTTATTAGTTGTTTTTATTTATCTAAGGAGCGACATTGAACATTCCTCCATTATCGTTAGACATGAGTGGAGTTTATTACCACAGACTACCGCATCTTAATTTACCAATATATGACTGGTAGCTACAGCAGCTTATTTACAGTTGTATGTATCCATGCATGAGCTAACAGCTAACAGCGTTGTAGAAGAATAAAGTGCTTGTTGATTGATAGTTGATAATAACAGCTTATTATGAATAAGTGATGATAGGCATTGTCATCAGTGTTTATTGTGTAGGTTTTAAATAATGTCTTTGTGATTTATTTCCATATAGTTATATACTCTATGTATATTTTCTATATATATGTATATTACACTTGAAGTTGCTATCTGATTGAAGCAGTGTATCCAGCATGTTTTATGTTTAACAGCTAATATTCATCAGATCAAAGCAGGGGTGGCAATAATGACCTTGATTGGAGATGACAACTATGTTTTCTTTAAAGGTTGATGGTAATTATTACTAAAATCAATGTCATGAAGTCAACCTCAGATGTCTGAAGTATTTTAATGACTACTATTGACCATGACTATTTAGTCATTCCAAAGATAATCGTTCCAAATTAATAATTTCACAATCAGGATGAAAATCAGGCCTACAATAAACATCCAATCAAAAAAAGTTGATATTAGATGAGGATCATAGATAATAGGAGTTTTTTTTTTTTTTTTTTTTTTTTTTTTTTAAACAACCTAAATAACACAATTAAATTCACTATTGGTCCAGTGTATTGGTAACTGGAAGAGTAATAATGTTGCCATGCGAAAACAAAGTAGTAATGTGGCAGCATTATTTCAATAAAGATAGAGACAGAGTTTTACTTTTGGCTTTGAATGAAAACACGGCTAAGAAGATAGAGTTTTTTTTTCTCTCTTTCAGGCTGTTGTTCACTGAGAAAATGTAAATTTAATGCAGCAACGGCTGTTTGGATTTGACTTAATGTTACACTGCATACACTGTAGAGAATAAACTTGCAGCTCACACACACACACACACACACACACACACAAGTCCAATGAACCATGCATACTTNAACTTGCAGCTCACACACACACACACACACACACACACACAAGTCCAATGAACCATGCATACTTGCATGAGCACCACGCATACACTATCACACACCACTGACATCCCATGTTTCTAACATGTACACCTGTCAAGGGTGTGAAATGGCAGTCTGTGTGTGTGCGTATGTGTGTCTCTGTATGTGTTTGCGCAATATCAACCACATGATCTTTGATGAGCATCTGCAAACCCACCTGCTCTAAGCTCTTATTTTCTTTTCTTTTCATCAGTTCTCTCCCCTCCTCATCTGTTGTCATCAAGCTATGCAGAAAATCCAGACTCTCATCCTTTCTCTCTTTTTGTCTGTTACAAACACACACACACGCGCACACACACACAGCACACCTTCAGTACATATCAGATTGTAAGGCTGATCTAATAGAGAACAACAACACAGATGTCAGAACAGCTGATCCTATTCAACATAACCGTAGGCTCTGACTGTGCACGTGAGTGGGTGCGTGTGTGTGTGTGGGTGCATGTGTGTGCTGACTGAAAGGCAAGACAGTGTCAAGAGAGCAATAGATGGGCTTTATTTGCACCATTTAAAGGATCATACAGCCGATCGTGCATGTTTGAGCCCAATATATACAATCTATACAATCTATACAATATATACAAACACATTAAGTTACTGACAACCATTTCCCAAAATATATGACTTTTGCGGAAAACTTCAGAATTTGTTTTCCTACTTTCCAGACTGCCATTGGTTTCAGTTCATTCCAGTATGCTATAAAAAATCAACTTGTAGAGACTTTAAACACGCTTCAGATTATCAGTTATCAGTTATATTATCTAGTTATCCACCACAGTGAACATAACATTTTTTTCCCTCTTTTGATCTCAATTTCTTCCACCATTTTCTGTGAAAAGTTAATCTCTTTTAGTGTAAAATGTCACACTTTGAGTTATTAACCTATATATGGCTTACCAACTTAAACCCCATTGGGCCATTTAAGACCTGTCTGGAATTGGGTTAAGGGCATTAAGGGCATTTTAAAACTCAGAAACATTCAAAAGATCAACAATCAATTTTTGGTATATTCTTACATCTCATGTCATCAAGTCAGTACAAATGAGTTTTGTAACAAAATTTTCATCGTCTGCAGGGAAAAAGGTGTAACCAATTTGTTTGAAAGATAAGAGTTGTACTTTAGTTATGAAGTCCAACTATATTATTTAAAACAAATGCCAAGTTAAATATACCAGATGGGTCAACAACAGCATTTTTTGGTCAACATTTCTATATTTCAGGTAAAATAAACTTACAGGATGGACATGTAATGATTGAATTGCTGGTGACCTGAATCGAAACAAATCGGGTCCGACCCCAGTTGTGTTGCATTCACTTGACTTGCTCTGAAGCTGCCTTTGAACGTGACAGAACACCATTTGTGAGCTTGATGTTGGTAAATTATCGAATTCCGCTGATGGTGTCAGAGCCCTGGAGCAGGGAACTGAGCCTGAACCACAAACTCTTCCTAAAGTAATCAGCATGTAGAGGCCACCATATTGATCTGTGAGGAGTATAGAAATAAATACTTTAATGGCTGTATTACTGACAGGCAGGTTGTTGTTACTTAACTAAAGAGACTCCTTTGCTGAAAATCCAGAACCTTCCTGCATGAAGAGGTAATTACTCTCTTTGGTGAGCTACTCTGTCCAATGAAAAGCTGGAAACACATGTATTTAACCCTTTCTTGCCTTTAACAACCCAGCTCAGCCCAAATGCCAACCTCCACTGTCAAATTAAAGTTTATACATCTTTTAGTTCAGAGCAAAGTTTTGACAGCAACAATTTTCACACTATTCTGATCCTTTTTCTGACTGACGAAGCCATTTGGATGGATGGTGAAACTTTTCAGAATTAAAAATCTTGAATCCAGTTGAACTGACTGAGTTTTCATACAACATATCTACCGCCTGGATGACTGAGAATCTTCATCAAAATATTCTGATCTCTGTCTTCTTATATTCCCACAATTTGCAGCACTGATATCCTCCAACACAACCCAGTAACATTTTTAATAAAACATCAATACTGGAAAAGTTCAACACTGAACATTTTCAGCTGATAATATAAACTCTTTGGGTTGCTCGTATGCACATGCTCGTTTCTCATTTTTATGCTAATAGGATAATAGCTCATGTTCTGTATTGTAAAGTGCGCTGACAGCTGATCCAGCTGTGCCTCCATCATCAGTAACTAACATCAATTCAGATCAAATTTGAGCAGTGAGGACTTTTAATATATTTAAAGGACCATACTACCCATTTTGCATGTTGGAGCCTAATATATTCAATTTTCATACACGTAATGTTACTGACAATAATTTCCCAAAGCATACTACTANGAGCCTAATATATTCAATTTTCATACACGTAATGTTACTGACAATAATTTCCCAAAGCATACTACTAGAGCGGTGAGTTAATTTTTTTTTCCTACCTCCCATTGGTTTCACTTCATGTACACTATTAAAATGAACTTGTTGATGCTTGAAATGTTCTTGGGATAGGTAATCCATCATTTTGAACAACACATACATTCAGGTTTTTTTTTGAAGTTTCATAATTTTAGCATTTAAGTGCAATAAAAAGCGTGGAGTGAATGTATGTCTCCACCGGGGAATATAGTCCCAAAAGAAGACCTGCGTTTATCGAAAAAAATTTAACAACCGTGACTTCATAATGCAGCATAACTATTAGCAGAAAAAACATTGATTTTTAAGGTGAGTGTATCGTTTGAATATTTGATTTTGAAAGATTAAGAGATTTTGCAAAATGTCAGGAAAGCTGAAATATGGTTTTATCCTTTGGGAAATGATTGTCAGTAATGTAACATGTATGAAAACTGAATATATTAGGCTCCAACATGCAAAATGGGTGTTATGATCCTTTAAAAAAAAATCACAACTGGTCAATACATCTTAAACAGGAGGCTTTAAGTTGTGAGGAAAAGAGACGTGAAGGCAATTAAGATACTTGGGATATACCCAAATTGTTCAGTGTGGATTGATAAACACCCAAGTCTTTAGAGACACTAGATCAGCTTTTTTGGCTTCATGCATGTTCACTGATTCTTCTAGTAAGATCCTCCAAATGGATCCTAAGATCCATCTAGTAAGATTTGTTTTGATTGAGTAATGTTCACACAAACAGATGTTTCACATGGAAGACAGAGCAGAGCTGACACCTCCAATCTCAATCTCATCTCAGCGCAAATTTGGAGTTTGACATTCATTTTTTTCCCGTACTAGATTATACCAGCAGCTGATGGTGGTTTGGCAGTTAGAACTATCACCTCACAGCAAAAAGGCCCTTGGTTCGAATCCAACTGGAACTCATCTATGTGGCATTTGCTTGTTCTTCTATGTCTGCATTTCCTCTCGCACGCCAAAGACATGAAGGTTAGGTAAACTGGAACGGGTGTGTTTTTCTGTCTTTATGTGTTAAACCAATGATACGCCTGTGACCTGTCCAGGGTGTAACGCCTGATGCCTTTCACCTGATGACCCTGTTGTCTCTGCATAGAGTAAGCAGGTATAGAAAATGGATGATAGATGGATGTTCTCTTCCAGCATTTTGTTAACATCCGCTTTGTAGCGCTGAGTAGAGAAATAATGCATTTACACTATTGTATTTTCAGTTCATATTGTGTTTTTGTTCTTAATCTCAAGTATTGATATTTGCCACTTTTAATTAGATTTAGGCAGATGTGTCAAAGACTCTTCAAACGTCTCCTCACAACAGTGAAATGTCGTACTAAAAGTGTTTCACATTCACTATAAATAACATCATATATCCCCGAGACTGCTTTCAATGTGAACAACATTGTGTGACATTATAGATGAACTTCGTTTGAGTACAGGATAAGAAATGCAACGTTGTGTGAAAAGTCACATCTGTGACTTTTCACACAACGTTGCATGAGGTATAAAGATTTGGTGTTTTCTTTCACAGCAACACAGTTAATTTTAAGTTACTAACTTTAACCTGCACAGGAGTAAAGTATCATAATTAACTGTGACACATCATGGCGACTGTGTTACTGTGAAACTGTTTTTCTGTGGCTGTTTGTTCTGTTTTGTTTTTTTTTTAACTTTATTTTTCCAGGTGTTGTTCGCTGAGCATTGAATGCTCTTTTGCAGGAACGACCTGCTCACACACACGCACACACACACACACACACACCTGGAAGCTGTCCAGTACAACCACAGGATTCTCTGCTGGCCACTGGAGCATTTGGGGATTAGGTACCTTGCTCAAGGGCACCTCAGTGGTGATAATGAGGGAGGGACATNCTGGAGCATTTGGGGATTAGGTACCTTGCTCAAGGGCACCTCAGTGGTGATAATGAGGGAGGGACATGCACTTCCTTTACAATATATGTGCTGAGTCAGTGGCTGAGGGGCCATCAGATGAAAAGTTGCTATGAATGATAAATTATGTGACTTTTATGTAACTTAAAACCACAATATGACATCCTGACAGAGTTTCCATGTTGGACAGAGTTGCTGGTTTGGATTGCTTGTTTGCTTCTCCTGTATTTGCGTGTTTATGCTGTGTTCAAAACTTCAGCAATGACATTTATTTGCTCCAGGTGGGAGTGTCATAATTATCAATAATATGGTGTTATTTTTTGAGGAAAGCTATTGAGGGCTGAATACTGAAGAAAGAAAAATGGGAAAAATATGTACAATTAAATTTGTGTGTTAACCCAAAATCTAAGAGGCAAAATGGATGAAAAAAGGAAAATATGGATGCATATTAAACATATTTTTAACAGGTCCTGATTGGAGGAGAACATATTAAAAAATAATTCAAAATTTGCTGCTTTCTTAGTGCCTTTCTCTATTTGCTGTTTTGAGCTGTGTTTGCAGATTTGACTTTTGCTCAAATCCCATTGGTCATCAGTTGTGTTTTTCCTAAATCCAAGTTTGGGAGTGTGTTCTCTCTTCAATGCCAGACAAAACAATCTGTGAATGCCAGTTGTTGAGTGTATCAGGCTCAATCTCTCCCCATTCAATTCAACGGCATTATTCCCAGCCTGCACGGGAGAACAGCTGACCACTGAGACACTTTGGCCCAGATTCTTAAAAAAACAGCGATAAGGAGTGTAGTGTTGCCTTAATGCATGCCGTGATAATAAAGCTTATTCATAAAATTTCTATGATAATCAATACACCACTGTCACATGAAGGTAGTGTTGCTGTGAGGTGTGTCTGGTTAAAGCCAATGAAGATCAGCGTGTTAATGAGCTGCTGCATATTTATCAGCCACGATTTATCCTGATTCATCTGATTTTAAGACCACAAATCGGCAAATGAAACGTACCTGTACATTCTGCTTTAGAGATCCTCATTTTAAAAGACTGACATGAAAATAACAGATAAATGTATTTTAACTTCCATAGTGCAAGCGCACTGCGGAACTCAGACGTGCTCAGCAGGTGAAGTGAACAAACAGATTGCACCTGAACGTGTATCAGATCTTATCAAACTCACCAATTAAAAACTGACTGATCAGCTGAGTGACTTTATTTATCAAAGTTATTGATCACTAACACGTGAGGCAGATACAGTTTTAAACATTGCCAGATTTGATATTGCTGAAATTTACCGCCAGAATGAAGCAGGTCTTAATTTTTGTGTTTTTTTTTTTTTTTAAAANTTTTTTTTTTTTTTTAAAGAATAGCTATCATCACATGCAAATAAAGAAATATCACAATAACGCTCTTTCAAGGCTAACGCTAAAATATGTTGCTAACATATGTTGCTAACAGGCATTTATGAATGAGGGAATGTGGTTGTGCCATGATATTTGCGCATAGATGCAGTAAATCATGCGCTACTGTTTATGCATCTGGGCCTTTGAGTTTCCCATACAATGAATATGCAAATTGTTTCAGCTAATGGTGAAGAAGACAGAAGCGTTTTTGTATGAGTTCTCTGTGACAAACATCCAATTTACAAGTACAAATCTGAGTATTCCTATAAATAGATGTGCCATGTTGAACACATCTGCATTCACAATAAATAACACATATGCTAAATGTGTCACACTTGTAAACGTGATGTACATATGCATTTCTATGGACTCGTGCATTGTGTTTATAACTACTCGCATATGGCATATGCGCATTAATATTGATCATGCATGCAGAATGCATTTGGTTGTGTGTATGTGTATGTATGTTAGTATGTGTGAGTGGGTGTGAATGTCTTGGTGTTCTTGACACATTTGTACAGAGATTAGAGTGATCTGGCCAGAAATGATAGTCTGTGATGACATCCTGTGCATCAGTGTGTGTGTGTGTGTGTGTGTGTGTGTGTGTTGACATGCTGGAGGACAATTACACGGTACAAAGAAGGAAAGAGCAAAATCCCCCCCATCTCACCCTCTTCCAGGCATTCTGTGTGTGTGTGTGTGTGTGTGTGTGTGTGTGTGTAGGTTAGATGTAAATACCTCTCCAGCTGTACATTTATGAGTAAATTGACTCAGCCAACAGCTCCACATGGAACTATACAGTAAACAGCTCCAGCAAAGTCAAGGGTACCTCAATCTTGATGCTATTAAAATCAGCACTTATGGAGGGTGAATGACCTCCTCTTCTTTTTATTACTTTGACTTCACGTTTTTTCTGCTCGTTTGAAGCATGATTCAATTATTAAAATGTATCTGATATAAAATGCATTATTTTGAAAATATTCCTAGGTTTTGCTGAAGAAGCTCTTCCTGTAATATCTCTCATTGTTTAGGTGGGATCAGGTGCCTATCAGTATTAATATTCATAAGAAAATCATGCTATATGTGGTCTTAATCGTGAAATACTTTCACTCCCCTGGCCCATCATGGCTGCCTGTTCTCAAGCACATGGAGCAGAGGCCTTCACGGACCCGACCAGAATATGACCTGTGTAATACCTCCCTGAACCCAACATGCATAAATTAATTTTCAAAAATTGAGAGCTGACACAAAGGGACCCAAGGTCAGTCACACCTGACCCGAAATACACCTGAGGATAATTAGACCAGATTCAAAATGACATTGACCCAAACAGACTCAAATACACAGAGAACACCAACAATGGTAGCAGCATGATGTGCTACTAATAGAAAAGTGACTTTTGCCTCTGTTTTTCCCTCACTTCAGTTCACGCTCTCCATCTCAACTGAAAAAGTACATTTTTTTTTCCTGAGGAGATTATGATACCATGGTCACAAGTGGGAGACTCGCGCACTGTTTAGAAAAATACAAGGATAAACTCCTTCAAAACATTTATTCAGCTCACCAAATGTACAAAGTGCAAAGTGCAAAAAAAGTTATCCCTGACGTTTCGATATGATATCTTCCTCAGTGTCTTAGGAATAACAAAAAGGCTCTACCCTTTATATATGACAGAGTGGTCAGATGATTGAAAAACCTAGTCATGTGACCCCGAGTTACTCTCAATGTTACACTCCCACAATAAAAAAGCACATATTTACATAGGAAGACAACACGGGCAAATATCATCCACATGACCTATAATGAACAAACAAAATTGCAATATAATGTAGAATTAGATGAGTACTACAATACAAGAGAATCAATACATCAGATATCCTGCTCACATCTAAGTTCCGCCCCTGTTTGTGCAGAAGTAGAGCATACAGCAAGGTTCACAAAAAAAACATTGGAAACTTAATTCTTCATTTAACCCTCCTGGTTGTAAAGTCTTCAAATAGAAAATCCAGCGACATTCCATCCTCAGTAATATGTTGTCCACACACACCCCCTCTCCTTGGTGTTCTGACACACTGGAACAATAAACGACAGGTCTGATGTTGTGTGTTTTGCCTCCATAAATATCTGGCTACTTCAGGTTTTCCATCCCCTCTTCTGATGGCACTGAGGTGCTCAATAATACGTGTTTTTACAGGTGTTGAGGTTTTACCAACATACTGCAGGCCACATGTGCACATCAACAGATAGATCACATTTTTGGAATTACAGGTGGCAAAATGTCTCATCTTGTATTCCCTCTGTGTTACCGAGCTAGTAAAAGTGTCTGTATGTTATGTGTAGGGAGCTCTTTAAATAGCTGTTCCCCAACCAAGTCTGTACTCAGAACGTGCCAGTGTCTTTCAGTAATACTTCTTAACTCCCTGCTGAAAGGGATGTACGTGGTGGTGCACAAGACTGAATGTTTCTTTTTTTTCTGTCTTTGTATCGTTGTTTTCACTTGACTCAGAGATATTTTCTGCAGGGCCTCTTCCAGCCAGGATACACCACACAGTCAGAGCTGATAGGGAGTCTGCTTGGATCCACTCGGCTCTTATGCTGCATTCCAGTTAACTCGAAACTCAAGAATTTCCAACCTTCTACTTGAAAAAAAAAGTCAGAGCTCTGACTTGGAAACTCGGACCAAATTTATCTACCCCGACTCCATGAGTCTGACGTCACTCAACGTGGCAGCGTGGAAGCGAGCTTTGTGAATGTAAATAATCAGCTAACTGAATAAAGCCCATTTTTCTTGCATGACCCTGAAATAAAAAGGTCAAAAAACATCGGCAAGTTAACTATCTATAGTGTGTAATAACTGTTTGCCATTGATACTTAAGTGTAAATAATTTCAGAACATTTACTTTTCTACACAAATGTTTAATACCCACTATGATTAATATCATTTTAATACAATCCAACCAAACAGTCCTGTAATCTAACTTTAGTTAGTATTTATTACTAAGTTTATTTATCTTATAGTATTTATTGATGTTCAGCCATGTTGTTTTGGTTTCTTTGGCATTGTGGGGGCTGGAACACTTAGAGGTCGGAACTTGGAATTTTCAACTGGGAGATTCTGACATCCCACTTTGACTGGAATGCAGCATTAGATACACATATCCCAGACCTAAGGCAACATCCCAGGACTGATTAGACTGAAAATAATTTGGACCTAACCCAACTCAGGTCCAGACTTGGTTCTGAGGTGCTGAGAACCCATGGATGGAGACTCCCGAGGTGGTGCCATTTGTTTCCCAATTGCACACCCAGCTCTAGTACTCCTCATCGCCACAACTCCACTGTTGTCCTGGTGAGGGTTTAACAGGGACAAGGTACCTCCATGGTACTTCAAGATATTGCACCTCATGAGGCACCCTGACCAATCAATGGGAGCCACTATTGCAGTAACATTGTCTTTCACACCAAAAAGAGGATGACCAATCACTTACACTGGAACATACAACAAAGACAAAGCTGTTGCTACCTGGTATTGAATCACGTTTCTGCTGTGGTGACTGAATTTGCTCATGCACCATCGTCGAACCATCTGAGGCAGTTCATGTTGTTCTTCAGCTCTACACACAGATTTGAGACCTCACTATTCATTATGGCAGGATTTTGTGAGACCGCATACACAGACATGCTGGTTGGCCATGCTGGTTTCCTGTTCCTTTTGAGTTGTTGGGTCCTCGGTTAGCATTCTACTTGCTAACAATGAAGAATGGAAAATTTGGGTTATTTTCTGAACAAAAACTGGATTTAAGAGGATAAGTTTTTGATGCACCAGAGTTTTATGACCACAGTAAAAGCCATGCGTGTCCAATTTTCAGCTGCCTTCATTTTCAGCTTAATTCTGCCATTTTACAGCAAAGTTGCTGCAATATTTGTCTTTTAACTGCATCCCTATTTGTGTGAAATCAAAAGTGAAAAAAACAGTGAAATGTTTGTTTGAAGATGCAATAAAGCATTCCTGCCTGCAGGGCCTCATGTCTTTAGAAAAAATGATGATCAGTAGACACTCTTAAACCAAGTGTGAAATGATTTCCATAATAAGCTATGGCCCAAAAGAAAACAGAAGACCAGAAGAAATGGACTGATGAAATGGAAATAAATGGAAAGAGAGAGAGAGAGAGAGAGAGAGAGAGGATGGAGGGGTGAAGAGGTAATAAAGAATAAAGGCAGATGGGTAGCAAGACTGAATGAGGGAGGAAGGGCAGGAGGGGGAAGGAGAGAGAAAAAGGGGAGATTGAATCAGAGGACAAGGTGAAAGGGTGTCGAATGGTAATAGTGAAGCCAGATAAGTGCTATGAGATAGAGAGGTAGATAGAAAGACATAACAGAGCGAAGGAGAACTGGATGGAGAGATGGAAGGTGGAGAAAAAGAGCGATTGAATTTGAGGACAGGGTGGAAAGATATCAGGTGGTATTATTGAGTGCAGAGAAATACCCCTAGATAGATAGATAGATAGATAGATAGATAGATAGATAGATAGATAGATAGATAGATAGATAGATAGATCACCAGTTGCAAGAAAAGAGCATGAATAGATGAAGGGAACGAAAACAGAAGAATAGGAGTGGAAGAGAGAAAGAGATAGGGGTCACTTCTGACAAATGGATGAGAAATGACAGGAAGAGGAGAGAGAGAGTGATGAAGGCAAGCAAATGACAGAGAAAATGGGGTCAGTGCAGGTAAAATCGACAGATGAGGGAAGTAAAACGAGGGGAAGATCAAAGAGGAGGTGAGACAATGAGAGTGGGGACAGACTGGAGAGAAAGAGGGAAAGAGAAAGAGAGAGACTTAACAGCACAGTGAAGTGAGAGAGGGAGAAAGAAGATGAGGAATCAGGGTGAATAGCAACCAGCCATGATGAGATGAAAAGAGAGAGAGAGAGAAAAAGAAGAGAAACATATTCCCTTCCTGATCTGCTGTTTGGGGAAAATTGAGCTATAGATTGCTGCATAGAGAGAAAAGGAGTGAAAAAGAGTCATAGTAACAGGAAAAGTAAAGACTACATGAAGATGCAACATAAAAGACGACAAAGGGAGAACAGATGGGAGTGAATATCAGTATTGCAGATCAATGGATCTGTCTGGTTTTAACCACAGGCAAGACCGGAGTACAGATAAGTTTAATAAGACCACGTTACTACACAAAGTCTAATGGAGAATAGAGGAAATGCATGACTTGGTGTCTGTGATTGATGTCTATGCAGAGTCAGGTCCATATAATATACAGTATATAAGTCAGCAAATTGTCTTTGTAGCTACAAACACATTGATATTGGTGGCGACAATCAAACTTATCATTGGAAGTGTGTGTGTGTGTGTGTGTGCATATTATCATGAACTGCCACGTGTTTTGTTCAGACAAAACACGTGGCTGCAGACAAAAATAAAGAATTATATTCAGTTAAATAGCTGTTTACAGTAACAAAATAAATGTGGATAGTGATAAACTGTATAATCATAATGTTGCTATGGAGCCCCTAAAGCAGTCATCCTCAAAATCCTGGTACAGATCCGGACTCTGGTACAGATCTGGACCGAACCACAACTGTCTCCAGACTCTGAGCAAATTCTACTTTACCTTTACATATGTATTGTTTGTATTATCTGTGGGACATTGCTGTAACATAACGAGTCAAAATTTGTCACCTTCTGCGCTGCAAAGTGAAACCGAATGAGTGAGAGTTGACAGAGCAGCTAGTTTCATCAGCACCCCCCCACCTCCCGCTCGACACCTTAAATTGTCGGTAAAAAAAAAATTTGATCCCAATCCAACCCTGGCTTGACTGACTTTAATAAAAGGACCTTTGTCTTATCAAAAATTTTCTTTGTGGACCTTTAAGATTTGTATTTGAGTACTCCTGCTCTAAAGCGACATGGGAGGGGTAAAATAATATAATTGGAAGGAAAAAAAATAATGAGTCCTTTTACCAGAGAGCACAAAACTTTTGCGAGTTAACCCAAATGACCTAAACCAAAGCACCAACTGAACATCTTTGTATTTTAGTCCAAGCTCAAAGTAAAACTCGACTAATCACTCCATTGTTGCCTAGCAACGACATGCATTAGATTTACCCGGATATACAATCAAACATCTGCTCAATGAAGGGTCAAGTTTTGCGTTATCTTGAAAAAGAACTCACTATTATTTTTACATAGATTTTTTTTTCTCCTCCCCTGTCCTTTTAGGGGTTTCGTACATTGGAGGGTGCTCGGATGTGCGAAGAGAAATGTGAAGCTGAAATGCTAAACCAACAAGAAATAAAACCAAATATAAACCATAAAAAACCCATAAAAAACCCATATATATATATATATAGAGAGAGAGAGAGAGAGAGAGAGAGAGAGAGAGAGCCTGAACAGCTCAGCTTCAATAGTCTCCCAGCCTATTTTGGGAGTCTGAATGTATGGCTAATAGGGATGGTACCAAATTATTTTTATCATTCAGATGCTAACAGATAATACACTCCAAACAACACAGAATACAGAATCAGGCACTCCAAGCTACTTATGTCCACTTTTAGTTTATCCCTCACAGTTTAGGCCCAAATACAGATATTAGATAACAGGTTTTCTTTACAGCTATGATGTCTCTTAGGCTGGATTTACTGTAGAAAAACAGCCCTACTTGTTGTTATAGCAAAATTATTAACAGTTGACAGCAGCAGTATTGGAGCCTTTTAGCATTTTGCACAATGTTCCAAAACAAAAACCAAAAAAACAGGAAAGCTCTGGCCATTTTATACTGTATGCTGATTTAATGAAAGGCAAGCACAAACATCTTTATTTTTTATGTTCCCTTCCATATGGTGAAATACTGTATTTATTATTTTTATTAATCATTATGCATCTTATTATCTGCTGACATGATCCAGTTTCCATATACTGATGTATAAAATGTCATGTTATCAATAAATCATTTGATGCCCCCCCTTCCCCAGCTCTATTAACTGGTTATGGACTTTTGTAGTCAAACCAACAAGCAGCACTTCATTACCAACCTGCCAGGCTCAGGTTCAGCCTTGATTGATTAAAATTATTTTCTTTTAGGAGAGAAGAGATTAGATGATGAGTCTTCAGTTTTTTATAATGCAAATTAGGTGAGGTTCCATTAGCTGAACATGCTAATATCGCTTGTGTTTAAAAAAAAAAAAAAANTTAAAAAAAAAAAAAAAGTGCAGAGCTTTGAACAGATCACTTTCAAAAGACAACAGAGATGAGTCCATTTTTGTGACACCATGTAGAATCATTGTAGATTCATTTCCCATGATTTAGAATTTAATTATGTGCATAAAACAATACAAAACGGCATGTGACGTGTTTGGAATCAGATTGCAGTGTAAATAAAAAACTATATTTTTTTAAATACGATAAACAGGATATGCACAGCAGGGAATTATACTGAGAGCCAAGACAAAAAGTGGGGGGAAAATTGAGAGGGGAAAGAAAAGAAGAAAGAGAGGGAGAAGTGACAGTGAGGAAGAGGATTAAAAGGGGACGAGCAAGAAAGAGTGAAGGTCAGGGGCAGGGACAAGAGATTGGGAGAGGAAGTGGGAGGTGAAAACATCTCGACATGACTTTAAGTTTTTCTTTCTCCATTTAATCTCTCCCTCCTTTCATCTTAGTCTTCCTCCCTTCAGGCCCCTTTAGAGTTAAACCATTCATTGATCCCTCTCTAAACAAACACCCATATGTATTCAGTGCAGCAATACACCATTGGGACAAGAAGAAACAGCTTAATGGATATGTGTGTGTGTGTGTGTGTGTGACTGTGCAAAATGAGCAAGGGATAAATCACTTGTATTTAGTAGTGTGTGTGTGTTTGTGAGTGTGTGGCATCAACAGTGTAAGCTGCTTCTCTCCTAACGGCTAAAGTCAGAGGGGACATCTTAGCATTTTGAGAGGTCTGGAATCAAAGCATGCACACACACATACACACACACACACACACACACACACATGCTCACAAATATACACAGGTGGTACTACTAAATAAGCCCCTTTCGGGCTGCACCAATCTCATTTTCCCAGGCTGATACACATACTTGAGTAAAATAAACGTGAGGGAGAGTTTCTCCTCTCAGCCACTGTCTTATTTTCATTTACTGCAACACCCACCTCCACACATACATGCACACACACACACACACACACACACACACACACACACACACACACACACACATTGTCACAAACTGGCTCAAGGTTCTGACAAGGAGGGAGGTCATATAAGTTACAAGATTTAAATATTTATTTTAAACAACTAAAAGCACAAAAACACTAAAGTAACAGAATATATAAAGGAAACAAAGGCAACCAAACCAAAATAATGTCTGCCATGGGAAGGAGAGAGAGAGGGAAGGAGGAGAGGGACTGTCTGACATCAGAGGGAAGGAGGGTGTCGGTCGTCTTCCTGACGACCGACTCCACACCACAAACTCCTGCGATGAAGACTCTGCAGCTGGATTTACACGACCACACATATGTGATCTGATTCTGATATTTTGCTCACGTGACAAGAATCTGATACTTGTCAAAGTATCAGATACGTTTCCTGAAGATGTAAATAGTAAAAAGCCACATGGAATCAGATATTTTCAGCTCTGTTTTGGGCCACTTGCATATGTGAAAATACATCAGATATGTATCAGATATCCTTCAATGCAGCTGTAATCTAAATACACAGATCAGAATTTCCTTCCCACTCCTAAGTAATGTTTTACTTTATCCACATGAATGATGTAAGCAACAATGACCACTCTGTAAACAAAAATGGAGGACATACTATATATGTCAGACATACTGATGTGTGTTTATATCAAATAGACGCGCTAGTGTGTGATAACAGGCTCCCCTTACAGCTGCCACAGTCCAACTACACCTGCTTCTCCGCCCGACGAAAACATGTCCCAATGGGACAGATAAATGCTCACACAACATATCGAATATTTCTTTCTGCATCTGAAAGTTGCTAACCCGCTGATCATATTTTAAAATAGCTCTCCCATCTTCGTCCAATGAAGCGTTTTGTTTTAAATATGCTGAAAAAAATCGGATATAGGCAAAAGATCAGAATTGAGCGTCAAGACTTGTAGTGGAAATCCAGCCTAGAGGAAACCAGGGAGTCCGTAGACAGGGCCATCACAATATGCTCACTACACATACAGTACACAAAATAGTGTAAAATAACCTCTTTGGCCTACAAATCAAATACATGCTCACTTTTATACAGCACACACGAGCAGATTGGCTGAGCTCTCCTCAGAGTTTACAATTTGCTCTTAATGTCTTTAGCTAAAGGACTCTCAGCTCACAGGGGCATTAAATTCAGCTGCTGCAATGTAGGAGGGAATTGAGAGCTGATGGCTGAATCCTTTAAGGGTTATAGCCTGACCATGATATTGTGTCATCTCTTTGATTGTTCAGCTCCTCAGACAGTGGAAATGCAGGCTGGTTCTTAAAAGGCTGAGCTGAGCACCGGTCAGAGTACCAGCATTAGCCCCAGCACCATGTTGGTGGAAACAAGTATCAGTGGATTTGAAGTGATAAAATTTTTCACTAATAACATTGTCTCTAGTAAATTATCTGACCACCAATCACAGAACGCAGCACAGAATGTTCTCATGAATGCTGAGTTAATTTTAATTATCTTGTCAACTCTTTCTGACCATGTTTGCAATCTGCAAGGCTCCGATGCTGCATTCACATTCTATACTTTTCTCACACATCTAAGGTGGATATTCAACAACGGTGTTATGTTAACTTCTTACAGTTTTTTTTTTAGCTTAATTAAATGCAGTATTAAACAGCAAAAACACATTTACTTAGCTACAAGAGAGCACCACCTAGATGTAAAGACAGCTGACAACTAAATTGCTTGCAGTCTCAAAACTTTATAATTAAACTAACAGTGGAACTGCATTAAAAAAGCACGTACAGTAGCAGTCAAAAGTTTCAGTTAAACTGTCCACACAGATTCAACTGAAATGTTCTAAAAGCTGATTTTTTACACATCCAGAAACTAGGTCTAGTTGATTATAAAATTTTGAAAAAAAAAAAAAAGATTATGGTTAATTTAAGTGCATAGTAGTTTGTCAGATTAATGTAGCAATGATAACGTAATATCATTAAAAAAATGTATGCAGTGCTGTCTAATTAATGACAGCATTAATTGGAGAGGAAATTCTCTAATTAATGCTGGAGGAAATACTGATAGTTACTTGCGGATTAATTTAGCTTTTTCAGGTACATATCACAAAAGAAGGTAACTGAGCGAGACCAACTTATAAAAAAAAGACAGAAAACTTCAGTGATGTCAAAGGTGTGATTCTATAGCATCTGAAGATGGTCAGCAGACTGCACAGAATCAAGGAACTGCTTATTTAAAGATTGTAGCATCATGTTCATTAATCCACTTTACCAAAGCAGAATTCAAATAAGCAGCAAGAGGGACTGATCTAATTTTCTATGAAAGTTGAGAACTTCTCCATGTCCCACAGAAACACCGGCTCACAATAAGCTCTGATGCAACACAAGGCTCTCAGGAGGAACTTTAAAGGATGTGGTCAGTATGAGCTTGTTATATCACAAAATTACAATCCTTTCCAGTTATACCCACAAGACCTGCATTATTATTATATAAAAAAATACTTTTCACATTTTTTTTACTAACTAGCCAGTAGCAGGCTTCTCATAATGTTTTTTTTTTTTTTTTTTTTTTTTTTTTTTTTGGATTATAACACATTTTCAGTAATATCACAGTAAATGATTGCACACATCAAGCAGAGTGCAAAAACCTTAGTACTGCATTGAGAAACCAGTGCCTTTATTATTTTTTAACAAATTTTCGTGCAAGCATGGGAAGCTTTTTTTTTTTTTTTTTTTANTTTTTTTTTTTTTTTTTTAAATCCACCTTTTATCACCAGGGGGAATAATTTAAACCTTTATTCAAGGACGATACAGCTGCAGCAACAGAAATCATGAATCTCAGCCTGTTATCTCTAATGGCAGTCATGGGCTGGAATGTTCATTATACATCACATTATGAAAGTGATCAATATGACTATGAGACATAATATTTATACACAAGTGGAAACCTTGGAGACTGGTGCTGCTGATTTGACTCTACCTGCCAGTTTTATCAAAAATGTTTTTATTGGCTTCGCAAAAGATATTGTACAAACTGTGACTCATTGTGGCTCATCCTTATTTTTTTTTTTACAAAGCCACTGAAAATGGCAGTTATCAAGCTCCTTAAAAAAAGTGCAGCCAGGATGCCACTATGTTTAATTTGTAAACCTATTTAAAATCTTTTCTTTGGAAAATCATTCTTTTTAAAATGTGAAAAGCTTACTGCACTATTTTTAGTCAGGCTTCCACATCACAGAACCGAGACTGCAGTGACAAAGATGCTAAAGCCTGACTCAGTTTTGGTGTTACTGGAGCTGACGTTAAATTTTATTTCATTTACATTTTACGCCTCTATTCAAGCCAGACAGATTTGGGAAAAAACAAACAAAAACAAAACAAAAAAAAAACAAAAACAAAAAAAAGCAAAAAAAACAAGAGATCCTGTAAGTTTTGGTTCTGGTAAATGAAATTAAATCAAATATAATCATATCAGACCAGAAAGGAGCTGAAGGAAAGGAACTACTCTGGTAATGACTATACTACTTCATTATTTCCATTGTGTGAGTCTTTATAATTTGGCTTTGCCATGCTTCAGAGGTAAATTATACATTTCCTCCACTATCTGACAGATAGTTATTACCTCTGATGAGTGAAGTTTTCCATGCCAACATTACAATATGCTCATAAAATCTGATGCACCATCATAGCTTGAAGTTGCCATTGTGACACACAGGAAAATGTTGGTTTCAAATTAATTTCATTTGCATACATTATTAGCAGAAGAACAGAACTAAGCTATTATGTACTTAGACCTCACTGCAGAATATACTGTATGTAAATCTTTAAAAGTCTGTTTTTAAAGAATGATGAATAACTGTGTGTTTAAATCCAATAAAAGTCCAGTTTACATTACATAGAACAAATCTAAGTAACCAAAGGTGGATATTCAACAATGGTGTTATGTTAACTTATTACAGTGTTTTTTAATAGCTTAATTAAATGCAGCAAAAACACATTTACTTAGTTACAAGAGTGCACCACACAGACGCAAAGACATCCAGATGTTACCTTGAAGGTACCATAGGCATGAGGGCATTCTATTAAGTTACAACATAAAAGCTTTAACTTAATTTATGTCGGCAGATGTATCTGCTATCAATGATTAATTCTGTTGATATCAGGCCATCTCCTAGTTTTAAGGTGAATGTGTTGTATATTCACACTGATGACTGAGTTCAACAGCTGACCCAGATTTATAGTATTTCTACACCAGTGTACTACACCATTTCAGTGCAAATGGATAAAGGCATTCATTTCTTAACAAGTTTGTCAGCTGAATAATTTGATCTCTGCTGTGAAAATGAGAATTCCTGCATTGTAAATTACACGGCAGTATAGCTCAGATCACCATAGACCTGACAGTCAAGGTTGGTCTCAGGTTAACACTGGTCTGAAGATATGAGACTTGGACAGAAGGACAGAAGACATTTTTTTTTTTTTTTTTNTTTTTTTTTTTTTTTTTAGTATTGTTTGAGTTCTCACTAAAAGCCCTAGTGTATTTCAAAAGACATATAAAAGCAAAGGGCCGCTGGCCATTGGAGTTCTTTTCCTGCCATTCCATGCCAGTAGGAGGCATAAGTCACCTGTTACCTGTTACAGAATTAGAAAAGGCTTACAACTGACAAAGAGAGAAGTTGGCAGAGGCTGTAGTTATTAAAGGATAAAAAGAAGGCAAAGAAGCCGAAGGAGATGGCATGTTCAGATGCAAAGTTTTATGTTCAGTCGATAAACGCAGAGCTTAGACACGTTAGTCCAACAGCAGAGGCCCAGCGAATAAAAAACCAAGCTTTGCCCCCCCCAACCAGTGACGCAACCATCCATGTGGACTTTGGGCCAAGTATGGCCACAATTCAGAAGTCAAAAAGACTCACATTGGGGTCCTTGCACAAAAAAACACCAAAGAAGCCTGAATCACTTCTCACCTTAACCAATATTCTTCTCATTATTAAAAGAAATGCATATCCAAGTAAGCTATTCTTTGTAAGGAGCATGAATGAATTATTCCATATTTTGCCATTTTAAATTTCACGCCACAATGAAATAAGTACTTGCCCCCTGTCAGCCCTAAGCGCCAGCAGACTTACTTATCAGACTCTAATCTTACAATCTGTAATGTTTCCTCAAAGGCTTCCCTTAAAAGCCTTGATGTTTTCCTGACATTTATATTCATCAAACTGACATCAAGGCAAAATCCATATCAACATTTCATCTCTAAAATATCTCCATGGATTAGACACCTCATTTCCTTTTATTAAAGTAGAAAGTACGGATCCATGACTTACATTTCAGAATTGATTAAAGCGATGTACCACTTTGCGGTTGCCCTTGCTCAGCGTTTATAATATCATTCAACACACAGCCAGAATTTCTCTTTGAGAAATGGCTCACATTTTTGCAATATTTATAGCTGTTATTATTGTAAGGTTGTTTTCACATACATTAAAGATTGTAAACACTTCAATATTTTAAAGTTGCACTTTAGTAGTTTGCTTTTCATCGTTTTCTTCATTCCAAATTTCTATGAGTCACCTGAAGACAGCAGGAAGAAGTTATCACCATCATTCATACTCTACAGTTTGAACTATGATACAGTATTAATGCGACATCGTCAACAAATCGCACATTTCAGCTTTTAGTATATACAGTTGATGGCTTTCAAATCCTGTTTCAAAACTGGGGAACAACACCAGAGTTCACTCAAAGTGAACCCTGACTGATGTTTGGAGGTGAACCACTTTTGTAGAAGTCATTTCTTTCCTGGCTTTGTGGCTTTATAGCTTTGTCCCACCATATTTCAGAGGCCCTCGTCTTTCTTTGTCCAACCATATTTCACACAGTTTTCGAGACTTTCTGTTATCTGCCATATTTTACAGTCACTTGTTTCTCATAAACCTTTCCTCCGCTGTCTGTTAACAAGCTGAAGTAAGGACATGCTGTACATCCCTGAATTTTAGCCTTTCTCTCTCCTACTGTGACACATCATTAAGCCTTCAACCCAGTTGGTCCTGGAACCATGATTCCGATGTGGGTCTCCCCAAATAAAAAAAAAATCTCCCCGAAATTCTAACATTTACCACATCATAAAATCAGTAGTTAACATGAAGCGATACCTATAAGTTTTGTTATTAACTCATGTTTCTCTAAACTAACAGAAGTGCCTATTTACTAATATTAGGTAAAACCATAGCAAAGAAAAAACCAAAAAAGAAAACAAACAAAAAAAAAAAAAAANAAAAAAAAAAAAAACAAACCATATTTTGGGAGAACTACACAATAACACAAATGCACACACATACAGTAAAAGGGATATTCGGATTTGACTGGTCATTGCAAATGTCGATAAGAGGAGAGATGGGTAACGAGATGGATTGAGAGAAATGTTCACGCAGAGTGTTTGACAGGATAAAAAGATAAGCCAGCAGGTTTAGGTTATCGGTGAGAAAAGGTCAAATCTAAAATAAACAGTCTTTGCTTTTTCGTCATGGCATCAAACACTCCTCCTTTTTTCTCTCTCATCCTTCTCCTCTCCCTCTCTGCCATCAGTGGTAAAAACTCTTCCTACGTTAGCCATAACAACACTGACGCCTGCAGCAAGAATGGAGGGAGGATGGGAATGAGGGGGCAATGAAATGAGAGGAATGGAGGTGATCAAGAGAGAGCAAGCTAGATAAAGAGTGAGAGAAGCGAGGGCAACACAGGCTTTGCACTTGCATAACTAATCTCTCAGAAACCAGTTAGTGTGATTAAAGATCCAATATAAAATTAGCTGTGCACAAAAAAAAAAAA
>VXCM01000523.1:70998-159337 GCA_014773175.1 Lucifuga dentata
TTTTTTTTTTTTTTTTTTTTTTTTTTTTTTTTTTTTTTTTTTTTTTAATGACAGGATAAAGGCATGGCTATGCTCCCCTTCATAGTGGGCCCCCTTGTGGTCTGACATCAGAATGGCGTTAGCCGCCAAGGCAAACCTTTGGCAGTCTGACAAATATTGATGTTGAATCAATCAGATTGTCGATGTGGAAAGAAGAGGTGTTTCTGAAAAAAGAAAGGCCAAAAAAGAGGAAAAACTGGCCCAGAATATTGGTCAGAAATTACCTTCATTAATTTAACCTCTTTCCTGAAAAAGGTCATTTGTTTTTGGTGTTGCTGTTTCTGAAAATAAAAAAAAAAAAAAAAAAAAAAGTTTTGTCATTAGCTAATTAGGTACTTGGCAGCGCAGCGCTGCCACCATGACAAAAAATAAATAAATACATAATAAAATGCCCACTTTATCCTTATAAGGAGAAAATTAAATTGTTAGAAAAATATTTTTTTCTCATTTTAATGTGAAAGTATCATGAGAAATGTTTCTCGTTATAAGACCATACAGAGTTATCTTGTTATAAGGAGATACAAAATTAATTTGTTTTAATTAGATATGTTTGGCATTGTAACAAGATGGCATAGTGTTGTTAAAATGAGAAATATTAATGTTTTAACAATGTATGTAAATTTATTGTTAAAACGAGAAATGTTACTCCTTACATTATCCATAGAGAAAAAGATAGGCAGCACTTTGACCCAGCAGCATTATCAGCTGGCCACCTGACCAGGATGTATCCTGCCTCTCGCCCAATGGCCACTGGGATAGGCTCCAGTCTCCGTGACCCTGAATATGATAAGCGGGAATGGATGATGGATGGATGGATAGTTTTGTTCTCTTCCATGGAGGCTGCCATGTGCCCACAAGCATCTTTATTCACAACATCTGAATAACAGGAGTACCTTTCCCATCTCAAAAGTTCAAACCAAAGTGAGCTGAAAACAGTAGCTAGCTAGCGAGCGATCCAGCACTTGGCAGCGCTTCTTGGCACCACGTGCCAGTGGTGGTGGTGGTGGTGGGTGGGGGTCCCAGCCACTGCCAATTTGCTCTCACTGGCCGAGGTGCCCCTCTAGAAAAACTAATAAATAATAATTGCTTTCATTGTTGTTGTTCTTCTTCCTGCTGCAGATGTTAATATTTATAGCACTATCATTTGATATCAGAACAAGTTAAAACATTCTAATCATCACAAAACTGATAAAATGTTAGATAATATAAAAGATACTGTAGTAGCGGCTGAGAGAGACAAGCAGAGACAAACTATACACAGCCAAGTGCATTTCCCTGTCTCCATGTCTTTCTTGTGATTATTTTTATGAGCCTAATAATTTACACCAGCATTCTTTTTCTACTGCTGTCTTACTGCTTTATTGTCATCTATAAATAATGATAAGAAGAATCAAAGCTCTCTATTCTCCTGATTTCTGTTTCTGCTCAATAAGTCTTTCATAATTGCTGCATAGTTTACATCTGCTTCTCCCAGGTGACACTCATCTCTCCCATCAGTCAAACACAATGAAATATCAATTTTAGCAGCTATCTGAATGGATCTGCATTCCCTCCAATCATACTTTTGCATCCTACAAAGGAACAAAATAAATATGCTCACACATGCTGTTTGACATAACCCTGTAAAGCCTGACCCATGAAATAATTACCAGAATATTCTAATTTTTTGTAAGTTATTTTATTGAACCCTTTAACAAACTCCAAAAAAAAAAAAAAAAAAAAATCGTATTTTTTTTTCAGATATGATATTTTTTTTTGTATCACATTTAATACATCAGGGATTTACTTAACAGGATTTAAACTGGAACACTTCTTTTTTTTTCAATACAATATAATAGGCATTTTGGTCAATAACTGATCATGTTGATGAGTTCTCACAAAATTATGTATCAAATGTGACACAAATGGCATTATAGGGTTAATTGTGCCAAAAAAATGTCTGCAAATCCTTTGGAAATTTGCCACTTAAGGCTGATAGTGTCCACAATTTAGCACCAAAATCTCACAATTTGACCACTCTTTAAACCAGCACTGCCTCAGATTGCTGTTTTTGCACAGTTTGCAGTAGGATTTTAGGGATTTTTCTTATCTAAGAGAACTTGGGCTGGATCATGCTGGATATGTGTGGGCCTATAAAGCCCTTTGGGACATTGTATGTAATATTGGAATACATAAATAAACCTGACATGACTCATTTATATGCTTGTGCGTACTTACACTTTCTTTCTAATCTGGTAAGTTTTTATTTAGCCATAGATGATTTTATGATCTGAATCTGTTGTCTGGTTTTCTTTCTACTTACTTTTGTGTTTGCAATGTAGCCCATGCATGCAGAAACTGTCACAATGTGCAAAGCTGCATGCATATTGTAAATGTTAACAAACTTAATGAATTGTTATGCTACCAAAATATGAACAACTGAATTAACTATTGTAAGCACTGAATCGGCTTTACTGGATTTAACAGAGTGATAGAGTGGGACAACAACATGAAATACCTTTGTGATGAAAAGGGTGATGGGGTGTAACTGGAGCCTTTGGCGATACGTTTTTGTCAGTGTTTCTCTCTCTGTCTATCTTTCTGACACATACACACACCTAATTATTACAGAGATTACTACTGATAGGGTTGTCATAGCAACTGAAAGCACTGCGACAGTTTACAGCAACCTGCGCCAGAGAGCACAATCTGTTACGTAAAGTTAGTCATTAGTCAGATAAAAGTAATTTTTAATACTATTAATGTTACTAGTTACTAGTAACAGTACTCCAATTGAACAGCTAACATTATTGGAAGCAGACAATTAGCAGTTCTACTGCTGTGGAAACATTACGACATCAACAAATAATTCTCAATTTATGAAGTAAATGGTTCATCATGATCTTTATACTTGTAATGTATGCATTTATATAAACAGGTCAACAAGGATAAGCATATTGATATATGCATATATACAAGCATATTGATATATGACAGATAAATGACAAATTGTAATAGATTACTTGAATACTGTCATTCACATTTAAGATTACAATTACAAAACAGCAGTAATCGCTTGAGAATTGTTTTCTCTTTTCCTTCTTTTCTCCTACTGTTTGCTGTTTGCTTTGTGTCATTAATCCAAATATTAGTATCTGTAATTTCATTATATGTTACGTATAATGACAATAAAGCTATTCTATTCTATTCTAGTACAAAACTTTTTTTTTGTGAAAGCTCTATAAATATCCCCAATAAAAAGCCTTTGCACGTGTGCATTAGTGATGCAGCCATCAGCCCCCAGCTAGCTGCTTTCTTTGTTTGGCTTTATTGGAATAAGTTGTTGTTCACAGATGAGCTGTGTGCTTATTGATACAGATCAATAAACAATTACTGCTCCTATTTGCCTGGAGAAGTTTCATCAAGCTTCCTTCTCTGACCACAGGGAGATGCTTGGACCAATGAGAAGNGGGGACAGTTTGATTTACAACAAACACAATATTGCCTAAGCCAGACATTTTTTCCACCTCATTGATTATAGCAGAAACAAGGGAGTGCAGTTAGACAAGCTTTTGTTAGTGCATCTTGGTTTGAATTGTTATCAGAAGTTGTGAAAGAAGTCTAAATAGTGTCATTAACAATGTATCAGCTAATTCCAACCCAACACCACCCCTTTCAGTTTATCGTAGTGATTAGGTTGGAGAACAGTACTGGCCCCGAGTGACCTGGCTTCAGGGAAACAGCCAGTCAAAAGCAAAAGTAAAGATTCTGCCAAGAGATGCTGATATATACAGTATTTATCTAATGCCTTCAGGCAAAGGACAGGAGCAAAAAGACACCTTGCATCAGATGACAAGGACATCTCTATTTCTTTGCAGATTACATCATTCTTAATAGACTGTGACATAATCTGGGTGAGGATTAACACCTCTGAGTCAAAAGTCATTTTTAAACATTAAGTCCAAGTCATCTGGTCTGAATCAGTCATTGAGACATCAATTTTGTTGCATTTACCACTTGTTTGGTTCAGTTTATATCAACAAAAGCCATATGAGAAAGCTTACTCTGCTGATTGGTCAGAAATGTCTGGTAGAGCAGCAAGATAAAACAGGAAGAAGTTACAGTATGCTGGTGAAATGGAACAAAAAAACTGGCATACGTTTCGAGCTGTAGTCAGGTTTCAGGTTGGGCCATAAACCAAACAAAACTACACCAGAATGCTAGTATGAAATGCATCTCAAGACAACATCTGGATTTCTGCTACATGTTTCACATTATACAAAGGAGACATGCTCCTCCTCCTAGGTTGAACAATCAAGACAAGGTACATTTTCACTTAAAGCGATTAGTAGATGTTTTGTAGATGTCCAGATTGATCTGCATCAACAATAAAAACCACAATGCTGTTAATGCGGTCATGTAAATCTAGCACTAAGCCTGGATTTACACAACCACATACATGTGACCTGATTCTGATCTTTTGCTCACATGTGACACTTATCAGATACACTTCCTGAAGATATAAATGGTAAAAAGTCACTTGCAGATATTTTCAGATCCGTTTTGGGCCACTTGAATATGTGGAAATAAATTGGATACATATCAGATATCCACCAATGTGACTGCAATCTAAATAAACATCAGAATTTCCTTCCCATTCTGACTCTTACGTAATGTTCTGCTTTATCTGCATATGAATGTTGTAAGTAATGAATATAATGCCCACTCTGTAAACAAAAATGGACATACTATATATCAGACATACTGATGTTTGTCAAATAGATGTGTTAGTGTGTGATAACAGGCTCCCGTTATAGCAGCAAAACTCCAACTCCACCTGCTGCTTCTTCATGATTAACTGAAGAAAATATGTGTCCTGATGGGAGATAAATGCTCACACAACATATCTGATGTCTCTCTGCATCTGAAAGTTGCTAACCCATTGATCATATTTTTAAATAGTTCTCTGATCTTCATCCATTGAAGCAATTTTTTTACCTCAGAAATGTGTGCATATGCAGCTGCATCTGTGATGCTACAGCTCAAACACATGTAAATACAGGTGTCAGATATAAACCACTTAAAAAAGAAAATGTACATATGCTGAAAAAAAAAAAAAACAGATATAAGCAAAAGATCAGAATTGAGCAGACTTGTAGTGTAAATCCAGCCTAAGAGCCGACTCAAAGAAACCTCATTTCAGAAATATTGGAAGAAAGTTGGATTTTTATCCACAAAGTCCACTTTAAAAGCTTTCAACAAAGAGAGTGCACCACGTTGATGTCAATGACCTGGAAAGTTGGAGTAGTAAGTGCACTTTATGTTGTAGACAGTGACGGTGACTATAAAAGCAGCAGAGAGAAGGAGTTATTAAATGTATCCACTGAGGCTGGAGCATGTGAAAGCTGTGAGGACAGAACGCGGCTGCATTGAGTTAAGTGGTCCTGAGAGAATTCAGATCATAGTGGTGTTAGCGACAGGCAATTATACAGGCTGCATCTGCCCCAATATTATTAGCTGCCTTACTCACACTTGAATAAAATGCTTTATTTTAATCTATTTTTGCAGTGCGCCATTTTTTTCAGTGCACTACTGTACATCCTGCCTGGGAATGCTAATTTCAAATGATCAATTAGTATGCTCAGCCTTTTATTGTGTGTTCATGATGCTGACAGCTTTCAGGTCGGGATTCTTTCAACAACCTGTCATGGCTCGTTCATGCCTGCAGAAAGAAAAGGAAAAATGAACTGGTTTCGCCAAGTGCAGTGCTACATTTTTAACCACCGGGTACTGTACAATTCTGATTTTGTTGCTCAAATAGCCAAATGTTAATTTTTGTGTGTGTTGTGCACATGCAAACAGCAATAAAGCACATCGAATTTGATCTTCTCATATTTGCTTCAGGCCACATTCATATGTGAAAATGCATCTAATATGACGCGACTGATATGTATATATACAGATCGAAATTTCTTTGCCATTCCTACTCACACATCATAAATTGCAACATTCTTCTTTTCCCACTTATGATGACGTAGCAGTGATCTTTGCCTCACACAATCAAGCTGCAAATAGTGCTCTGATCCTTTTTCTCCACTTTAAAATATATTAAATGTTTTGTAGTTTTTGCACCTTGAAAGATGGTTGGGAAAGCAACAGCTTGTATTTTATTAATCATTTGGTGTTTGTCATTTAATGATTCTATTGTTGAGTGTCTTGAAGGAGGAAGGGTGATTTATAAAAAGCTTTCTCCAAAAAAANAAAAAAAAAAAAAAAAAAAAAAAAGTTATTTTCTTGCAGTGCAATTTTCGGATTTGTGTATGATATATTTGACATTTATGTTATACAAGCTATATCATTTTTGAATATAAAATAAATATTAAATTGTCCCAAGTAGCAATGCTGCTTGTTTAAAATGTTGAAATGTACTATTACTGAAGAGCAGGTTAGACATCATTATGCAAAGGAGTGTTAATGTCTAGTGTTAATGCTCAGAAAAATTGATAATTTTTTAAAAGTGTAATCAAAATAATCATTACAAACAGACACTGAATGCATTCATCCTTTTTTTGTGATGATAGATTATACCATTTAAGATAACATGTCTCTGCAAATTGTTTTTAATGCCAATAGGAATAGGAATATAAATCAATGCAGGCTATAAAAGCCTTTGTTTAATCAGAAAGTGGCCTGGGACTGATGAATTGGGAGCCTGTGGAGCGGAAGTCACAGGATTCTCAGTATGAGGTAAACTGCAAAAAATATCCTTTTCAGTGAGCCATTTATTCCCAGATACAGTCTTAAATTCTTACTTTTTCAAGGAAAGTCTGACACTGGGGATAGAACATATTGGGTAAAAGAGGGTCAATAGTTTATTGTTGCAGGCTGAATGCCACAGTTGGAGAAATAAAGAGGCTGCTGACTGCACATATTTAAAAACAAGAAAAAAAAATGCTTTTAACTTTTTTTTACTTAAAGTTTACATATCGATGATGTCTGCATCTGTCACACAGATTTGATGGAAGCGCTCATACTCTGACTGTATAAAGAACAATAGCACACACAAATCAATCTATAACAGTTTAAAATGTATACACTACATAGGCCAGAAGTTTGAGGCCACCCTCAGATCTTTACACTGTTTGTTTTACAATTTATTGCACAGGAAATGACAAATATACATAAACTAAATGTAACTAATTAATTTTCAATAAGAATTTGTCAACATAATAGCACTTTGAAGTTTGAAGTTGTTTCAGGCTTAGACTTTGGTTTCGTCAAAGTAACCCCCTCTGGTCTTAACTGCCGCACAAATTCTCAGCATACGCTGCAGTCATTTTTGGGAGTAGCTTCCTGCCAATGATTCCCAAGCACTTTTCAAGCACTCAACAGTTCTTTTTCATTGCCTGGGTGTTTGCTCCGAACTTGCCTATCAAGCTCATCCCATGCCAGCTCGATGGGAGAAAGATCTGGAGACTGGGGTGGCCAANACTTGCCTATCAAGCTCATCCCATGCCAGCTCGATGGGAGAAAGATCTGGAGACTGGGGTGGCCAAATCATAATTCTCAAAACCTTTTGCTTGTCTTTTGAATGGATGTACTGTAATTTTGGCAGAATTTTGATGAATGTTTTGGATCATTGTCCTGTTGAAGAATGAAATTTTGACTNTGTAATTTTGGCAGAATTTTGATGAATGTTTTGGATCATTGTCCTGTTGAAGAATGAAATTTTGACTAATAATTTGTAAACCAGATGGAATTGCATGTCTTTGAAGGATGGAATGATAATTCTCTTTCTTCATAATTCTTTTAACTTAGACCAACTCTCCAGATCTCTCTCCCCCCGAACATACCCACAGTGTTACTGAACCCTGCAACCACCACCATGTTTTATATAGGGGTGTTAATAGAATGAGCAGAATGTGTACCAGGTTACTCACAAAATGATATGGGAGAAGGCAGACAGCAGCTATTGAATAAAATGTTAAAAACACATCAGCAGGGAGTTGGAACACAACTGGAGTGTCAGTGCACTAATACAGACTGGGCATGCCTTCATTAAGCCATACTGGCTGCATAATGTGCTCTTGTTGATGAATTCTTCTTGAAAACTAATTAGTTACATTTATTTGATATATGTTTTGTCATTTCCTGTGCAATAAATTGTAATACAAACAGTGTATTGATGATTTAAAAAGAAAAAATCTCAAACTTCTGGCCTGTAGTGTATATACTGTTGAATGTCTCGGGTCGCTGGATATCTAGCAGAATTAGTTTAGGGCAACTGGACTTGGTATAGAACTGTGTAGCTTTCAAACCAAGCAACAAGACAAAAACATGTCTGCCGCAAAGAATCCAGCGCCTACATAATCTATAAAGAGCAACGTATTACACACAATCAATGCAACAAGTACAGACCTGGCAAACAAAGGCTGGAAAAGCATTTTGCTGAGCTCCTCAGACTCATAGACAAAGAACGCTCTATTGATGATGGAAATGTGCACAATTGACAAATGATTTGAAAGAGGAGTTAGAAGCTGTATTTGGCGGACTAAACAATTCCTGAACACAAGCCCAGTTATCACCTATTCAATCCTGGCATGTGTACTCTGTTTCAGAGCACATTGCACCTCCATGTGGCTTAACTCCAATGACTCCCACGTGACTTTCTTGTGACGTTAATAACTGTCATGTGACTCCCACGTTACCCAAAGAATCACCTGGCACCAACTGTGACTAGTTTATGCCCATCACTGACTCAGAACTTCAAACTAGTTTTTCTTCAGAATGAAATAAAAATGTATTATAAACCTTTACCTATGTATTTGTATGCTATTTATTGGAGTGTTATCTGCATGTTTAATTTTTTTCTTTTATTGATGTAAGTGTATAATCATGTATTATATAATGTTTCTTGACATTCTACCAAATCCTAATAAGAAAAATGCATAAAATGGGTTGAGAAATTGTCACTTTTTGCATTATAGATATATCTAAATAACTGTATTAATCATCAGTTATTATTTTTCTTGATATAGTAGAGTGGTCTGCCATATTTTGAATTATTTATCATGATAATGAAAATGATCTCTTGAAACGAAAAAAAAAAAAAATTACCAAAAATAGGATTTATCCCACTCAGTAGTTTTAAAATGTTTGAAAAATTATCTGTTAAAATAATTCTTTCAGTAATATTTTACTTTCAAGATACTACATGACTAATATAGATGGGCATTTATTACTACAATGTATGGACTCAATCGGCATATCTAAACATCCCTAAAATTCATATGAATACACAAACACATAGTAATATGTAGACACACACTCATTAGGCCACAGGCAAAGAGTGTAAGTGGTCCAGGAGAAAGGTACAAATTGCTTTGCTCACCTTTCATACTGAATAACTTAGAGCAGACTGAGATTTTTGTGCCCATACGCGGTATGTGAACACAGGTGACAAAAGTATTACAGTGTTAATTTCTCTTTCCACTCAGGTTTGCTGTGTTGCCACTTCCACTTGTATCCCATTGGGCAGAAATGCATGTGTGTGGGTGTGTGTTTGAATGTGACAGTATCTCTGCATGTCTGTGAAGATGCCTTGAGGATAATTCACAGCTTAAAAGGCGAATTATCTCCTTTATGTCTGTGTTCGCACGCAACGAAGGAGACACGGAGACATGAGGGAGCGCAGAAAGAAACCTGGTAAAATCACTCCTCCTCTCACACAAAACTGTCATTTTTCATACTCATTCAATATTGTCTTAAAATTATATATTCTTAGTTATCTTGTATAGGTTAATGCCACATTTCTGTATTCCTGCACTTTGTAATGGGGTCACCAAGTTTTTGTTTGAAGGATTAGGCTTTAAATAACTTCCAGGTGTTAGATGGTGTTGATTAATTTTCACAAATCATCCTTATGTCTAATGACTTGTGTTTTGCTGCGTCCCCACAGGACTCGAAGAGTAGATGAGGAACATTTTAGGAAAAAAATAGCTGAATCAATTTTTCATCGTTTTTTAAATGCTGCATCTAAGTTGTGATTTTCTTAAAATGTTGCAAAACAGCAAAGTAAACTTAAAGGACCATACTGGTGCTTTTTTGCATGTTTAAACCCAAGAATACATGTTACATTACTGACAGCCATTTTAAAACATAAAACCAGATTTTAGTTTTTCTATTATTATGCTAATCCCCTAACTTTCAAAATCAAATGTTTTGGTGATGATACACCCACCTTAAAATTTCTCCTGCTCACATGTATGTCCGAATGTAAATGGGACGGCCATTTTTGATTTCTCGTAAAAGCTGTCTTTTGCTGAGACTATATTTTGTGGCGGAGACATATGTTTTCTTTCGTGCAGCTCTGTTACACGCATTCCCTGTCAGTGCTTCCCTGCCATTGTTATGATTGACCTGTCTTCTCTCCTTCTCTCCTCCAGAGCCTCTGATTGAGAATCAGGTTCACCTGAGCTGATCTCTGGCAGAGGAGATAAGAGGAAGCAAGAGAGAGGAATGAGGACAGAGCTCCCCACTAGCAGAGACATGTTTTGTTCTTGTTAAACATAAGTTGTTTTATTGTTTGAGTTGGAGGTTTCTGGTGGCCCCATTTTCAGTCTTTGGTTTGGCTAGGTAAGTTTTGATGTCTTTTGTTCAGTTAGAGGAAAAGCTTTGATCCAATGACCATTGTGTGGCATGGCCCAGACCCTGGCCATGCCACACAATGGAAGTAGAATAAAAGAGAGAATACTCTTTTATTACTTTTTGCTGGGGCTTCCAACTCTTTTCACTTGCTTACTTTGTGAGTATGTTTATTTGATTGTTAAACTTTCTTTAAATTGCATTCTTGTGTGGCATCTTCATGTTATGGTTTTCTTTTGAGTCATCTATTATTTGAGACCATGACAAGCTCAACCATGTAAACCCACCGGTATGATCCTTTAATAATACAACAGTCTGTGTAGAAATGTGATTCTAAAACACTTCGTAATAACATTTTTCCCTTGCTTTTAGTCTTCAGCCAGGAGTATACTTGATATATACTCCTGGCTGAAGATTACAGCCGTACGTAGACATGATGGCTGCGGCATGCATCCTGCGTTCGGTTGAGGACTTGGTTGTGCAGATCCTCAAGAAATAACCCAATGCATTCACATACCTACAAAAATCATGGTGGCAGCAATGTCAACTATTGTCAAATCTCCACATACATGATGTCTCGGCACCACTCCACAGGGACTAACATGCCTGCCAGAATTGATCTGTCATCGTTGTTTAAACTGTTGAGCAAAATCAGGATTAATTTAAAATCTGGTGTCTATTGTAGTATCTTATCTGCCAGTATACGAGTTGTTCGCGATGATGAATCACTTATCCCAAGAACGTTTCAAGTATCAACAAGTTGATTTTAATAGCGTACCAGAATGAACTGAAACNTTCCAGTAGTATGCTTTGGGAAATGATTGTCAGTAATGTTACGTGTATGAAAATGGAATATATTAGCCTCAAACATGCAAAATAAGTTGTATGGTCCTTTAATTGCTTTGATGCATAATTAGCAGCTCAGTTCATTTTCTCTCAATTTGTAATCTTTATTTTCTGATGTCAGAAGCTTCTGCTGAGCTGTGTGCTTTCAAACTGATGACTTTGTTTACTTAAACACTGGTGAAAAATGCCTTGTACCTCTTCTTTTCTTTGGTATTTTTAGTAAAAATATGAAAAAAAAAAAAAAAAACNAAAAAAAAAAAAAAAACTGAACACAGAATAAATTAAATTGAGCCAACATGCAGTTCACTGTTGCCTTACAGCAAGAATGTTCAAATCTGACTCTGGCCATTCTGCAGGGAGGAAAAACATGCAGGTTAGTGAAGTGGAAACTCTAAATTACCTGTAGGTGTGAATTTGAGCATGAATTAGTTTGTCTATATGTGCCAGCCTTGTGATGGATTGACCTGTCCAGGTTGAATCCCCCCCAATGGGACGAACTCCAGACCCCCATGAACCTGCACAGATAAGGCTCCTACAGACTGCAAGATTACAGCATCTTATAAATTCATTGCAAGCCACACTGTGCAACACGAGTCTAATAAACTTGGGTAGGACATTAAGTTTTATGTGACTGTACATGGATATTGCCTGACGAATCATAACTACAATGCAAGTTGAAAAAAATATGGCATCAGCGTGCCTCACCCATCCGGGCCCTGTTGTGGAAAATAATGAAGCTAAACAAGAAGAAAACTTTGGCTTCTGTATATTGAAAAAACTCAAAAGTAGAGGAGGAGGAAAAGAGTGTGGACCCAGTTTGTTTCTCACCCAGGAGCTGCGATTCCTCCGCTATTTCCTCTGCACTGTGTCCGTCTTTGATCGTCATGGTAACAGCTGGAGCAGATGTCCTATTAAACATGCTTTTGCGGCCACAATTCAAGACTTTCTTCTTTGTTACAGTCCCACAAATTCTGTTTCATACATTTTGCCTCCATCTCTTCAGTTTGGATGCTTGTTGTTTTTTCCCCCCAAACTTTATTCATAATGGTGCTAACAGTGTTGTTTTGACCAGTCGTTTCACGCTGCATTCCTGTTGGTTGGTTAGTAGACAGGTCGTAGCACCATCCTAAATTTCTGACCTGTCAGAATTTTGTCGCAGGCTATCTTTGATCACAAGACTGTTACAACGGCCATCTTTGAACCTCTCACAATGCGACATTGGACCACCATTTTGGAGCCACGACCAAAGATATCGCCACGATAATTTCATGTTGGTCATCTTTCGTCTGGGACAGCCCAAAATCGCACAGTGTATACCTGGCTGTAAGCAGATATTGGGAATTGTATTATGGTGATGATGATACATAGTCATCAGTGGATATTATTTCTTGATGGTGATTATCTTTGCATCAAATAAGATGTTAATCAGCAGAAACCTCCTTCTTCCAAAAATACGAAGAAAAAGCAAAAAAAAAAAAAAAAAAAANAAAAAAAAAAAAAAAAAAACTTTCTTGTGACTTTTCTTCTGGATCTCTGTAACTTTTCTATAGAAAGAAAAGAAAATTGAATTGCCTTTCATGTTTTGGCTGAACCTTCCCCATTTCTTTCTTGGCTCAGTTATCATTGGCTGTTTTGTAAGTTCTGCCAAATGCAAACTGTTTTGAAATGCAGTGCATGATTAACACGTTTGTTGCTGTGGTTGACTGACATCCAAAAATGTTTTCTTCAGTCATTCTATATATACACAACATACATCAGACATCTTGGCATTTTTGTGGATGTGATAATAAATATGCATGAGCCATTCTATATTTCCCTTATTTTGTTCTGTTTGTGTAGCATTTTAAATGTTTTGCCTGTGTATTCAGCTACAGTCCCTTAAAAGAGACAAAATGAGTAGCTCATGGTTAAGTAGCAGTGGTCTGTGAAAGAGCTGTTGGCCATGTTTGCTGTGGCAAGAAAAACTGGTTTTCTTGCCATGGTACACACACACACACACACCAGCAACAAGCATACTCTCCTAAAACTCTTCCCTGCACGCTCTCACACGTAGCCAAGGTGTTTCTTTTTTTTTCATTTCAACATGTTATAGTTAATCCCCACTGGGTTATCTCTCATGCACAGGTGTGTGTGTGTGTGCGCACGTGTGTGTGTGAAATGAAGATTAGTTGCATTACCAGTTATGAGGTTTGACTGCATTTTCCCTGGGCATTTACGTATGAGTATGAGCTCAGGTGCTGAGAGACTGTATGTGTGTGTGTGTGTGTGTGTGTGTGTGTGTGTGTGTGTGTGTGTGTGTGTGTGTGTGTGTACTCAGGTGTGCCCTGGGAGTGTGTTCAAGTGTGAAGTGTGAAGGCTAAACAAAATCGCTCGCAGCAGCCAAGGAAAAGCTGGATTGGATCATTTTGAGCGGATTGCGTCACTTTCATCCAGGAGCTATTTGCACATTCTGCTACTTTTCTTGTGTATTCACAAAGGTTCCAGTAACATCTTTGACAACAGCCGGCAAAATGGTCTGTCATGGATTTTTGTTTGGCAAAAGAGTGCCACAGCTCTGAAAAGAAAGATAATCAATAAAGTAGGCTTTTTTCAATCTTCAAGTGCCCCCTTGGAGCATCCTTCTCTTTGACATGTACATGCACTCAGTTTGCTGCTTTTCCTAGTTTCACAGCCACAATGAGGATGTAACATCAATACACACACACACATATACACACTTGTACACACACAGAGGACAGAGTCTGAAAACTGATGTGACAGTGGGATTTATTGCATCTTAATTATTCAGGAGTGTGTGAACAACACTGAATGAGAAAAAGAAAATGAAAAATTGAGGGAGGAAGTGCAAACAAAGAGGCAGAGGAGATTAAAAAAGCGAAAGAAGAGGAGACAGACAGCAAACATCCATATTTCTGTGTAAGTCTGTCAAGTGAAACCTTTTATGTCGTCCATTCTGGCAAGATAAGAGTCGCTCTGCCAGGGAGAAAAACAGACAAAGTAAAATGAAACTGTTTTCTTGTTAAAGGTCAAGCAGAGAATGAACTTAGAAACAACCTGTCAACAGCATGCAGGAGGACAGACTTTATGTTCTTATATCGTGTCACCGTACATGTCACCACACATTTTTTTTTTTTGTATTACAAGTCAAGCAGATATTAGATGATAGAAATTCTCTTATTTATGGATCTCACAAAAATGTAACAATATTAAAGTAGTAAGTTAAGAAGAGCTGTTAAATTGCATTAATTTGTGTTTTTAATTTCTTAGTAGAAGCCGTCTTCTCCTGGGACTGTATTCCCTGGAGGAGACATACATTTTCTTCCATACAGCTCCACGTTGGATCGATTAAATAAAGTTACTTCGACAAAAAAATGTTTAATGGACATCATGTTTGTTGAGATGGATTACTTAGCTCAAGTACATTTGTATGTATTAGGGATTAGGCTCAAATGTGCAAAACCACAGCATGGTCCTTTACAAATATAAATACTGTTCACAGTCATCATGCAAAATGTCTTTTTCTTACAGTGAGACAAAGCAATGGTGTGTGTGTGTGTATATGTGTGTGTAATGTGAAGTTTTTTTGTTTTCTGTTTTTTTTTTTTTTTATGCTTTTCAAATTTTCATCAGCTATGTGACAATATTTTCATCACCTGGGGAAAAAAAATACTTAAAATAAATTAATGCATGCAATATCTAAGTTCTATTCTGCTGCTTACAGGTTGGAATATTTCCCAAAAACCTGATGTCACTTTCTCCAATTAATGAACTAGAGAATAAAGCATATTGACTTGGAGCTAAAGGTAGTCAGAGAAAAAGCAGAAACTGGAAGGTTGCAAAAGATGCTGAGAACAAATGCAGAAGAATAAGAGAGTTCACAACAAGAGGGTTTGGGACACGCTATGGTTTCAAGTGCTGACTTTGATGATAACAGAATCTGATATGGAGGTGTGTTTTTGTACAGTTGAGAAAGTTTGTGTGTTTGTACTGAGATAAGTCCAGAGAAGCAAGCACGAAAGCAGAAAGCACACGGGTCCTGTGGGTAATTTAAAATAGATTATCATGGAGAGCAATGTCTTCAGTCAAACACGCTCTGTTCTCTCACAGATATGCACCAGACATTTCTCTTCCTCTCCTCCTTTACAGTAAACGTGTTGGTGAAGGCAAATATTCGCGTGTGTGTGTAACTCTGTCCATGTATGTCAGGAACAACCTTATTTATTCAACAGAAATGAACAGAATAATTGATTTATCTGCTTTTATGCCTGTTTTGGTAAGGGCTGATCTCCTGATTTCATTTGATTTCAATTTTCAAAGCCCTGATTCGATTCAGTTCGTTTAGATTCTGTCAAATTCTGGAAAATTTTGCTAGGTTATATCTTCTAAATTACATTATTGTATAAAAAAAGTTAAGCCATTCTTTAAAAATATAGGTTGAAAACTTAATGACAGTACTGAGTATTTTTAATTTGTCATGCACACCAAGTGCCCACATGGACTTATAAGACACCAAACACATTGTTGCAGTGCTGAAACAAATTAGAATATTTAGAATATCCAAGACGTACTATGAGAACATCCCAAATAACATCAAGAATAATACAAAAACTTTACAACTTAAACAGAGAACTTTGTCTTGAATTCCAAGATTTACACAGAAAATCTGCAACAAAAAAGCTTCCCTTCCAAAAACACAAATCTAGCTTTTGATAATCATTCAGCCAAAAGAAATCTGCTTTGACTGAAAACATTTTATGAAAATTTACAGCCCTTAAATCATCATATAAAGAACAATAAAACATAAAATGAACTTCATTTTCTGTATCTTGTAACCCACATAACTCACAGTATCTCCTCCTCTGATGTAACATTAAACCTGCCTGTTTCAACAACTAATGCTAATGCTAAAGTACCTGAGCGTAGCTGTGCACATAAAGATCTTTGATTTTTAGTTAAATTCTGACATGGTTCCACGTTATATTTATTTTTAATGAGATCAACATATTAAAGGAAACAGGTTCAGGCTAACCTTTTGGCTCTGATGCCCTCTTTGACATCCTCACTGATGTGTTGTCATGTTGCTCTGCATACCGTGATTTTAAGATTTTAAGCATGTTCCCAAACCCCTTGATGTCACGACACTGTAAGGATGCATATCCTTGCATATAAAAATAGTAATGACTCCATTACTTTTTTGGCTGGAGGTGAGGTAGATGGCAGCTTGCCTGTCAATGCGTTTTCTACCGTCATGTGTCTTCATTCAGGTGGCAGTGGGGCAGAATTCATGGCGGCAGTGTGACGCCTTGTCAAGCAGTTCCACAAGTTCATCATGATGCCACAAAATTTAACTTCTGAGTTATGTATTTTGCAAATGGTCTTACTTTTGTTTGTGTCCTTTTGCTTTGAAAAGCCAAAACGAATCAAAACATCTGCTCTAAATCACAGAGGTGCCGGTGTTGAGTCAAAACCTGCATCTCTGCCAGAATTACCAAGATGCCGGAGTCACAGGCTGCTAATACAGGCTTGGTCTTCTATGTTTTCCATAGTAGAGTAGTCGCATTTCGTTACAGGGAACTTATCCTGCTAGTGTTACTTATGCTACTAATGTTCAATTAAAAATCAGACTATTTAAAGGATTATTGTTTTATTTTATGAATCAATAACAAATCATTTGAATGTGAATGATAGTAATTGAAAAATCATTTTTTTTCCCCACCCCTACTTTTGCCATGCTAGGTACAACATGAGATCTTTGGTGAGATCTTTGCTATATGGACTCAGGTGACACCAAATAACAGCAGTGTCAAATGTGCAATATGTGCACATCTCAGCATTCTTCAAAAAAAAAAAAAAAAAAAAAAGTTGTGCACATCTGACAGCAGTGTATGACGGCATATTAGGGCCATATGAAGAGGAAAAAAAAAGGGAGTATTATTTTAAGTTTTTAAACTTGCAAATTTGTCACTTTTTAAACTCAGAAAGATAATCAGGGTGAATTACCGTCTTACATTGTGACTATGCCTGCAGTAATGACCTTAGTGAATTTATACCTTATTAAATTTGGAATTTTTAAAACTCAGACAATAAGGAGAAATAGGGAATCGGAATTAACTGCCTCACATTGTGACTATGCCTGCACATTACATTATAACATTATACTTTTCCATCGGATTTAACAATAAGGAAATACTTGTGCTTTTAGCACAAAATCATGCATTANACTTTTCCATCGGATTTAACAATAAGGAAATACTTGTGCTTTTAGCACAAAATCATGCATTATCATAAGCATAGGCCTACTGACTTTTCAACTGGCAAATTATGTTGTGACTATGCCTGCAGTAAAACTACATGACCTTATTAAATTATACTTTTCCACTGGATTTAGCAATAAAGAAAATTGTGCTTTTAGTGCAAAATCAGTGAATCATACGCATATGGATCAAAGAATTATCATAAGCATACAGACTTTTAAAACATACAGCATACAGACAACATGCAGACTTTTTTTTTTTGAGTTTTTAAACTGGCACATTTGTATGTTTTTAAACTCACAAATTTGCCAGGATATGACACGGATTTGACCCGGATATGGGACGCTTAGGCTTTATCGGGTTAAAATCTCAAAATAATGTCCCCTCATTTTTTTTCTTCATATGTCCCTAATACACTGTCATAGCAGTGCTCATGTGTGACAAATCAATGTGAAAAAATGATCCAAACCTAAAAAGTTGTTGCAAAGTGGTAAATGTGATCAAAATGAAACCTTGTCAGAGTAACTGAAAGATGTAGAATTTCCTACAGATTTACACCGCAAATTACTGACATTTTCTATGCCAAGCTGTGGCTGGCAAGAGTGGCTTATTTGACAGATATCTTTATAAAACTAAATGAGCTGAGGACAGGCTGCTGTTGCATGAAACGAACCACTTTAGAGTTCAAAGATGGCATCTAAGGAGCTACTTAGAATGCAGCCTGTGCTGCATGTGGACCCATGAGATGTTTACTCTTGTTTACGCTGCTTTCTGCTTACAAGGAGAATCACTTCACCATAAGTGAGACTTTGAGAATGAAAAAAAGTTTGTATTAATTACTCTGAAATGTGAGACAAGTGACATTCTTTGAAAAGTGACATTTCTTGATTCATTGAAAAGGATGTTCCATCCATCCATCCATCATCCATCCATCCATCCATCCATCCATCATCCATCCATCCATCCATCTTATTCCACTTATCTGGGACAAGGTTGCAGTGGCAGGCAGGCCAAGCAAGGTAGCCCAGATGTCCCTTTCTCTAGCCACATTCTTCAGTTCTTCTTGGGGGATTCTGAGGCGTTCCCAAGCCAGATGGGATATGTAATCCCTCCAGCATGTTCTGGATCTACCCCGGGGTCTCCTCCCAGTAGGTTGTGCCCGGAAATCCTCCAAAGGGAGGTGTCCAGGAGGCATTCTAATCAGATGCCTGAACCACCTCAACTGGCTCATTTGAATACAAAGGAGCAACTGTTGTATTTTGAGCCTCTCCCAGATGTCTGTGCTTCTCACCTGATCCCTAAGAATGAACACAGCCACCCTTCTAGAAAACTCACTGTTTTCACAATCTCATTCTTTTGGTCACGACCCATAGGAGTTAGTCTGTTACAATGGCAAAACAGCATCAAAGTGCCTCAAAAAATGAACAAGGCATAGGAGAATTTAGTACCAGTGATATATTACCGTACAAGTTCACAGAGCACACAAGTGGATATCTAAGACTTGGGGACTGCAATGTAAGATAACACAAGCTGTATAGTTTATGCCTGGCTTTAGGGAAAGTGGACTCTTGATCTTGGAATCTGGACCCATATGCAAACTCAGACAAAGTGGTGAAGGTTAAAAAGTTTACTTGAATATCAGTAAACCTACAAGACAGGCTGGTGAACAACTCCAAAAATGGGTCAATATGCACCACTAGTAAGGAGTACCAGTAAGGAGTAGGCAGGAAAAAAAAAAAAAAGGCTAGCCAGATATCAGGAAACAAAAGACAGATGTAAGTCAGGAAGTCAGGATACACAGGTTGGTGGTCCAATGAACAAAGGGGGATTTTCCAGTACAGATACTAGAATGCTGATGAGGGTTTATTGGGAACAAGTCAGGTGACTGGTAGGGCTGAGAAACTCAGGGTTGAAGGCTGGTGGACAGGTGAAGAATGACAGGCTGTGGTTAAAGGCAGGAAGACCACAGCAGCATAATAACATAATTTTAATGAGAAGGGTGAGCAGAGTTGGAGCTGACAGCCAGCACAAAACAGTTACTTTTGGGTCATATTTAATGTTAACACTTAATGATCTTTTAAGCTCCTTTCAGTTCACTTCAATAATCTGCTGGGAATTTCACTTTCCATAAAAAAAAGATATGCTGGCAATTTGCCCACACAGGATCTGGTAAGACTTTATATGTCTTTATTCATGGTTCCCCTTAGAATTTAATGCCATAAGATTAGTGGTTATGGTCTAAGCTTCTGAAAAGATAGGCACATTATTAATGCATGTCTTCTTGTATTGTTGCAGTGTAATAATTTCACATATATTGCTTAATTATAGTTTATAATCCACAAAGACAGTAAAAAAAAACAAAAAAACAAAAACAAAAGCTAGACCACTTGTCTGAATGTGCCAAAAGTTGTGTTTTTATTGAGTTTTTTTTTTTTTTTTTCCTTGGGGTATGGAGCAAAAAGAAAAAAAATCCTCTGCATAAAATCCATCAGGTCATTAGCCATGTCTGCTGTATGTTTAGGTTTCATTCCTGCCAAATCGTTACAGGATGAAATCAATACATGACTAAAATGATGAGGAAAGTTATTGTAGGGGATAAATGTGCTTATAGAAAACTGACGGGTTACCAAAGTAGGGGTGAGCCTCTCCCAGTGGTCATAATCAAGCAGAGGAGATATTCAACAGCAAAGTTTTAAGCTAAGTTTTAAGATTAGTAACTAAATCACCATGTAAAAGAATTGAGAACATCATTTGTGCTTGATGTCATTTTCCATCTCCAGTTCTGCTGTCACTGTGCTTAGAAGCAACAATTCTCCCTAGTTTTGCCTGCCAGATGCTAATCACGCAATCATTGCAGCTCCTTTAATACCTCCTGTATGTTTTAAAACCAAAAATGCAGTACTTTAACTGATATATGAATATAACAATGGTACATGGAACATATTCCATGTTTAAAAGGGCCTTACCGCAGCTGCCTCACATTGTAAGCTCATCAGAGTACCTGAGCCAAATATCTGCAAGTACACAATGATGTAACTGTGTAATTAATTCTTAGATATCTATCATTGTCGCTAGCACTTGGACTTAAAAATCTTGTTCTACTGAGGTCATTCTCAGCTTTCAATGTGGTGCACTTAAGTTAATTCTGCAATGATTTTTATGCATGCCAAACCTGAAAAAAAAAAAAAAAAAAANAAAAAAAAAAAAAAAAAATCATCCATCATTAAAATCCAGATTTTTTTTAATGTAAATTCAGACTCAATCAGGGATTTATACATTTTTTTAAACACAAAACATGTTTAAGTGTTTTGAGCCTCTGTGTCAACTTTTGTAAATCCAGCCTTTCCTCATAAAGTTATAGCAACTGTTTGCAGCCGTTGTCCTTTCAACCACGTTTAGCATTAAATGTAACTGTAAACACAGAAACTCTCTCCAAAAGGACTGAGTGAAGGCTCAGCTGCCAACACAACCTAGAAAAGTGGATGAAAATGGGTAAAAATGAACCATTATATCAACTGCAAAATGCACAGAGGCATGCTCACACTATGAAATACTTGTTCTTTGTGGTGGGTGCTGTTTGATGCAGTTATACAAATAAGTTTCTGAATAATTCTATGGGCGGCGGGACATGCTGCAAAGGTGGCTATGAGCCTCTGTTTCATTTTTTTCTTTTTTTCTTTTTTTTTTTTNTTTTTTTTTTTTTTTTGGTTTTGCATCAAACAACACGTCCCAAATGGGCAAGTGATATTCAAACTTTAAAACTCAAAAACTTAAAATGGTGTAATGACACAAATTGACATTTTTGACAGCCATTGATGGCCCTCTCTATGTACAGGGATGCCATAATGGAAAAATAACGGGCTAAGCGAGCGACGTAGTTGTTGCTGGGAGATAATGCCTCTTTGGTGACATCACAAATTGGGGTGGAGCCAGCATCGGTAGCATAATGAAAATGTCAAACACTAGATGACAGTACAATGAGACTTTTCTGCCTGCTGTTACTGACACAGTATGTAAGAAATGTAGTTTAATGATCATCTTAATGAAACATGTTTGACGACAGGATAACTTCTGTTTTATGTTACTACGTTTTATTCATTTGCAGTTACAGTAAGTGTGGTTTAAGTGTAGCACTTTAGTGGCACCGATTGAATTTGTTTTGTGATCTATAAGTTGCCATGGGACTCCTTTTGAAAGATTATAGTACAATACAAAACACACACACTGTCAAGCATCACACTTCAACTCCCTGAAACACAATTACCCACACATTCTCTCTCTCTCTCTCTCTCTCTCTCTCTCTCTCTCTCTCTCTCTNCACACACACACACACACACACACACACACACACACAGACAAATGCATATGTTGCTCATGTAGCAGTCATCCGAAAGATAAGCTAACCATTTGCTATTTAAAGACAAGCCGTAGCCAATTACCTGTGAGTGTATAGAGGGATCTGTTCCTTAACAAAACCCTCCATAGCACTGTCAAGTGAAAAATAATTGCCAGCAGACAGGACAGTCAATGCAGCTCTCATTAAATCAGATTTTTCCATGTGGGTGAATCAATACAGACGTGAGACTAGCTTACACAGTAGTTTAGACAAAATGCTTTTTTTTTTTTNTTGTTTTTTTTTTTTTCCCAAATATACTGTATATATAATAGGGTCTTACCAAAAACAGTTTGCTCTTTAAAGTTGACCTTAGAGACTTTGAAGATTCAGAGTTAACCCTGCAGTCTGAAACTTAATGCTTTGTTCTGATAAGCAGTGAGCTTGTAAAAGCATATAAACTTGCAGCAATAGCCACTCTACTGGCTCAAAGCCTCAAAGACAACACCAGCTATGCTGAACAGACTGAGACAACTGCCAGTTTCTTTAAAATGTTTGTGTTTTTAACAAATTGTCCTCAATGGCTGATTTTTCTTCATATAATGTGTGCTTTGGTGGTCTGGATAGTCATAGTTAAAGTTATTAGGTCTCAGGGCTTTTTCTGACCTGTTATCCTTTTACTCTGGTTCAAATTGGGGACCAAATTGTTACAATTTGCATTTATATATGATTTGGTGTACACAGGAAAACATCCAAAATATTCCAGCAAAAGTCATGTGAGAATGCTCACCTTGCTTATTGGTCAGAAATGTCTAAGGGGCTGGAGAAAGAAAATCAAAACAGGAAAACATTTACTTTGTCAGAAGAATTAAATAACATGGAACAAAGATAGAATTGGAATACTTTCCTAGTCATCATTTCAGAAAACTGTGGCAGCAGAAGCTGAATTTGACTGAAAATGTCCGGAAACCCACATGTTGCTGTGTGTTATTTTACTTTACATAAAGAAGAATGCCTAACTTTCAGCATTATCTAAAGACATATTAGGTAAGATCAATGTGTTACAACTTTTTCAAAGCATCTGTTGGATTTGCTAATGAAAGGTGTTTTTTAACTTAACACTACATATGCACACATTTCTGGTTCTAGATCAACCAATAGATCAATAAATTGCTCAATAATTGGTTTTAGTAGAAGTACCAATCACAAACTGCTCCAGAGTTCATTTAAAACCAGACTGAGACTACCTCCTTAAGATGGTCTCAGTGTGATTGTTGTGTTCATACCTGCCCAGACAAACCAAACCGAGTGAGGAAACAAACCTGAGTCCAGTTCAACCAGACCAAACCACTTAGGTGGGAAAATGCCCTTAAACAGAAATATATTTGGAGTGTATTGCTTGACTTACAGGTTTCTCAGGCTATCACAGCACAATCTCTTACTGTGATAGACAGTTTCTTGCTCATCCCATCCTAAAATTATTTTTTCCGGCTAATTAACAAGCTGGTGGTTTAATTAACAGTAAACCTCGACTTCGAGCATCAGGATGTCAATTAGCTAACCTGTGGTTGACCTTAGCGAAACTTGATCTCCTCCCTCAGGTGTTCTTGATTCATGAAGGCATCAGTGGAGGAGTGAGAGAGGTCAAAGGTCAACTGCTAATCAAAACCAGCTTTGATGCCTATCAGAAGCAGTGCCACCTTCCCAAATGCAGGAAATGCAGAGCCATGCTATGGGAGTAGATGTAATAAACGATATCCTATATTACCGAACACATTGTATGTTCATAAAGAGATGCTAGAAAAGGAGCTAATGTGGAATAAAAAAAAAAAAAAAAAANAAAAAAAAAAAAAAAAAATCTATTTGTTGTGTTTGTTACAACAAGCAGAGGAGGAGGAACACATTGCATATGGAAGATGTTGATAGTTTCCTCAAGAGAGAAGTTTCAGTTCTGGTTTGTTGAGGTGGATCACGATCTGAAGATGAGGGTACAGATTACTTTGAGCCCTTTTATGCAAATATATGAGTTCCCAATTCAATAGGAGCGCCTACAGTGGACATGTGTACATGGGAACATTTAGAGAAGCTTAAGATGAGGCTGACACAAGCATTTTGAATGTGCGATAGTCTGTGGATCATTCAAATAAAGGCAGAGAGGGAACATGAAATAGTCCAGATGGGAGATGTATAAGGGCACTATTCTCACCATTCTGTTTTTATGGTCGTAAAAATGTTGCTTCGACTGCATTTTGTGCTGATGAAAGGCTGCTTTTTTCTACTTCTCTGCAAGACCCTTGGAAGTCACGTCCAAATTTGAAACAAAATGATGAAACTCCACAATGCCGGTTGTTTTTGCCTTGAACTGGCAGATGCCTGCAATGAGATATGCTGTCTCTTCAGGCCACTCCACGTCATCTCTGCTCCTCTGAAAAGCTCCTAAAAAGCCTGTTGCAGTGTGTTTCACAAAACAGCACCTGTCTGCCTTGAACCGGCTCCACATCCACTATAATGTCAAAAAAAAAAAAAAAAAAAAAAAAAAAAAGTCCTGACAGTTTCAAACAAAGTGGAACAGCGTGAGCATAACCTTAAAGCAGAGTCGTGTAACATGAGCCTGGGTCTGATCTGACAGACTTTTCAGAGCGCATACCTGCTGGATCAGGAAACAGCTGGTTGTCTAGAATTAGTCCAGGTTTCTCAGCAGTCTGGGCAGGAGTCCCTGTTGTTTGTGTCAGCGGTGGTAGAGAGGTTTTGGAGCTTTCCTGGTAAATGGGACGGCTCAGAGTTGTCAGAGCTTGGGGGTGGTGGGCAGATATCCAGCTGGAGATGTCAGGTAGGCAAGCAGCAATGAGCAAACGCAAACACACACAGAATGCAGGCATTATTGAGCTGGTTTAGGCTCTGGGGTCTACAGTAATATCACAGTTTTTCTTTTCATTTAATTTGTTTTTCATTTCCCACCTAAAGTTCCTACACTGCAAAAAATCCTTTACTACATCAGATGACATTTTGGCTTCTGAGTCTTGCTAGTTTTGCCATGCTTGACAGGTTTATGCTTATTTTTAGAAAATTCACGACTCTAGGAAAAAAAAAAGTCTGTGAAGGCAGGAATTATTTAAAAAAAATGAAAAATCTGATTGATTTATTTAAAAAAATCAATAAAAATTAAAAAGAATTTGTCATATGATAACCATGTGATCCATTTCTTATCAAATCATCTACACTTGTTCTGTAGCCAAAAAGGACACAAAAAATAGAATTCAGCAACATTTGTTGTTTACAGGCTTGGCAAAAAAAGAGACAATTTGAAAAGTATAATAATAATAATAATAATAAAGAGTTTAGATAGGTCATGTACATTCAGCCAGTGACAGAATGCTATTACTTCCATCTGTCTATCCAACTTGCTCTGAATTTTTGCCTTAATCATGGAAGAGACAAAATATATAGGGATTCATAAACCACAATGCCAGACTTAACATGTTAATAATGCAAACATCACAAATGTTCCCTCATTCATAAACTCCTGCTACCAGCATCTGTTAGCATTTTCCATGAAAGAGGTGTTACTATGGTACTTCTGTTCATTAAACACACCGTCACACCTCCAGCCCCCTCCCCCCACTCTGACCACATATGACAAATTCTTCCTATAGTTTGCATGTAAACATACCTGCGTAAGCATTTAAATGATTGCTGTTTTAATTACTGATTTTGTTTTACAGCCATATGTCCAAAGTGATGAAAATCCCATATTTTGAATTTGTGGCTTTTTTCATTGTTTCACAGGAAATGAGTCCGCCGGTTGACCGCTGAGGTGCTTTGAGGCTCTCAGTGAGCTCAGACAGATGCTGCACCGTGCACACCTGACATTCCCAATTTGAGTCTGGCATTCAACCAACAACCAAGATACTCCACCCCACTCACACACACACCAACACACACACATACACATCTGTCACACTCACATACATTCTCTCATTTACATATTGTTAGCAAGCAACAAAGCAAATTGCAGCAAGCTAGCAGTATTTTGGCTGAAATTGCAAAACAGTTATGGAAAGTAAAAGAAAAAAAAATGACACCTTGCTTAAAAAGTTTGCAACTACTCAATGTTCTAATTTATTTTTTTTCACTAATATTAGATATATTGCTGAAGGGTGGTTCTATTTTCTGTTTTTTTTAATTCACAGGCTGGGTGACACCACAGGAAAATTAACAAAATAGCTGTTAGTTAGACCAATTGAAGCCAGTTAACAATCTGGATCACTGAGTTTTAAGTACATTAGTACATTTAACGCTGATTTGGTGTTTGGGTCGGAGGTAAAAGGTGTTTCTGTAATGAGTGAAAATACACACGACCATCATTCTCTTTTTCTTTGATGGGTTTAATAAAGTTATCATCACTGAAATTACATTGAATGTGGGTCTGGATGGCTGAAAATCTCAATCAATCTACTCAGAATCAATACATATTAGTAAAAAATAAACATGATAAAGCTTATCATTAGTCTTCATGTCATGTGTAATCTCTTATTTCAGCCATTGTACAGTTTGAAACATTTTGCATGTGGAATCCATCTCTCAGGATTGTGACCTGAGAGATTGTGGTCTAGTCGCTACACCTGCGACTAGACCTTAAATCAGAGACGCGTGATTGGATGGATGGCCCACCCAGTGATGTACATTGTTCATGACAAGCCAACAATGGGTGTCACAATTTTTGAATTTTTCACACTGAGTCACTGTAAAATGTTGATGTGTGTGTGTTTTTGAGTAATAATTTGTGCATATTTATGTTTTCTGTAGAAAAAGAATTCCTAGAATTTCTTGGGGTTTTTCCTCCAAAGACTCAAAGACCTTCATGTATTCTAGTGATATTATTATTATTATTATTATTATTATTATTATTATTATTATTATTATTATTATTATTCCAGATCATTAAAACACAGCACATGTTACTGTTTTACTGTTTTGTATCTAATATCTATTCAATTAAAGAAATACAAATTCCTGGATTTGCTGAACTGTTTTTTTTTTTTTTTTTTTTTTTTAAATTTGAAGAAATCATGCTCACTAAATACTTACTGATCAAAATATGGAAGAAAATCAGGAGAAAAGGAGAGAGTCTTTATGTGTGTAATTTGAAGTGTGTGTGTAATTTGAAGTGAAACAACAGTGTAATCTCACACTAATGTTACACTGCTTGTGAAGGTGTGTGTGAAAGTGATTTTAATTGAAATTGAACCAGGGTTCAACATTCCAACGCTGACTGATTTTGAGGGCGTGTTCACACAGCTGCTGTGTTTGTGTGTATCAGAGTGTGATGACATCTGTGCTTGTGTGTGTGTGTGTGTGTGTGTGTGTGTTTGTCCTAGTATGGGCATCACTTCCTGCTGTCTCTGAACTAATAGCAAGGAAAAATGGAGCTTGTCATTCGTTGCCCTAGTTTTACAGACACCCACCCACACACACACACACACACACACACACACACACACACACACACACACACACACACACACACACACACACACNCACACACACACACACACACACACACACACACACACACACACACACACACACACACACAAAGCCTTGTCAGCAAGAAAAGCAGATGACAACTGTATGCACACAAATGATGCACACAAAGATGCAGACACAAACAAAAGTTCACACAAACATACACATCACTAGAGTAGGGTTTTTTTTTTTGNCTCTCTCTCTCTCTCTCTCTCTCTCTCTCTCTCTCTCTCTCTGCGTGTGTGTGTGTGTGTGTATTAGCATTATTTTAGGAATCGTACCTTGCTGCTGTGGCAGGCACTGTGTGGGTTTCTTGTCAATGTGATGCATGCATGCTGAGGGAACGCGTTGCTGAGTGTCAAAACTATGTGTTTGTATGTTTGACAGGTCATGTGCGTGTGCATGTGTGTGGTGTGTGTGTGTGTGTGTGTGCGCATCTGTGTGCAAGTGCATGGCATGCTGCGTGAATACATGCAGGGTGGCCTGCCACTTTGCATGAGTCCTCAAGTGGCATGCCTGCATCCATCCACCTCTCCATGAATCTGTGTCATGTGTGTCAAGCGTGTGCATTTTTCCCCCACTGAGGAGCTGCTGTGACAGTGAGGCAGGGTGTAGGTGAGTGGGTGAGCATGTGTGTTAATGTGACTGCTGTCAGTGTGTCATGCGTCTCCTTCCCTTACCGGGGAGCTATTAAAAGTGTGTTGTGGCACAGTGTTTGCGTGAATGCATGCTGATGTGATAAATTCATGAGGTGCGGCTACGTCTCAGTTGATGATAATGTGTGTGTCACGTTGCATGCTAGAGTGTGTGTTTGTATGTACTTCATATGTGTGTATTATTCTGTCAGCATGTGTGTTAGTTCCTCAGTCAGAGATAGGTTATATGAAGTTTGTGAATACAGAGTTGAGTGGCAGTGTGTTGTGTTGCATGTGTATGTGTGTGCACGTGTGTGTGTACATATGTGTGTGTGTGTGTGTGCGCAGAATGACTTGTCAGTATTTAAATTGAAAATGTTTGTTTCTGTCTGCTGCGGTTAACAGCTGGTTCTGGAGAGGAGGAAACTGTCGTGACTTATGTTAGCATGTCTGTACACACACACACACACACACACACACACATCAAAAGGAGGTTGACTCATGTCATGATGACATTAACATCATCTAGAAGTGTCATGGACTGTTGAACAAATAAGGAACATCAGTAGTGACTTTCACACTGAAGGAGCTTTCAGCGACTCAGGAACTTTCCTTTGTTTCATACAAAAGAATCAAGGCCTTTTTTACGCCTGAGCTATAGTTCCATGAGTCATTTCTTATAGTTGCTACTTGGTAACATCCTTTCTGATGCTTCAAGAACTTCAGAAGTTCCTGAGCCATCCAGGGTTTAGCCCAGATCCCCACTGGAAAATCCAGACATGAGGTAGCTTTGGGTATCTATCAAAGCAAATAGCTTTGGTAGATACCCAAAGCTATTTTATATCTACCAAAGCTAAACATAAATTTTGATACATCTGTTTAAGAAACATAACAAATCATTTTACATCTTTCAGTACTACTACTACTACTACTACTACTACTACTACTACTTTTAATACTATAATACTGTATATGAAGGTAAAAGTCTTTTTAAATGAAAACCTTTACAATGATCTAAACAGCGATGCTATATGGTATGTTATGTCCGTTCCATCCACCAATTCGGTCCGACCAATCCATTCACAACACTGTGGTTCTGCCTTGGCTTTGAATTTGGGTAATTGCAAAAATGCTACAGAAAATTCACAACACACTATTAAAAAAAGATTTTGGGCTTTGTGGAAAACATCCTTAAGCCCATAAGCCCACCCCTAGCCCCGCCCTGGAACTCATAAGACATCATGGAATTGGTCAAACAAAAGTTAAATACATTTAACTTGGTTTTGTGATTTGAAAGTATTTCAAAAAGCTCTTTCCACTTTTATCAAAACATGAGATTACTTAAATCATGAAGAAGTGCAGGGAAAAGAAATGAAACAAGACTATCAAAAAAAAAAAAAAATCNAAAAAAAAAAAAAAATCAATTAGTGCAATAATCAAACTGGCAATAGAGAGTGACATCACTTCCTGTAATTGCCAGAATTTTCACATTATTTGAGTGGTGGGAAAACAAGTGTGGAACTTGCTGAATGAATAATTCCTATTCTGATGCTTCTGCGTAAGTTAGTTCTGGAGTTTTTGAATAAATTGCACAAGAAATGGCTGAGGGTCCATTTTTGTCACAAGTGATGTTTTTTTGTTGTTGTTCATGAGCACATGCAGATTTTATTTTTACAATGTGTGCATACATGGCCCTTCCAGACAGAGCTATGTGTCAGCAAATAATTTGTCATGAAATATTTTATATATGGAAATTTCCTATGGTTTTTTTTTTTTTTTTNGTTTTTTTTTTTTTTTTGCATTAAAAATTTCTTCACGCTCTTTTTTATGTGCACTGTTGTACTGTCTCATTTAATTTAAAATGCCAGTGTCTCATCACAACTTATAATGCTGTATTCTTTCTTTCTTTCTTTCTTTCTTTCTTTCTTTCTTTCTTTCTTTCTTTCTCACCCTCCTCTCTTTCGCTCAGTGCTCTGCATAGCAAGTTACATTATTCCCCCCAGTGGCCACAGCTCCTGTTTAGGTTAAGTGAAACTGATCAGGCAGATACAGATGGCACTTCCTTTTCCTTTCTCTCCCCCCTCTTCCCCTGTGTGCATCTCCCCCCTCTCTCTCTTTCTCTCTCTCTTTTCTCTCACGCATGGTATTGGGAGTCTCCACCAGCCCTGCCCTAACCTCATGTTGATTTAACTGAAAGTGATAGGGCAGAGTCACATAGCGTGTGGGAACCGTCATGTTGTTCGCCTAAAATGGAACAATGATATATTCATCGTGGCACAGGCAATATGAATCTTGTGCGTTTGTATGAGAGAGAGATATAAAAAGCGGAAGACAGAGAGAGAGAGCTAGATAAAGTTTTATATTGCTCATTTGGTTCGTGTGATTGCGTGTGTGGGTGGGCATATATATGAACTGGTAGTGTGTGTGGTGAAGTGTGCGTGTGTGTGTGTGAGTGTGTGCTGAAGTGTGCGTGTGTCCTCTGTCCTGTACTCCTCTCCTGTCTCTTCTTTCAACTGTTACACCTTCCATAAAAACCCATTATTGCATGCCAAAAAGCAGCAAAAAAAATTATTGCCGCTAATGCGTCCTCTCTCTCTCTCTCTTTCTCTCTCTCTCTCTCTCTCTCTCTCTTTCTCACTGTTGCTCTCTCTCACTCATGTTTTTCACGTGTCCTCATGTCACGAGCAACCCCACTTTGTTATCATTATCCTCATCATTACATTTAAATGCATTAACGATCGGTTTTTTAATGTACTGGAAATATTCCTCTCTCTCTCTCTCTCTCTCTCTCTCTCTCTCTGTGTGTGTGTGTGTGCTGTTTCAGTGTGTGTTAACTGAAGGGTCAAAATGGGTAGAACTACATTTTGTTTGCTGAGACATGAAAACAAGGTGCTGCAGATCAGCTTGAAAGCATGGTGGTCCTTAACGCCATAATTCCAAGTTACATTGGTAACTTGGAACCCATTTCCAAGGTGCAACGAATGCAACACAAGACTCCTTTTTGCAGCAAAAATTTCATTAGGAGCTCATCCAAAATCTGTTGGATGAGCTGAGGTATTCACATTACCTGTTTGTCATATATGATTTATTAGTGTAATCATATTTTATGTGAAGTATAACAAGAAATGAAGTGAGGAGATGAAAGTAAACAATCACATGCATATTTATGCAATCAGTTGTCATATCTCAGGGAAAACTTGTACATGTTATGCATATAAATAACTCGGCAAACTAGAAGGCAGTTTCTGCTGACTGACATCCACGACTGCTAAATGGTGTGATTTTTTTTTTTTTTACCAAAATGTAAAAGCAGCTATATATACAGTATATTCATGTAGTTACTCTCTTCTCTCAGTCCCTCTCTCACTGATGGAGCTTTTAAAGTTTCTTCTCGTTGTTGAGATCATGATTAAACAACCTAATTAGTGCAATTAATCCAGTTAAACATCCATGTTAATTAGGTTGATGTGTTTTGTGTGTGTGTGTGTGTGTGAGAGAGAGAGAGAGAGAGAGAGAGAGAGAGAGAGAGAGATNTTGTGTGTGTGTGTGTGTGTGAGAGAGAGAGAGAGAGAGAGAGAGAGAGAGAGAGAGAGATTGCATGCATGTGTGTGAGAAACCTTCTGTGTAGAAGAGATTATATAAAGGAGTAAAGGTGGTAAAAAAAAAGACAGAACTCAGTGAAAAAAAGGACAAAAACAGTTGGAATGGAATAGAATGTGGAGCATAATTGAAATTAGGAATAAAGGTCAGACTTTATGTAAGTAATAATGCACTACAACATATGCTGATGTAACAAAATAATAGAAATCAGTAGAGGCAAAGACTGGTCACACAAAGTGGAGTGGCATTTCCTCATCAAATGCATTATTTTCTATTTTGGTACATGCTGAAATTTGTTCTTGTGCTTATACCATGCCGCTTACTAAAACTCTTTGCATTGTCAGTTTCTCCCAAGTTAATTTACTTTAATTTCATCTGTGATTTGATTTCATCAGTGGTGACATTTACAGCAATAATTACTGTAGTCGAATAGCTTGCTCACTGATGATGGTAACTGTGCCTAGGACATACCGACACCTTTCAGCTTTACATATTATATATCTAGCAGATCTAGAAAATGCAATGAACTCTAAAATAACAGGATGATTGAAAGATATTAAATAATGTCCGTTATTATTATTATTATTATTATTATTATTATTATTATTATTATTTTATTTATTTATTTATTGGAGTTTCAAGGACTGTGGACATGATTTTGAAGCAATAGCAGCAAAAATAAAAGATTTGTCCTGCTTTGCATCACCCTCATGCGGTCATTATTGATAACTTCCTTTTGATGTTCTGCTTTACAGTTCATATTCTCTTTGAAAAGTGAAGGTAATAGATGTCACCAGATGTGAACCTTTCCTTTTGTTTCTGGTCCAGTTCTTCTTCTCCTGAGATCACTAAGTGTGTTTGATCACCATGTTGCTGTCTGGCGGTTTGTTTCAGCACCATGGCACATCTCGTTTTCCACAGTTTATCACATGCAATGATAATTATCAGCTGAAAAAGTTCCGTCAGTTTTTCATTTAACAGACCATACATGACAGATTTATAGCTCAGCTCAAATTTCAGAGCTAATGCTGCATTCCTGTCCAAACTTCCTGAGCTCGATAACAATCAATCAAAAGATGCTGTTGCATTTCATCTTCCTGACAGTCGATCGTTGGACATTCTTTAGTTTTTACAGAATGACTCCACAAAACAACAGCTCTGACAGGAAGCCTGCCAACAGAAATAAGCCACCAGACATCTCTTATACCTTCAGAAATCTTTTTGTTTTGTAATATTTTTAACACTGCAAGATATTCATCACTAGATATGTTTTTATATGTAATCATTTCTCCATATTTAAAATCATTTATCCGGATAAAGATCATTTTACTGGTTAAGCCGCTCCAGTCAATCTGCAGATGTTGCTGCTCTGCCACAAAACCACCAAAGAGGATTTTATAATACAGTCCACGTCTGTGAAACTTTCCTTTTCCGAACATTTTTGATGTCAGACACTCCACTAATGTGTGTGTGTGTGTGTGTGTGTGTGTGTGCCACATCACTCCAGAGACATCTTGTTCCCATACAGTGTCAGGTCATAATGACACCTTCAGATCTCTCTCACTCTCTCTCTCTCTTTCTCCCCCCTCTTCCTGTGTAACACACTCCCTCTTCCTCTTTTTACATCTCTCTGCTAAACTGGGACAAGGACATACAGAGACAAAGTACTGCTTATTGGTGTCCTGCCCTGGACCCACACACGCGGACTCACACACACACACACGCACGCATGCATGCACGCACGCACGCACACACGCATGCACATGTAGAGTAACACAGTCTCTCGCCTGAAGGTGACTGTGAGAGGAACCAGTCATTTTGTTTCAGTAACCTCCTGTTTTATCAGATAAGTACATGCTAGCCAGATGGCACCGTGGCGAAGGACACGAGACTTTTCTTCTGTGTCCATGGACACACTAAAGATATTGGACCTGTTCCAAAATGAGATCCAGGCCCTGACAAAAGTGGGATGCAGGTTAGCTTTAATGAGCAGGGGGAGCCTGAGAAGGACTCAGCTCGGTCTGGTTAGAGCTAGAAAAGGTTCCACTGAGATGCAGTATGCTTTGGAAAACTTCCAAAATACCTTCAGTGCTGCATATTTTCAAATCCCAGCTCAGACTGTGATTAACAGCTTAGACTCTGGGCAACATGTTAGCATGCTGACACGGGTTCGAGGTGGGTTATATTCAAAGGTTTGTTGGTAATCAGCGCTTTGGCGTTGAAGTTTTCACAGCAGTGTGAGACACAGGAGTGGTTTAAAGGACAATATCAGCAATTTTGCACATTTCAGTGCAATATATACTCTCACATACACATTACGTTACTGACAACCATTTCTCAAAACGACTGGACAGGTAAATATTAGAATTGTTTTTCCTTCCTTCCAGACTGCTATTGGTTTACTCCAGTATGCTAATAAAATGAAATGTGCTTGAGATAAGTAATTCATCACAGCAAAAAAGATGTCTATTAAATTTTTTTGTAGAAGTAATTTAACTGGTCCAACACGAAGGTGTGCAAAATAAAATGTATGCCTCTGCCAGGAAATACAGACCTAGGAGAAAATAGCTTTGATCAAGAAATTAAAAATGGTCCCCTGTACATTTGACATTTGATTTTGAAAGATTAGGAGATTTGGCAAAATAATAGGAAAACTGATGTGGTTTTATATTTTGGAAAATGGTTGTTAGTAATGTAACATGTATGCGGGTAGTGCTTATTGGGCTTAAACATGCAAAATCACTGGTATGGTCCTTTAAAGTTAATAGTTAAAACAAACACACAAAGAGAAGACATAAGACTCATACAAAGTGAAATAAAGTCACTGATTGATGTGTCATATTCCACAGCACTTAACCAGTCAGGGCCTGGGCTCTAACACCCCGACCCCCCTNCCCACCCCCAGGTGCTTTGTTAACTTGCTCTGTCATTAAGAACAATCACTTGTCACTCACAGCATCCACTCAGTAGTAATTAGACTTGCTCTGTGTGACAGTGTGTGTGAGTGTGTGTGTGCGCGTAAAAGAGAGAAAGATGGAAAGAGAAATTGCAAAGTTTTGTGTTTCTGTCATTAAATCAACTGATTTTGAAGAGTCAGATTGAAGAGACAGCTGATTGACAACTGTCTTTTAGCTCTCTCTCTCTCTCTCTCTCTCTCTCTCTCTCTCTCTCCATTCTTTCTCCATTTCCTTCATCAATCCGGTGACTCTCTCTCTTCCTCTCTTCCTTTCATAGCTCATTGACTCTCAGTCACTTCCATGTTTTCTGTCTTTGCATCTCTTCTTTGTGTGCCTCACACCGTCTTGTCTGGACATCATCATCTCTCTCCTGATCCTATGTCACCTTTCCTTTTCACTCACTTTTCACTCTCTCTTGCACTCAGTGTCACGTGTAATTAACGCCCACAGCTTCAGCCTGACAGGCCAATTAAAATCAACTCTTAGATCAACTGGTTGATGGCCGCCTACCTGCGGGGAACAAACTAGGCTTGGCTTCATTTGTCATCCCAAGATTAACAAATAGTGGTTATAGAAAAAGTGTGACTTTCTTTTACAATATAAAATCAATGGCAACACCATGATTTTAGTGAATGTAGAAGCTCTATGTAGAGGTTAATAAAGCCAAAAAAAAAAAAAAAAAAAAAAAAAAAGACCTTCTCAGAGTTGAGTTTTACTGGGATGTGCTACATACTAACATGATATATATTCCTTATGTATATCACAAAGATATGTTGATCCACCCATTAAATCCTTCAAATGTGTTTTATTGTCTTGCATGTACTTATATTAAAATGATCTGTGGAATTAATATATGCTACTATATCGTGAGCAGGGATATTTACAGACATTTTGAGGGGCAACGGCTCAAACCCAGTGCAACTTTTGCAACAATACAACCATGTCTGCATTTTCTAGTGAAATAATGACTCCTCCCATGACATATTAATCATAACTTCTGAAACTAATAACATCATTAAATAACACAAGTAATGCACTAATTCTATGCCATTACATCTTTCATAAAATACAAGCATTATTACTAACAATAGGGGTGGTGGTCCTTAAAATCTTTTTTTTTTTTTTTTTTTTTTTTATGGAATCAGGTCTGTTTATATTAGGTCAATGCAAAGAAAAGCAAAGAAAAGCTGATAAATCCTCTGTAAATTATTTTCAAAGGGGTTAGGATTCCTAAATACAGCAGGTCTGGAGATAACAGGTTTCTTGAGTATTGATCAGTTGGTTTTCAAACTGTAAAAGTTGTCTCCCAAGAGAAACCACCAAAGAAAACCATCATTGTGCTTCAGAGCAGATATTATCCTCTCCTTTCCCCCAAATTCTCACTTTCTTCAAAGCTGAAAAAGCTCTGAAGTATAACTTGTGTTATTTCTTTTTTTTAAAAATTATTTTTAAAGAAGAGTCTAAAAGCTTCTATACTTAACAAAAACATCTCGTACATCTTTTACGGGAATAACCATCACGCCAACTTGACAGCTCAAACCAACGCTGTGGTGCGTCGATGGATTCTTTAAACCATCACGCACATGTTGCTTGATGTTTTCTGCAGACTTTAGCACGTGAATGTGAAAAAGATCATGCCTGTACAACCTTTTTTTGCAAAGTAAACTGTCATAGATTTGTATTTCCCTTGACAAGCAAGTGGAGAAGAGCATTTCTTATTTACTTCCTTCATCCTTGATTTGACCTGGGTTTTGATCCAGCAACCTTGGAGTCACAAGCTGCTCTCTCTCTCTCTCTCTCTCTCTCTCTCTCTAACCTCTTGCTCTCTTCCTGCCAAATGTTAATGTAAGATTGCCAAAATGAAGCACACTGATAATTACCCTGCCAGGATAATGACGTGTAATTTACTATTTTCCTCCTCCGTTACAGAAGGATAAGTGATATCCTCATAACGATATTTCTAACATCAAAACATTTGCAGTGGAGAGCTGCTCAAGTGTGTTTATGTGTGTGTATGTCATTGAGGTGTGTGAAGATTTATTCCAAATGTAAAGAATTTTAATTAAAAAAAGTGACATGGTTTAAATATGTATAAATAGCTTCACAATATGCAAATGTACTCTCATATGATGTTGATGAAACTGCTCTCTCTCTCTTTAATTGACGTAAACTTTCATCTTTGTGCATGTGTGTGTGTGTGTGTGTGTGTGTGTGTGTGTGTGTGTGTGTGTTTCCACCCTCCTCCCTTTTTTAGAGCATGTTTCTCCCTGGATGCTCATTTCTAAATAGGTTTTAGGTTCTAATTACTTACACACACAAGCACATACAAACACATGCACACACACACACAGACAGATGCACGAATGCACACACACCCTAACAAACCTGCATGCTCATACACACACACTGCTCATATCCTACTATAAATAGTGCAAATATTAAATGATAAATGAGAAACATATATGTTCTTTTACTTGAAAAGATCATAGAGTTGCAAGATTATTGACCCCACACACATGCACACACACACACACACACACACACACACACACACCGTATATCTCTCTGAATCTTTCTATATATTCTCATAAATGTAATAAACCATTATATCATCGTGTTGCTCTTTGTGAGTCATGTTAAAGGTAATTGTTGCCTACAGGGCAAAACAATGGACAAAGTCATCTAATTTATCACAATATAGCCCATAACACACACCAGCATTATTGATGGCTTCAGCTGAGAGAGTGTGTGTGTGACTTGGACATACATCGGCAGAGAGTGAAGCTCCAGTGTAAATGAAGTAGCCCTGTAGCTCATTGCTCATAAAACACAATGCACTGCTGACAGATGGGTGATGCACCGTCTCCTGTATTCTCCTCTTAGCAAGTATTACACAAAGGACATGCTAGAGTTACACGCGAATACTATACACACAGCGTCCTTCCTCCAGTGGGTTATTTGAAAAGTGTGTGTGTGTGTGTGTGTGTGTGTGTGTGTGTGTGTGTGTAACAGAAAGCCTGGGTTTCATTATGATAGATGCTTTCCATTAGGAGAAAGACAAAGATTGAAAGAGGAGGTGAACAGAAGAGAAAGCAGTAAAAGGGGGAATAGTGCTCATGTGAAAACAGTCTTTTTTATTTCCTTGCTATGTTTCAATTCATGGTAATATTCCTTTAGATTTGCACATAAGCATGTATGGTTCAATACAAGTAGTTCATTCATAAATTGCCACATCCCATTGACAATCATTTGGATAGAGTCTTATTGTGAAGCTGTGTATGTCAGCAACAGCAAGGATACAAATGCTGGATTTATGAGTAGACTTGGAAATGTTGCCATGGTAATTTGATGAGATATAATTCAATATTGAGGATGGAATAGTGTTTTAGCATTTTGCACAGTGTTATATAAAATAGGAAAGCTCCGGCTCTGGCTGTTTTACAGCACATGCTCGTTTAAAGTACCGACAGAAAGGCAGGCACGAAGACAGATGTGGGTTCATCCCATTTTGCAGATCGCTGGGAGAATACCGTTGGTTAATTCGAGAACTGAGTGAACAAAGCAAGAGATTCAGGGGATAACTGTCGGCAGCTCAGTTTGATCGCCTGCTCGATTTAATTCATCGTAAAGTTGAAAAGAAACATCTGACGAGATGTACACTGTAATCAAGTGTATAAAAAAATGTATTGTGTTTTTCATGCGTAACCCCAAAGATTTACCATTGGCCTCAATCCCCCCCCCCCCCCCCCCCCCCCCCCCCCCCCCCCCCCCCCCCNAAAAAAAAAAAAAAAAAAAAAAAGTTCACCTTTAGGGTGCACAAACAACATCCTCACAAGACTCCTTTTTGCCTTCAAAGCTCTTTTTCACATTAAGTATGCTGTTATTTATCAGAAATTTCAGGTTCAGTCTTGGAGATGGGAGCTTTGGTATGAAAAAACAAGTTTGCCTATTTTATTGAATGATTTTCATGACATTTTAAATATCACATTGCAGTAATGAACTATATTATAGTGGATTGCTAAAAGGATTTTAAGGCTTCTTTATCCAGCAAAACCACAACTGTGCACTTTTTATTCCATACAATAACACAGGTGAGTGCAGACATGGGAAACCCACATCATTTATGCAACGGAGCCTTAAACAGAACGTGTCCCCAAATCACAACATTACAAATGGGGTGAATTATGTATGAGTCTCAGTGGTGACCGCCACATACNCCCCCCCATCTCGCCACCACCACAGTTTACCAGAACTGACAATGCTAGATAAAGGGGTGGCCGAACTGTCTGACTGAAATTACTGTGGAAGGCCGAAGTGGAGCTGGTGTGGGCCCAAGGAGGTTAAGGGTGCTGTGATAGAGCAACGGATGGAGGATGATCCTACCGCAGAGGCCGGGCCAACTTGATGGGTTGGTCCAGATCCTGGGCCGGTTTGAGGCATGCAGGGAAATGTAGAGTAGTCCGGCTTACCACCAATGTCTACCAGGAAGGCCTTGTCCCCGGCCTCCAGGATGCAAAATGAGCTGTCGTAGAGAGGGCGAAGCGGTCCCCGATGAGCATCATGGCAGATTAAAATGTACTCTGCTGCCTTAAGGTTGGGAGGGACATGGAGACTATGCTGCGACGTAGGCACCGGTGCAAACGCCTTGGCCAGGAGGGCGGTTCGCCAAGGGTCCATAGCATTAAGGACGAAATCCCCAGGAACCCGCAACGGTTGTCCATAAACCAGCTCGGCAGATAAAGACTGCAGGTCCTGGGGTCAGTCCTGAGCCACAGCATGACCCATGGGACCCTGCCATCCTGGAGGCTGGCCTGAAACGCAGCCTTCATGGAGCAATTAAAGCATCATCAGTGGTGACATCACACAAGTTACATACTGTAAATTGTTTGCTCTTTGATATATTGTTATAATTTATTGGTTTTGCTTTTAAGGTGAATACAGCCCTCACAGTGAAGTTATTGTAAACAGCTAGTGTGAAAATAAGGAGGGACAAAGTTTTGTTTTTTTGTTTTTTTCCGTCTACAGCCATGATGTGTCTTGTAGAGCAGGGGAGACACGTTAAAGAAGCTTTGACATGGCGCATGCATTGGATGTCGAAGGATTGTAGGCTAATATTAATGAGGCCTCAGTAGGCTGAAGTCCTGAGCTTCTGTTCCGCAATGTATTTTTGCTTAAAGGGTCTTTTCTGTGTTTGGTTGTAAAGTTTAAACACCTTGTGATTTTTACAATCAATCTGTTCTTCTCCGTCCTCACTTTACATTTCAAGTTTAGGCATTTCCTGACATTCAGCCATCCCCTTGAACTTTTCCTCTCTCTCTCTCTCTCTCTCTCTCTCTCTCTCTCTCTCTCTCTCTCTCTCTGCCATTCTCAATAACTGGCCTCTAATCACACTTTTATTTCCAGTTAAGTTCAAGATGTTAGCCATCCATATTTCCTTCTGTTCATTAACACTTGCTCTCTGTGATTTACCCCAGACCCCTATGTCCAGTCAGCAGTATTCATCCCGCCCCTTATTTCCTGTCGGTTGAACCAGTTATCAGTGTGTGTATCTATGTGTGTGTATAAGAGAGAGAGGAGAAGAGAGAGAGAGAGAGAGAGAGAGAGAGAAAGAGAGAGGAAGAGAGAGGAATAGACAGTGAATGTGCTTGTTGTTAAACCTGTTGTTTTAAAGGCCAATATGTGTTTTGAGCCTAATACATACAACCCGCATACACGTTATGTTATGAACAATAATTTCCAAAAACATATGACCAAAACAGTAAATATTAGAATTGTTATTCCTACCTTCCAGACTGCCATTGGTTTCAGTTCATTCCAGTACACTATTAAAGTTGTAGAGTCTTGAAATGTGCTTGAAATACATAATCCATCACTACAAACATGAAGTCTTCTATGTCACTATGAACACGTTACTCAATTTTTTGTCAGAGCAAGTATTTAATCAGTCCAACACGGAGCTGCATAGAAGAAAATTTATGCATCCACCAGGGAATATAGTTCCAGGTGAAGATGGCTTTTCCCTGAGAAATTATAAATGGCTGTCGCTTCTACATTTGGACTTATGTGTTAGTAGGCAAAACATTTCATTTTAAGGTGGGTGTACCACCTGAAGATTTGATTTTGATGATTAAAGACTTTGACAAGATAACAGAAAAACTATGGTATGAAAAATATTGTTTAATGTTTTGGAAAAAATAGTCAGAAATGTAACGTGTATGTGGGTAGTATTTATTGGGCTTAAACATGCAAAATCACTGGCATGGTCCTTTAACACTTGTGACAAATGCCAAAAGGCTACCTGACTGATAAAGTGCCCATGTGTGTGTGTGTGTGTGTGTATGTTTGTGTCTGTGTGTGTGTTTGCGTGCAATGTACCTGGTCTTTTCTCGACACAAATATATCTGTCAGGTACAAGAGTTTGCATATCAGCCATATTTCTTTATATCTCAACAATGAGACTTATTTCCTTCTGCTCCTTCTTCCATCCTCTATTCCCATCTTTCCATTCCTATCTTTTGTTTCTCCTCTCCCTCCTTCCCCTGTTCCTGTCTTTCTTCCTAGCATCTTTCATTGCTCCCTTTGTTCTTTTCACTTTTATTTAGGATTACTTGTCCACATCTGAGGTGTGATTATACCTTCATACACCCTGTTTTATGACTTTTCCATCTCTCTATCTTTAGCTTTTTATATCTGGCAGTGATTAGCGGTTCAGACAGTTTGAAGCCGTTAGAGCAGGTAGACAGAGATATTAAACCCAGGAAAACACGACACAACCAAACAGACTGTGAAAGGCTTGCACAAAACACACCTAAAGCTGAAGTTCTACAGCATTTCCAGACACCGATAGCTGTTTGAATTTTGAGGATTTTAATAAGCCCACTCAGAAATCTGGAAAAGCCCAAGTCAGGCAAGACAGTTAAGCAAGAGTTTAGCTTAGGGAGATGATAAAGAGGATTTACTTTCAACAAGAAGTAGAAATAGTTCATCAAACAAAGAGGGTAAAAATGCAAAGTATTTATTCAACAACAGAAAAAAATTAAAAAAATCAATGAAACTGAGCTGCAGTGGTAAAGCTTTGGGAAAAACCGACAAAACAGTATGCTCTCCATCATCATTGTCAAGTATCGTGAAGTCTGAAAATTCAATTTGGGATGTTTATTGATATTCTCTCTTGCTGAAAGATGCTGATCAGCCATTATTAGGGCCTCCTCTGTTTCATTCCTGATGTGCTTCTTTAGAAACGCAAGGTGAACAGGCATTTGAGCTCAAAAGGAGGATACAAACACACTTTAAACTCACTGAAAAAAATATAGAAAGACAACCTGGTGCTAAAACACGCAATGTGTGATTACAGCCTTGAGCTGAAGGTGAAAATGAAAAAAAGAATTGCAAGAATTGGTAAATTCAATCCAGGAAATGTTTATATACAGGAACCTGAATCTCAAGAAGATAGACAAAAGCTTTGAAGAAAAAAAAAAAAAAAATTATATCTTATTCAAGCATATTTACTCAAAACCTTGATGCGATAAAATTTAAGGGAAGTAACACAGTCAAGCTTTAGTTGCAGGAGCAGTACTGTTGTAGCTGCTCTGCTACTGTTGTAGCTGCTTAGTTTTTATAGCTGGATCTGACAGTGCAGGCACAGTTGGAGGAAATGAACCCAGAAAGTGAGTCTGATGGTCCTGATGGTGAAGTTGGCAAGATGCCCCCCGTAATCCATACAGCTCTGACATGTTGCTATATTACAGGCAGCCCAGGCTGTGTGAGCGCTTCAAACGGTGCAAGCAAACTGAAGAACCCAAAAGGGCCGAGCTCATAAACAAAAATTCATAGAGACCCTGGGCGGAATTCATAAAAATAAAATCAAGGTAAGACAGCGTCACACTAAATAATTTTTAGAACTTCCCTTATCCACTGGTGTCCCATTAAAATAGTGTTGTTGTAAGGGGTGTCACAATGGAGATTAGTGCGTTAATGAACTGCTTCATAGACCAGGCTTTAAATTTCCTGGAGTCAAAGCAAAATTAAGCTCATCCCTTCAGGTTTTGCATTTAAAAACACTACAACTGTCAAGTTTAGAGGCATATGAGCTTCCTCTAGGAATCAAAATGACAATCTGTTCGGTTAATCTTCAGTTAACTGAACAGTTGAAATGGTTCTGTTCAATCCCAGAAATGTCTGTTATTTAGGTCAAAATCAAAGGTTTGTGCACATTTATATATGCATTTATACATGCAAAATACTTGTGTGCAAAGGTAAGTTAAAAAAAAAAAAAAACAGCAGTTTTTAAGCATGCAACAGTATTCACTCCCTCAGTCAACATTTGAAAAATAAACAGGCTTCACTTTTCCATTTTTGGTAAATAAACATACTGTATATATACAGTAGTATACATTAGAGATGCAAACATTTCAGTTGCTGCAGAGAAGAGAAATGAACAACAGAATTTTGCAGACTGGCTAAAATTATTTCTAACAATTTTCTCCATTTCTCAGTGGTGCACGCCTGCTGCTGAAACCTGAATATTCAATGAGAGCTGCTATTAGAGTAAACACTCTGTCATCTTCATCCATATGCATGTAGATGACAATAGTAGATATTTGTTATGAAGCTGGAAACTATCATGTATTTTTTAAGGGAAATGAGAGCAGGATTTTACAAATTTCAGCATCTACATTAGCATTCTATGTTTATATATTTTGAAAGGAGCCCACAGATTTTCAGCTTGATTATGTACAACCTGCAATAGCACTCTCCCAAAATTCATAATTTCTGCCATGTTAGCAGGCGAGACATAAAATTTTAAGGTGGCTGAATTACCTGAACATTTTGATTTTGAAATATTAGAGGATTTGGCAAAACAACAGGAAAACTAAAATATGGTTTTATGTTTGGGAAATTGGTTGTCAGTAACATATGTTGGAAGTATATATATATATATATTTGTGCTGAAACATGTTAAATTGCCAGTATGGTGCTTTATTAACTGCTTTCAGAAAAAAAAAAAAAAAAAAANAAAAAAAAAAAAAAAAAAGATGCTATTCTCTCCTGATACTTGGTTGCATATAAATCTGTAGATTTTTGCATATTTATGACTAGAAAATCAATGAAGAATAAAACATGATAAAAGGCCTTCTCTGACTTTACCTTTGGATTAGGATGTGACTGGCGTTAGCATGATATTTCATCAACTACCACAAAACCAAAGGAAGAGGTAGCACCATGCACCACAACGGTTTACTATTCAGCCACATCACCTCAGGTGTACCATCTACCCACTGAGCTTTCTCCAATATCCACTGCATGAAAGCAATAAAAAATAACTATGCTCTCTCCACGCTAAATCCTGCTTCAATAGCACAATGTTGTGCTCTTCAGGAAGCCTCTGGCAAACCAAAAGCAACTCAAAAACTCCATGGGTGGTCCAATCAGTGATTCACACCGCTATTTCACAGTGGAACACAGTAGCACTGTAGTTACCTCCCTTTAAAGGACCATACCAGAGAGTTTGCACATCTAAGCTAAGCCCATACAAGTCACATACATGTTGTTACTGACAACCAATTTCCAAAATATGAAACTGTGTTTTAGTTTTCCTATCATTTTTTGCAAATCCCCTAATCTTTTAAAATGCAAATTTCAGGATTCACCCACCTTAAAAGTCAATGTTTCGCCTTTTCATTTATGCATGATTGTAGAAGGCATTTTAATAGCTTGGGAAAATATGCAGCATCTTCTCCTGGAACTACAGTATATTTCCTGGCAGAGACATGCATTATCTTCCATGCAGCACCATGTTGGACAGGTTAAATAAAGTTACTTCAACAAAAAAAAAAAAAAAAAAAAAAAAGACATGGTGTTTGCTGTGATAGATTACCTATCTCAAGCACATTTCAAGTCTTTACAAGTTGGTTTTAATAGCATACTGGAATGAACTGAAACCAACAGCAGTCTGGTAGAAAAAAATATTCTAAAATGTACCACTCCAGTAGTATGTGTTGGGAAATGTTGGTCAGTCACGTAACATGTGAGTGGGTTGTTTAAATTGAGCTCAAACACACACTATTGGCGGTACAGTCCTTTAGGTCACTTATGGTCCTTCAGTTTAAGATTTTGTTGAGGAAGAAGAGAGAAAGTGATGCTATTAGAATGCAAGGTCAGACCTGCAGCTATGGTGGGTTTTTAACAGGCTCAGTTATTGTTCAATATAAACAGAAGCACTCGCAACTGCTAAACCAGCAATACTGGTAACCATCCAGGTGATTTAAGAGGTTTCATATTTTTCTTATAGGAATGGTGTTATTGGGATCATGCTGACTTATGTTTAAATTGTGTCATGATGACTTTATTTGTATTTTAAGTAAAAAAAAAAAAAAAAAAAAACTTTTTTCTTATAGATGTTTATAGATGTCTGCTTCCTCATTTTAGCCAACACACACACAGAGGCATATGCTAAGGTTGCTCAGACAAACATATTATATATATATACTGTATATATATATACATACACACACACACACACACACACACAGATCATTACCATATGATCTTGCATATTAACTAACTCAGTGTACTCTGCAATACTTCAAGACGAAGTGCAAACACTGCAGGTTCAATAATTCAAGCATGCACGCTAGAAGATGACAGGTTGGCATGCTAATGTTAATGGTGCCATGTGATTATAATGCCTTCGGGATTTTCTATTCAACCAACATGCTTATGCACGAATGCACATATGCAACAATAAATGCACGGGTTTTAATACACACAGAATCATGTGTTACCATTTTGTGGCAGATACACTTTCCACTAATGGTGTGAACTTATCGTAAGCAATGATAGCGTGCATATACGTGTGAGAGAGCTTCAAGCTCTACACATGGCTCCAGTTTCACTTCAATGAATGGGTTCATGAAACACATACTCACCCTACTTGAGGGCCACCAGAGTCAAAAGCAACATTGCTTCATCTTTTCAAGGTTAGGCTGAGTTCTGCTGCAATACAGTGTAATATGGTGAAATACATGCCTAGAGCTACTGTACTGTAGTCCAGGTAACCTGCTGTAGCAATGGTATAATGACTCTAGATTTGTGGGAATTTCAGAGTAGTCAACTTCAACCTGGAGCCAGTTTCCAAACACGGTACTCATCACTGAATGAAGTACTCAAATCCTGCATACAATGGAAAAATAGTCTATAACAAGTAAACAAAATGCATTCAAAAAATCATCTGCAACAATTAAAAAAACATTCATTTTGAAATGTTTGGGAGTTTCAAGTCAGCCAATTTGTGACTCAAGCACTGCTGTGTTACCATCAGCCTGTGGAAAGCTCAAAACACCTGCAGTCAGTGTTAAAATCAATTTTATGAAAATTTGCTGTGTCCTCTTCAGTATTTTAAATTTGGTTCCTGCTGATTTTTCCTATTTGTGTTTTCGCTAATGGCAAGAGAAAGAAAGAAAGCTAGTTCCAGAAAGTTAAAGATGTTACCATAGCAGCAATGAATAATTTCCTCCTTTTTTTCTTCTGTTCAACAACTTAAGAGACAGGACACTTGGATGTATTTTTCATTAGAAATGTGTGAAAGGAAGCTATTGAAGGTTTACATCTCTGCTGTCAGAAAGCAGAGGCAGGAGTCATGATCTGACCAACCTGCTGGATTGCTCTACTGTAAAACATGACAGGTATGGACCATACGGCTACTCCAAATCGATCCACTGTGGAGCTGAAAGAGATTCACACACGGCAAGAAGCAATTTAAAAAGAAGAATCACAAACTGGAGAACGAGGAAGAAAAAGGATGCTGGATAGAGAGTATGACAAGTATAGTTGTTATGGTTACAGAAGACAGTGATAAAGCAATGTGTAAAACCATAATACAACAACAATATATGGAAATAAAGTCAGGATTTTAATATTATAAATATGTAATCTGGCATTTTCAAATGTGCAAATCTACTAATTCTTTAGCATTTATGGACTTAAATGTACAAATTTCAGCCCACATATGGGTGACAGGGTACAGATTTAAATTTGTAAGTCTCACATTTACACACATTTGCAAATGACAGAATTTACATTTTCAACATTCATGTCCTACACCAGAGTTTTTAAAAGGAAAACTGACTGCAGTTAAGCTAAGGAAAATCTTACTGAGATGGACTCAACATTGTAATTTCCAGAATGAAAATTCAACTAGGGCTAATTTTTTTTCTTTAATAATATTCATGAACCACTGCATCCTAATGCAGGTGTTATGAATATTGAAGATTTTCCACTTTTAGAGGATAGGAGGTCCGAGAGACAGTCCGTGTGGGCTTATGCCCCTGTCCACCACCTGTTTGGCATTCAGTCTACGTTCCTATCCTCACCTATGGTCATGAGCTTTGGATAGTGACCGAAAGGATAAGATCGCAGATACAAGCGGCGGAAATGAGGTTCCTCCATAGGGTGTCTGGGCTCACTCTCAGGGACAGGGTGAGAAGCTTGGACATTCGGGAGGGAGTAGGAGTAGAACTGCTGCTCCTTTGCATCGAAAGGAGTCAGTTGAGGTGGTTCGTTCGGGCACCTAGTAAGGATGTCCCCTGGTCGTCTCCCTAGGGAGGTCTTCCAGGCACGTCCAACTGGGAAGAGGCCCCGGGGAAGACCCAGGACACGCTGGAGGGATTGTATCTCCCAGCTGACCTGGGAACACCTCGGAGTCCCCTAGGAGGAGTTAGAGAGCCTGGCCAGGGACAGGGAAGTGTGGGCTGGGCTGCTTAGTCTGCTGCCACCGCGACCTGTACCGGGATAAGCGGATGACAGTGCATGGATGGATGGATGGATGGACTTCTCCTGAATCCTTGTATTAGATGGGAATAGGTATACAATTAAAATGTTGACTAAACATAGGGAAATTTTGTCATTTCAGACTTTACAGTAGCTCACGGACTTATATTTTTTGCCAAACAAACAAACAAAAAAACAACTGGGAAATTGTGCATTTGGTCCAAATGCAAGCAACAACAAATAAATAAACAAAATAGAGACCGCAGATGCCAGTTTTAACCATTACATTTTTTAAAATTTTTTATTTAATTTTTTTTTTTTACAGAAGTCTGTGAAGAACTTCACAGAAAGAAGTGCTGTGATTGCAGCACAAACTACTTATTACACCAACAGATGTACCTGTGTTGCTCAGCCACTAAAGTGATAAACACAGTCTGACATCTGCTGAGCCACAGGGAAGGGTTATATCACGAGTCATCATTTTCACATTGTTTCCCACTAAAAATATATGTACATGTGTAGGTCCTGTGGTGCCTACTTTATTTTGGTGTATGCAGATCTATTTTTAGTTCTTTAAGCAAGTCCAAGTCAATTCTCAAGTCATTTGAGATAAATCTGCAGATTCAAGTCTATCAGAGCAAGTTGCAATGCAAGTTTTAATCCTTTATGGTTAAGTGTCACAAAGCTGCCATTCTTTACCTGTCCACCAGCTGCTTGCTTGAGTTTCCCAACTCTATTTATTACATGAAACACTAAAATGCTCCCCCTTCCCTAATCAGCCCTGTGTACACCAGCCAATGTTGCATTTATGCTACAAGTCTTGATGCCCAATTGCTGTTTTGTAAACCTGTATCCATTAAAAAAAAAAAAAAAAAAAANAAAAAAAAAAAAAAAAAAGCCTCTTTACATCTTTAATTGGCCGATATCTGATACCTGTGTTTACACAGTTTTCCAAAAACTTTAACCAATCCGGATGTACAGAAATCTGCATGAGAACATCCGATTCCATCTGCTTTTTCACCATTTACATGCTCACATCACATATCCGACACATGCCACATAGGAGCAAAATGTTGCACCTGGGTCACTTGTACCTGAGTCAACTTCAGCAATTTTTTGATTTAAGTTGAGTCCGAGTCTCCATGCCTGTGGATGCTTTATCCCCAACGTGGTTCAGGTCCACTGAACTTATAAGAGATAAAAAACCAACTGATACAAAGCTGTTCTAATCCTTTGGCCAAGAGTTTTTTTTTAAGATACACAGTGCAAACTCAAGTCACTGGATGAGTCAGATGAGCACTATAACTGTAGCCATCTTAGTCACCACATTTCATTCTTGTGTGGATATAATAATGAAGGTGATTTCTATGTAGCTATAATATATGTACATGCACTTATTGCATTCAATTCCTAAGATATACACGATGAATAAGACAAGTATAAAGGGATCATCTAAAACAATCTTTGACTACAGAAGCCTAAACATAATATGTTGAAATAATTGCAGGTAGGCTTATTCATTTGAAAATCTATCTAAATAAATTCAATTTATCAAACTCTTCGTAGCCTCATATTTTTTAACGAAAGAAAGAAAGAAAGAAAGAAAGAAAGAAAGAAGAGAAAAATTAATATCTGCTCTTCAGTGGTACTTGAGGAAAATGGGTCACAAGATGTACCTCATCATAATAATTATGTATCATTAAAATTAAAATTGGAATTGTATAATATGATTCAATACCACTCAGACACAATAGATTTTGACATGTTAAATCCAGTGATATAAGACCATGCATATAATTTGTAACTATAAACTTTGACTATACTATAGAATATCAATAAATTAAATGAATCTGAGCATTCTCGTTTCTCATATTACTGAGTTGATCATTGGTTGATCCCATCAGAGTTCAGCTTGTTAATACTGATTCTTGCCTTAAGTCAAGTGTTGAGTTTTGATCACATTTTCATTTAACAGACTGTCATACACTATAACAGCTTGTCAGCAGCAAAAACACAAAAAACTTGATAGCTAAGATCATGCATTATACCTTCAAGAACAAAATACTATTTTCAAACCCATTATGTCATCAAGAGACACTTTCTGGCGCTGACACGATGATGAGGTGAGGACACAGTGATAGGAATTGGCTGACATTGCAAGTAAAATGACAGTACCGAGGGTAAACTGACAGTTAGGGGTACATTTTCTGCTTCAGAGATGTTGGCACTATGTGAAATAAAAGTCACTTGGGTGTAAAAGTTGAAGCAAAACAACCTGCATCCACAAAGTCAATGTTCCATATGAAGCGATCAGAGCAGCTGCGCAGCGTCTTGTCACAGGATTATAGTTGTGGATTTTCGGCTCAGTTGTCTTTTGCCTTGGGTGAGACGTGATTCTTTTCCGAGCTACTTAAAATCCACTCTGTCTCGATGCTGCTGCCCACACAGTCACAGTCAGACATGTAAACAAAGAGAGGCAATAACATAACACTACTGGCATGTAGCATTTAAACGCAATTCTAATTTGGGTCCATCTATCCATTTTCTTTACCAGCCTATTATGTGCAGGGTTACGGGGAGGGGGAGGGGCTGGAGCCACTCCCAGCATTCACTGGGAGAGAAGAGGGACACCACAGGACCAACACACACCTACAGACAATTTGGAGTTTCCGATTCACCTAACCTGCATGTCTTTGGACGGTATTAAGAAACCAAAGCACCAGAGGATGCTTGGAAACTACACACAGATCTGAGACAGTCAAGTCAAGTTTATCTGTATAGCCCAATAACGCATATAATGGTTCAAATGGCTTTACAGACCCACACAGTAACGGTTCCCAACCCAGCCCAAGCTCTCTAAGAAGATGAGGAAAAACTCCCAAAAAAATAAAAAAAAAACCTCCCAAGGAAAAAATGGAAGAAACCTCGGAAGAAGCAATTCAAAGAAAGATTCCATCTCCTCGAATGGCTGGTTGTGCAATAGGAGCTGCAGGTAGGAAGAATAAAATGTCTTTAATCCACATGGAGCGTGAGGGAGGATCAGGAGATTTCCAAGAGAGCAGTATTCTTCTTCTTCTGGCCAAAAGCAGCAGAAAGGCAATAATATCTGTCTTAGAAGGGCTACAAGGAAGTGGTCTCTGGACACCTCAAAAATAGCCAGTAGGGGACAGGCTTCAAGTCTGACATCTAAGCTTTGAGATATTGTTTTAAAAACTGAAAACCAGAATCTACAGAGTTTCATACAGGACCAAAACATATGTGAAAGGCATGCAGGTTCCACTGAAAAATGGTCAAAAATGGGTTTAACGTCCGGGTAAAATTTAACCAGTTTGACTTTGCATATATATGTTCTATGAACTACTTTAAGCTGAATTTGACTGAGGTGTGCACATGAGGATGAAGAATTAACCCTGTCCAAAACATTAATTCACCAATCATTGTTTGGTTCCAACACAAGCTCCAGTTCCCATTTAAATCTCGTCTTATTAACATTGTCCACCAGGAGGGACGCAATATTGTGATAAATAATGGTAATCAAACCCCTTTTGGTGGGAGAGAGATTAAGAACCTCCTGCCACATCTGTTCGGGGGAGAGTATGGAAAAGAGGTGAAATGTGTTTTCACATAGTGGCGAATTTGAACGTAGCAAAATATATTTGAATTTGGTAAATTATATTTAGAATGCAACTGAATGAAACTGCAAAATGTGCCATTAAAATACAGGTTTTTAAATGTGTTGATTCTGGGTCTGCCCCATTGTGTGAAAGTTGAGTTGGGAAAGTCCAGCATAGAGGGTGCAAAAAGGTGATTATTACTTATATGTCCTCATATAGAAGCTGAACAAAATGGAAATGACGACAAAACTAGTTTCATCATCATTTCCATCTTCAGCATAGATAGAATAATGGGGTTTGAAGAGTGTCTAGAAGGAGACACCAGGAGAGGAAAAGAAAACAAGAGCTGGGATTGAAGAAGCATGACAGTATACACCAATCAATGATAGGTAAATATACCCAAAACCCAACAGTTTTTGAATATTAGAAGCCTAGTACTAATACATAAAATTGGGTTAAGCAACCCACCTGCTTACTGAACGCTCTGAAGAACAAATTTATCTGTGTGAGCCACACCACGTGAATGATGAAATAGCTTTGTCTACTGTTTGGAAAAAAAAAGACTTTGAAATGAAAATGGGTAGACATTGAAACACATACAGAAATTTGGGAAGAATGATCATTTTAACACATTATACTCTGCCTGCCAGTGAAAGCGGAAGACTATTCCAATGTTGAAAATCTGCCTTCACACTGGAAATTAAAGGGAAAAAATTGGCCTCATAAGTAGATTGCATAGTACACTTGATTTTAATACCAGGATATTTAATGCCACATGTGGCAAGATGAAACGGAATATCAAATTGTTTAGTCTGTGATGCTAGCCTGTTGACTGGGAGAAACTCACTTTTACTAAAATTCAGTTTATAACCCAAAAAAAGAACCAAAGTCCTTTAAAATAGTTATAACTTCACGAATTGTGGTTAAAGGGTAACTGATAAAGAGCAAGAGCTCATCCACATACAGAGACACCCTATGCTCTATACCATATTGAATAATACCAGGTATATGTGGAGAAGCTTTAAAAGCAATTGGCAATGGTTCTATTGCAAGAGCAAAGAGTGAGGGCGATAGGGGACATCTCTGACAAGTTCCTCTGGACAAGGAGAAGTAAGATGAGTATATAGAATTTGAACAAACACATGCTTGGGGAGAGGAATATAACAGTTTGATTCACTCGATCACACCAAAACCAAATTTTTTGAGGACTGTAAATAAATAATCCCACTCTACGCAATTAAAACCTTTTTCCACTTCCATAGAAACCACAGCTTCAGGCACACAGGAAGTATCAGTAGTATAAATAACATTTAAGGAGAAAGAATGCCAGCCTTTGGTGGTGGGGAAGGAGACACATTGCAAAGACCTAAAAGCAATGAAATGTTAAAATATACATGGAAGATAAAAACAGCAAACAAGAAGAAAAGATTCTGACAGATTCAAACCCAGGATCTTCTTGCTGTGATGCAACACCGCTAACAAAGTGTTAAATTCATTTATTTTTGTGGTACAAGAAGAGAAAATTAAATCCTTAAAACCCTTTAAAATCTTTTAAAGTAATAGGCTATAATATCTCTATCTGTCTTGAAGTTTATCCTTGAGGTTTTGCTCAAAAGCAGATGCTATAGTCAAATTTACACAACTTTCTACATTAGGACACCTCAGTGTTTTATGCTTAAACTAATATAGCCTAAGCAGAATATATCCAAACTGTATAGCTTTTGTAGTCACGTTAACCTATTGTTAGCTTAGTTTTACCAGCCAGAGTTGAGTAATATCATTACATAAAACAATATTATTGCTCTGGTTAATTGCAGTTTAAAGTCACAGTAACATGCAAAGCATATATATCTGTCTATTACATATTTTATACATGTTTAGTAAATTTAATCCAGTGTGATTCAGATTGACTATGAAGTCCCTCCCAACCATATAAACCACAGCTACTACAACCACCATAGCTGGTGGTTGTAGTAGCTGATTGTCCAATGTTGAGCAATCAAATCAAATTCTGTTCTGATACAAGGATTTTGTTACACACTGGATACACACCAATCATAAACACAGCACGCCATTTAAAATTACATGAATTGAATCACATAGGTGTCATATGCCCTATATTAATACCAGTGTACAAATTCACATATACCTTACTACATAATAATCATTAACTTACTTACTTACTTATCTTAGGATTTAAGGTGTAGGATGAATATTTGGCTTGTTCTGGGTGTGATATAAATGAGAAAAATGATTTGAATGCATGCACACTCATCCACACATACACACACACACACACACACACACACACACACACACACACAAAAGGTGTCAGTTTTGTGGAACTTTGGAACTTGATGCTACTTAGCCTTGACCTTTTTTGAGGTTGAAGTATCTGAGAAAGGCTGGTTATGTTGTTAATTCCTCCAGGGCAGAGCGAGAACATACGGCACCTTCTGCTCGGCACCTGCTTTCACCGTGTGTGCATGTGTGTGAGTACTACGTGTTCTGTTCATTGTTTAGCTTTTTAAAGGGTCATCTATGTTTAATCGGCTCGACCCAGGATTTTGTTCCACTCTGTGTGTGTGTGGCCTCCCAGCAGAAGCAGGGAGGTGGGGTTACACTGACTGCTCTCAGCTTGAGTGGCATTTCAAAGTGGTAAACAACTCCATAGGGCGATGTGTGAGCAAAAAGCACCCGTGGGTGAAAGCCAAGTCACGCCGTTAACTGCAGAGAATCAGTGCAAATGTACAGCCTCCACACTGAAAAACAGGGTCAGAACTATCTTGATATTGATTAATTTTTACTACGTAAGCACCCTACCCATGCAGTAGTTATTACAAACTACATGTGGAATTCCAAAATGAATTTGATTTGAGAAGTCTTCACTTTTGTTGAGAGACAATCTATTTCTAGGTTTCCAGTTCCAGAAGAAAGATCCTGGTTGCATCCAAGCACTGCACAGAGTGTTTAAAAAAAGTGTTTTACCATTAGGTGACCACATTGTAGTAGCAATTCCTCATGAAAACTCTTCACTTTTAAAAGACAAATAGCCCAGCCATTTCATGAAATACATCCAAACTCATTTGTACATGATTGCTAAAAGTGATGTTGAGACCATGTACTTTTCTGCCATTTTTTTTTCTGCCATTATTATTATTATTATTTTTTACTATTGTGCCTTCAGCTTCATCGAATACATACACTGCAGGATTAACTGACAAACTGCATTGCAAGTGTGTATCAGGGATGCTGAGTGCATATTGATGTAACTAGATTAAGTTAAATCAATTAATTCCATATTGATTAAACAGAATCTGTACAGTGAGTTTGATATTTGACACATTAACCCCAAATATGCCTCAACTTCATTAGACTATTTTTACTAATATAAGCACAACACATGCATGTGTCAGTTGAGTGCTGAGTTTGCCACACATGAAGAGCTGCTAATGCTAAAATGAAAAAAAAAAAAAAAAAAAAATGAAACTCATACTAGATTATCATCAGATAGTGTGCTGAAAATTATTAAATAGGTTCAAAAACTACAATGATGTTAATTTGCATCTTCAGCAATTAGTACGCAATAATTATATCTTTGCAAAATAAACAAGAACAGATGCTGATTTGCTGCATTTACAACTTGTACCTGCTCAATGCAGATCACCATTAACAGGAAACTCGCTTTGTTCATTTGACATTTACATTGGAATAATCTTTGCAGCACATTGGTATTGGAAAAGCTCTTTCAGACTTACTATTTAGCCTTTACTCATTTAGAGAAACTCAACATCTCTTCAAATTAATACAGGTCAACACATTTATGGTACACGTTTTAGCTGCTCATTTCACACTCGTCTATTGATGTTCTGTCACAAGATCTGCCCACTCCTAACCTCTGGCTACCACCAGAGGTCCTCAGCTTCTGGTTTTTTCTGTTTTTCCTCTGGGAATCATGATTTCTTTCAGCTGATTCTCATTTCCTGATTAGTCTTCTGCTATTTATTCCTGGTCATTTCACCCTGTCAGTCGCTGGATTGTTGCATCATTGAACACTAGCCTTTTCTAGTATTGTTGTATCTCTCTATTTATATTGCATTTCTACGTTGTTCCTGGTTCTCACTTCCATCCATCCATCCATCCATTTTTTACACCCATTTGTCCTGTTGAGGGTCATGGGGGGGCTGGAGCCTATCCCAGAGGTCATAGGGTGAGAGGTGGGGTACACCCACTTGTGTTTATATTTTGTTGCTTTATCATAGTGGGTTTTACTGGTGCTCGTTGAGTGCTGTGATTTTTGGTTATTCTGTTATTTCCTTTGTTCGGGGGGAGGTTTTTGTTTGTTATCTGATTTATTCTAACTCTTGTTTGTTTGCCTCTTGTTTGAGAGCGCTTTACGTTTGTATCTGTGTCTCGGCACCGCCACAGTTTCCTCTTTACTCTGAATATGTGTTAGTATGCTTGTATGCTTCTTTTGATTGTTATATTTCCTCAGAAGCCGACGTCCTGAGTTTTTGTTTAATATTCTGTCCATCATTGTGATTTTCTGAACTGTTTCTCTGGTTTTGTCTTTTGTTTGGAATTGTATTGTACTTCATTTTCTGAGTTTTTTTCCCTGTGTATCTGTTTTCAGAAAATATTGTTCATTACACTTATCTCTGAATGCTTACCTGGTCATTTTGGTTCTTTTCTGAGTGTTTTTTTTTTTTTTTTTTTTTTTTTTTTTTTTTGTATGTTTTAGTCCTGGACTGCAATACAAAAAATATACAAACCTTTAATAACCACTTGCTGACTCAGAGTTCTGCTGTTGGATTCAGCCCTGCCAGTTATTATGACATGTTCACTGTATTCATTTGTCATGTCTAAATTATTTTGGTTATTTTGACATGACTGAGTGATTATGTCCATTTATTTGAGGCAGAATTCAATACGTGGGTCAATCCAAGATTTCTCCCCTTTATTTCCTTACTTTTTTTTTTTTTTTTTNTTTTTTTTTTTTTTTTCTGTTTTTGGCTTTGAGGGATGTTCACAAATCCAGTTAAAACTTTACAAACTGTCCAAGTAAGTTAATTTGTGTAAAATCACTATGGGTCTTGTTACAGTGTCCTCAAAGCCTGGTCAGTGTGAGGCTAAAGTAACTCTGGGAGCAGTTACAAATGCACACACACAAGAACATCTGCACTGTTTACCACGATCGAGTTTGGTTGTTAGCCAGAGGACATGTGAAGCTCATGTCTCTTGTACATGTGCATGTGTGAAAAGTGATACATCAGATTCATCCTCCACTTAATGACAGGCCTGTAGCTTACTAGGCTAAGCTAATAGCCAGCAAGACTGACACAGTAGAATTGATAAACTGATAGATCATAGAGAAGTGGGACTTAGCTAGAGAAATGCTCGCCTGCGGGGGTTTTAATATCATCCTGCAACCATAGATTTCCTGTGAGATTTCCTTGCCAAGTTGAATTGATCATGTAAATTGATTTTGCGACGGAATGGTTTCGTAACTGTCACGGATGATTTCCAAGCATGGACAGATTTAAGTGAGGATGATTTTTGGAACTGCCAAATACAGAAAATTATTATTTAGGCGATAACAAAATCTGGTAATTTTGTTTCACCCAGTTTCTCATGCAGCGTCTCAAGGGCTTTACACCCATGACAGCAATGACTCCAAACCCAACTTCTTAGTCAAAAAATTAAGAAAAAATTAGCTAAACAACCTCAGCATGTTAGGGAGAAATTTAAGGAGAAGCAATGGGGGAGGCAATATAAAATATCATTCCCTTTCTCTGGTGTATGCAATTGAGGCAGGATAAATTAGCAAAAATAAATTGTTTTTTACAGTCTCTGCAAGCCAAAATGAATGACTTGTGAAAGCTTATTATAAGAATATGATTTGAATAAGAAAACAGTTATACAGTATTTAGGTATATGTTCAGTAATTAATGCAAGGCAAGTGCTTAAGAAAAGACTTGAAAATCTGATTAACGATAGATGAATAATAAATAGGCTAATAGTATTGTCACATCCTAACAATATACTTTTAGCTGCGATGTCAAACTACATGATTTGTATTTCTGACAGACATAGCTCGTTCACAAACTCTGTCTTTTAAAATATAAGTATACAACGAAAAGAATACGAGCAAAAGATATCCCATTTTTATGACTTCAGCCTGGGGGGAAAAAAAAAAGTCTTGNAATACGAGCAAAAGATATCCCATTTTTATGACTTCAGCCTGGGGGGAAAAAAAAAAGTCTTGTTTACACACACACACAGGTGAGAGTTTGTACTTGCTCGTTGCCGTTAGAGAGCTTATGTGCAACAGTGCATGAACGTGACTCAAAATTGGTTGAGGAAACATTTCCAAGCGTGGTTTTTTCATTGATTTTGAAGAGAAGAGAAGCAATCTATTGTGCAGAGCCATCGCCTTCACTCTGGCTTAAGCAGATTCATTTTTCCTTAATGACACAAAACAAACATTTAAAGCTCCAACAGGCCTGTTTGAAATCCAGGGAGAATAGAGAATATGAAAACATTTAAAATGGGAAAAGCTGAAGCATACTGTGATGTCGTTGCACTCTGTTGTGTGTGGCAAAATAAGATGTTTATGCTGTGATTTATGGTACATATTTTCATATTCTTATTTTCATTTAGGGGTCCACTTTGAAATCTTTGCTTTAATGTACAACCACCTGATCCATCTCTACTGTCACTTGCTACAGCACTACTGTGCACACTAAGTGAAGACAGGACATTTTAGGTATTGCCATATTATGCCTCCCCCCCTTGCAAAAAAGCTTGCTCTGTTCGGATTGGCTGGTGTGTCAGATCTTACTAACCTTGCTGGTTATGCTGGATCTTACTAACCTTGGTGTCGGCGACAAATTCAAATGTGTTACACATTGACGTAATAATGTTACATTCTGTTAGTAAAAAGCCTTTTTCTGGGTTTGGCTTATCAGATGCTTTTGTATGATGTCAACCTCAAAATTGACAATGTTAAGAACAAACTATTTTTCACTATTGTTACAACCCTATGGTCTAGGGGAAAGGGAAGCAACATAAAAGCCGATGGAAATGGCAAAGAAAAGCAATTTATTGTTTCCACACAAAATAATGATAAACACAGGACTGGCTAACAACAGTAACTGAAATTTAAGGCAAACCACCAACTGGGGAAGGAACAGAGGTGGTGCCAGAAAACCTACCATAAAATAACAAACAAAAGAGTTAACAGATAACCTTCCTTTAAAAAAATAATAAAAAGTAACAAAAGTGATTCACAATAGCAGATCACAATTACACAGCTCTCTCTCAAAAAAAGACCCTCAGAAAACGAATTGGACTGGCACAAAACACACAGCCAGCCCTCACAATGAGCGTTTGTACTGAATTTAAGCAAGTCCAGGGACTGAGCAGAATCTTCATTGGTGGAGGGGATGAAATTGTCCTCCAATCAGATGTGTCCACCGCAGGAGAAGTCGAAGGTGCATCCCGGAGGGAAGAAACGGGCCAATCGAGGGTGTGGCTCCGCCGCTGTTATCCCGCCTCCGTTAACCAACCAATTGGAAGAGCGGCCCAGCACAGTTTGTTTTGCATACACAACAAGAAAGGAGCGGTTATATGGAAGAGGGAGCGGAACAGCGAAAGAGAGTGAAAGAGCTAAGAAGAAAAGAAAACACGTCAACGGACCTTTCACACAGTGAGGGACGTAACAACTATATTTTATTGTAAAAAAAGAGGGAAAATATATAATATATGCTGTTTTGGGCAATTTCTGGAAGGAGAGAATATTCAGAAATTTTGACTTTCAATAACTACTAACATGTTTTAGACTTAAAAGAAAGAAATGAGATATCTAATTTTGATATCTAATTTGAGTATTTTTTTTAAATTAATAGATACAAATATTAATTGAAAAACATCATTAAAGCAGACTGGGACTTTTGGACATCATTGTAAATCTAGTTGCTGTTTTGAACTATTTGAACACATTTTAAGACATGCAGCAGTAAGACAGTAAGCAGTAAGAAATAAACACACACACACACACACACAGACATCTCTTGACAAAAAGACAAAGTAATTGTATCAGGCAGAACAAAAATCCACAGGGGCTGAAGAATAAATGTGAGTGTTGGCTTCTCCCCGAGGATCTCACACACACAGATGCATGTACAATCCTGTGCGCGCGCACACACACACACACACACACACACACACACACACACAGAGGACACATGCACCACCTTCTATGGCTCATCAGTTTACAGAATGCTGACTGCTGCACTCTACAAAGTAATAAAGGATCATTTACAATCATTTATTATCTCCCCCTCTTTCTCTCTCTCTCTATTTCTCTGTTTCTCTCTCTCTCTCTCTCTCTCTCTCTGTCAGTGGGGCAACATGCCTCTTTGTTCATCTATCCACCTCTCTTTCTGTCTTCTTCTTTCTCTGTGTTATCTTTTTGTCTCTTTTGACCATTTACATGTTTCTGCCTCTTTCTTCCAATTTCTCTCATCTGTCTATCCTCCTCCTCTCATTGCCCATCTTCCCTTACTCTCTCCCTTGTTGTTCTTAACCTCCCTCTCATTTTTTTTTTTTTTAAATCCAATGACCTTCCCACACACCACTGTAATTTTTCTATCTGTTTCACATCCTCTTTTCTGTCTCTTTTTAAGTCCAAATTCACTTATCTCCCTGGAAATGTACATCATGTTCATATTGTCTGCAACCTTTGTATAATGCTTCATCAAGGATAAAAATTCACTGGGTATATTTGGAAAGACATATTTATTAAGATTTTAGTCTGGTAAAAACAACATGGCAGCATTATTTTATGTGTCAAAGGTTTTTGGGAAATGAGGCGTGGGCGGTGGGGTCATCTAACAATGCGTTTGCACAAAACCCTTAACTCCTTAATATCATAATTTACATAATCCAAACAAGTGTGCATCTATACTTACTTTAGGCATGGAAATCTTTGCTAGAAATCTTTTCCTGAAAATATCAGATCAGGGAACCAGGATTCCTTGTAATAAGTCATCTTCCTGCCAAAAGAGTCTACGCTTTTCTAACAAATTTTGTTCATTCACTGTATATCAAAAGTTAGAAAGTCTTGATAGCAGCTATCAGATGCAACTTGTTTAGAATTCAACAAGTTAATATTTCTAAAGCTGAACCAGTTTGACTTTTCACGAGGAAAATCTCATTTTTGTTTTGGAAAGAAGTCATTTTAGCAACATCATTACTCTAATCAAGTGGGGACCCATCATGCCATGTTAAATTAAACACTTCATTTCACTTAGTCTTGCCAAACTCCCAGCTTCTTCGAATGAATTGCAGAATATTCTAACAAAATATCCCTTTCATGCTTATCTCATATTAATCTGTTTTACAGCATGTATCTTTTTTAACGCATTTCTTCTATTTTCCACATGGCGCACATTCTAATACAGGAATAAATTGTTATTTTATGTTATCAGATAATGTGAAATTTTCCGTCTGTTATGCATTAATTTGAATAATCTTAAACCTTTTCGACATATCAGTGTAACACTTTATTTAAATTTATATTCAAACGTTTTACTCTTATCTATATGGCTCTACGCATTAAAAATCCACTCCCCTTTACATTATCAGATAAAGTGAATTTTATGCCCGTTTTCCCAAAGCCAGTTTGATTTAAATTATTCCTTATTATGTGGGCATAATGGGCAGAGATAGATAGAAGTACACTGGCAACTAGTTCTCAATTCACTTTAATGCTTAGAGACATGCATATTAAACCCAGAGATGGGGAGGAGAAGAACTTGGGAAGCGAGACGGTGAAATACAACACTCTGTCCCACTTTAATCACTGTTATGGACAGAGAGGCTTTTAAATGCAGAACGGATGGGAGGGTGAGATACAGGATTAGAAAATGAGATCGAAAGACACAAACAATTAGAAGATGGACGGAAGAGGGGGGAGGCAAGGAGGGAAAGGAGGAGTGCATTGGCCTCGGTTGCGTATTGCTGATGACAAACTTAACTGAGCCTCATTTCCCCATCGCTGATCACCTCACTGCACCTGTCTGGACCTTCCTCCCTCTCCTCTTTCTCTCACTGCTCTAATTATGTACGCTTGAAGGAGACCAATCATTCTGATGAGTCATTGTGTTAGCATTAATAAAAAAAAAAACGGGGCTCTTTTGGAAACCATCTACTCCTCTTTGTTTCTTGTCTCCTCCAGAGTGCCCATTAATATGTTGTCATTACGACTAAGCAGAGTCAATGAAGAGGGTGAATCTGCTGCACTTAGTTTGGCTTGTGATGAATGTGGGTTTAAAGTAATAAGGGAGAGAGAGCTCAGTCAGGAGTAAAGGGTTCAAAGCCATCTCGAAGCTTGCAAATGAGTGCAGCCAATGAGGTAAGAGGAAACCGACACAGAGATCTGGAGCAATGCTTGGCATGAATTCTTGAAGAGTTCAACTGATGTGATTGTTATTTCCATTCTGAGCCAATATTCACTCATATTTTAAGGAGCAAACAAACAATCTTGACACTAAAATGTAATTCTTGTCGGGGAGGCATATCATCCGAAACAGCATTTAGACAAACATGGGGCACAGAGAGCTTCCACTTCCTTTCTGTGGGTGTGCAGCTCCTTAAGGCAGAAGGATTTTACAGATTATTGAGTCACATCCTCCCACCTTTCACTAAAATGATTTCTCTGGTCAGACAGGTGATATAAATACATTCAGCAGATGTATTCAGGGAGTAACAGACATGTGAGCTGGATGACACAGCAAATTTCAGTGTCATCTTAGGATGCTGGTATTTAAGACTTCGAAAGTGAATTGATATGAATAAATGTTGTATATTTAATGACACTAATCATGTTAACTGGAACATGCTCTTAGTTTTCCTGCTATCACCCAGCAGCTGAATGCATCAGAAAAGTAACATCACCACATGTTTTGGCAGAAATTGTAAAAAGTAATTAGACTGAATCAGGCTGCTACAGTTGCAATCAAGTGAAATTGCCCTGTTATTGGTTGACTGGATTTTACAACAAAACCCCAAACGACAGCAGCTAAAAACCTACTATTGATAAAGTATGTTTCTATTTTTAAGGTAACAGATGACATCAAGTCAAGATATTACTACTGCTGCTGGAATAATGAACGCTACTTTGGATCTGACTTTGGTTTGTCTCAGAACAAGATGAAGACTCTTAGCAAAGCTGAATGACCCCGATTGACAGCGTCACCATCATCATCATCATCAGCAGCAGCAGCAGCAGCTAACATAAATGGCAGTTTTTCCATTGTGGTCTATGTAACACTCTATAAAGTAACAAATCTGTTTTGTATTAAGGTTGTTTAATTAGTTCTACAATCCTAAAAGTATGATTGATAAAAATTAGCACCACACTTCACGTGTCGCTGAGGGCAAATGTCGTCATGGATGTCAAATGGCATCTTTTGCCTTAAAAGAGGTGTTACTGCGGTACTTCCTTATGATGTCAGGGAAGCAATTTAAGAAACACTCCATCATGCAAAAATTAAGATGTGATTCAGTCTGGTGGTAAATTTCAGCGGAATGATATCTGAGCTATGTTTAAACTGTATTTGCCTCACATGTGTTAGTGATCAATAACTGTGATAGTGATAAGCTGTGATAAATCCATTCAGCTGATCAGTCAGTTTATTTAAATAATGACTTTTGATCCGATCTGTCACACATTCTCACTCCATTGTGTGCATCTGTCCCTCACGCACACACATGCACATCACCCTCCATCCTTGCACACAGCGTTCACACACTATCAAAGTTAATATGTACGTTTACCTGTTATCTTAATGTCAGTCTTCTGAAATTGTGGAGTTCTGAAGCAGAATTTATGTTTCATTTGCTGATTAAATGTGTCAACGTCGCTTTAACACCAGATGAAGCAGCATAGAGTGTAGCTCATACTAAATATGAAGCAGCTCATTAACACTCTTTAGAGACACACCTTACCTTAATAGGACACCAATGCACTGTTAAGTTATGAATGAACTTCAGTTGCCACGGTGCTTATTTGTGTGAGGCTGTGTAGTTATCCTGATTTTTTTCTGAATCCCGAAATGGCTCCCGACAACATGATATTTTTGTTTATGTTTGTTGTTTATTGTTTATTGTCACTTCCATCATACACCTTCAGCATATACAGAAGCGAGATACCGTTCTCCATGGATCATGATATGATTAGAAGATCCACACATGTACAGACAAAGAGACATGTGGTTCACGAGCCATGAGTTAGCTACCTCTGCTCTTTGATATCACTGTTTGATATTTGCAAATAAGGGAAGACTTTTAGAGCTTTCTGTGGAGTGCATCTTTCAACTAGCAACTGCTCTGTTAGTGTAGCCAATGTTATAATGGAGAGATTAGATTGAGGAAAAGCTAGTATCAATGTGGCCAGGACTGCCAAATGCCTTCCAAGATAAATCATAACCATATGGACAAAGTGAAGAGCTGGAGAGAAAACAGACACAGAGAGAGAGAGAGGCATATGTGTATGTGAGAGTAAATTAGGCACTCCATATGCCAGGATAATCTTCATTTTATGTAATCTCTCCAAATGTGTGAAGAAACCCAAAGACTATTTTAAAGGTCCTGTAATCTGAGCCTAGTCTTGAGTTTTATTGTAAAAAAGTTTATTTCATATGACCTTATTTGAGCAGAGATATTTCAGTGGCTGCTGGAAACCCTGTCATGTATTATTTCAATAATTATGACATAAGTAAAGGTCACACAGTAGCATCTTGCACATTTATTACTGTGTTCAGACTAGGGATGAGCCAAGTACTCGGATGAGATGGGTATCCGTTATGGGTAATGTAGTTTTTACGAGTACGAGTTACACCCGAGTAAAATGTGTCACTACCTGTACTCGTTGAAGGAAAAATAAATTTCTCATTGGGTAGCGCTTAACGGTGTGTAAATTGTCGGTAAAAAATTAAGATCCCAATGTGACTCTGGTGTGACTGACTTTAACAAATGGATCTTTGTCTTATTGCAAATTTTCTTTGTAGATCTTTAAGATTTATATTTGAGTACCCCTGTTCTAGGCTAACTAGCCAGTTAGCTAGCGATTCTTATACATCCATTGTACTAATGCAATTTTGTGCACATTTAGACGTTGTCACTCACCTGAAATCACAAGACATACAGTACATCATGGTAGCAAACTGTAACCTGGTGCACTCTACTGTCCACACCGTCAATTCATTAAAAAAAACAACAACAAACAAACAGAGTAACAATCTAAGCCCAGCCCATCCGAGTACAAATACGGATACAGATAATTTAGTCGGTTCAATGGATACAGATACGGACAATGGTGTACTCGCTCATCCCTAGTTCAGATAAAAGTCATTTTTCCTGTTAAAAAGAACGGGAAAAAAATGGTTATAAAGGAAAAGGCATCCAGACACTCCTGGGTTCCCAGCACACAGGAAGGGAGAACTGTAAGACTCAGGGACTGAGTTTGAGGAAGTGGCTATTTGATCATGGTGATCACTAGAATAATAGAATAGAATAATAAGTTCCCTTGGGATAAATAAAAGTTTATCTTATCTTAATTTATCTTATGTGTGTGAACTTTATAATGAACTTTCCAATAAATAAACTAACTAATCAACATGCCATTCAGATTTTGGCTGCATGGCTTGTTTTATGAATAGCTTACCTGTTTAGCAAATGAGGACACACCTCACTCAAACAGTAAGAGAAGGCAGTAACGGACATTTGTGAATGAGGAAACATGGTTGTCCTTACAACATATTACATCAGGTGCTTTAACTAATAAAAATAGTAAAATCCTGCTAGTTAAAGGACAATATGGCGATTTTGCATTACTGACAAACATTTCCCAAAATGTTACTTTAGCGGTGAATTTTAGATTTTTTTTTTTCCTGTTTTCTAGACTGCCATTGGTTTCAGTTCATTCCAGCACACCGTAAATGGTGTATGGGTCCTTTAAGGTCAAAATATTCTTTCCCCATCCACATAGCCATAAGGGTTTCACAGTAAATTTTATTAGCTGCTCGCATGAGGGGACTGTCGGTACCTACAAGTATGCTGATTCTACACGCGCCAGAAAGGTCTAAAGAGTACAACGACTGCCAAATGTGTTTAACGCTTGATGAGAAATTACTCAGACTGTGGAAGAAGATTAAAAAAAATGTGTGAAGGCAAAGGTCAAAGAATCTGTGAGACTGATATGTGAAGGCCAACAAAGACTAAAGTACTGGCAGGAATATATATAACCTCCTGTTGTTTTGATCCACAACCAATTCTCTGGCTTCGTAACCACCAGGTTACAGACTAGAGTGCGTGTATTGAATGTGTCCAAGTATGGAGAGACCCAAACGTACCAAAATGTCTGTCTGCCCATCTTGGACTCAAACTAAGTGGGCTTGACTACAGCCCTGGTTTATGCTTTCATAAATCTGCTGGATGAGCCTATTCAGTGTGAAAGACTGGAATTTTCAAAAGAACACCACCCATTACAGACGTCTGCTTGAATAAAACCACCACATGCCTCCAGGAGATTAAGGCAATGGCCTCCAAATTCTTTCAAGGTGGAAGCTCTGGGGAAACCAAACCAACAGCAGCCCTCAAAAATACAGCTCCAGGATGCCTAAGGAAGACTTTTTAAACTCTCAGTATCCCCAACTATTCCAATAGAAAATCCATCAGTCCACAGAGGTGATGCAGCTTATACACCAAATGTCAATGAATCCAAAATGCCAGCAATTACATCAAAGTCTGTGGGTGAAGCTTCTCCAAAGGTCAAACTGATAAAAATCACAATCCATAAGAGATTTGTTTTTTACTTCAGGAATATTCTTTGAGCTGTCACCTCTGCTAAGTCACTTTTTTAGGTCAAAGACAATGGAAGGAAGAAACCAGAAAAAAATGATGTTTCACCAGAGTAGCACCATATTCTTCTGTCATCAGCACATGCAAGATCCTTGAAAACCACATACTGGTAGCATTTTAGCATGAGTACCAACTACAGGATAAGGAGAGAGCCAAGTACAGAAGTTCAAAACTGAAACAAAGATGACAAGTTTAGATTAGTTAATACAATGTAAGTATGTACAGTTTACTTTTAGATATTTATGTCTGATATTCTCAGCATAAAATGGGGTGTTTAACATTATCAAAGACTTAACCAATCTTTTGATTATAAGATATTCAGCCCCTGCAGGCTTGAAAGGCTGTTCATCATTCACAGAAAACAAATGAAGAACAACTTATTCATTCTGCTCTCTCTCTCTTTGTCTGCTTCTTAAATATATCACTGTTTAGGTATTAACATTAAAGAAATAGTGAAAGATGAAAACAAAGAGATTGAAGTGGAATAATGTTTAAAATCAATTTTATAATGAATTTGAACAATGAAGACTTAAATTAAATAGTGTATATAAAGGTTAAAAACAATTTGAAAGGCACATATTGCTATTTTTAGGATTTCCCCTCCCTATTATAGTTTAATATAATATGGAGTATATACTGAACACTGTCAGAGGTTCATGCCTGTAGAAATTCCAATCAGAGCTATAGGTCCTGAACTACTGCGAATACTTAGATTTTTAATCCTACACCATGTTTACATCAGCCTGTAACACATCAGAATTTACCCTGCTGTACACCTTGATAGACGCAGTACGAGGCTAGTGAGTGGTTGTCTGGCCTGTTTCCATGTCTTGCATTCTGTGGGATTCATGAGCTCAGACCTGATGCAGCCAATCAGAACAGAGCAGAGTTTTTTTTTTGGGAAGGGCCTTGAAGAGACAGCACATAAAATAGCCCATTTTCACTCAGTGTGCACACAGTGTAGCAGCACAACACAGCAGAAGTGGAACCTTTTATTTAAAAAAAAAAAATGTATATATATATATACATACATTAAACAATTACACAAGTTTAGAACTAGATCCTAAATGAAAATATGAAAGTAGAGATCTGTATACAGTATGTGTCCTTTCATGCCACTTCCAGTATGGAAACCAATAAAGTCAAAATAACAAAAAGAGAGAAACTGGAAGAACCCTGATTATTGGAACATGGATTGATGTTGTTTGTGCATTTGACTGTGTGTCTTATCAGCAGATCAACCTCCTTGTATATATTAGTATTAAAATCTGAATTCTAGTGAAGTCTTGGCAGTGATATTTGAACAAGGATAGGTTAAATTAGATTTTTAATATCCAGAAAAACTCAAATTACCAAAAAAAGAAAAAAAAAAAAAAAAANAAAAAAAAAAAAAAAAAGAAAAAAAAAAGATATTTGAAAGTACTATTAAAAGTTTTAGTAGCAGCTATACTGACTTGCTGAGAAAGATATTTTTACAGTGCAGGGTTATGAACGTTGCACAGTCTATAAAGGAACATAAACCTTAATTCCAGCTGACACTGAAATTGGCTGTGAGGATTTACTGCTGCAGCAAAGAAAACCAACCTGGTGTCTGCACTGTGACCTGAGCATTTAAACTCACAGGGAAGAAAAAAAAGAAAGAAAGAAAGAGTAAAAGAGGAGAAAAATATCAGAGAGGAACAATGGTGTCGGAGAACTTGAGAGGAAAAATGCCAAGGGTAAACAAACAAAAGAGAAATGAGAGGGCGGAGGGATCGAGAACGACGGGGCTGTGTGAAAACAGCGTGTTGCTCAGTGGAGCAAGACTAACGCAAAGCAGACATTCAGACACATGCGAACATGCACGCACACACACACACACACACACACACACACACACACACAACTATGCATCTACGCATTCCCACACAATTTTCTCTCTCTTGCCATGCCTGGATGTGTGAACACAGGCTGGAGGTTTGAGAAGCTGACATCACACATCCTACGAGACGTGCACTTTTTTCCTCCAACTGCTAAGCACTGCTGAACTGAATCTGCTGTGGTTGTCAAACACTTTATCGAGGGCCAAAGGTGGGTCACAGGGAGAAGGAAATGCCTCAGATGGAGTTGCTGCCTTTGAAAATTACTCACAGTATTACAATATGGTAGAAAAACCTTCAAAATGTACCAAAAAAAAGCACATTGTTATCCTCTCTGTGCCTGTGTTACACAATTACAACACTCTCATCTTGTCTCAAGTAGGCCATGAGCCACTACGTAATTTGTTAAATAACATGCGAACTTGAATGTCTCCTACAATTGTGCAGCAGCAAATTTAGTTTCCACTACCTTTTGCAATAAAATGTGGAAAACTAGGGAGTCATTGTGCATTACTGTTCACACATTGAGTTTAGACATGGGTTGACTGTGATTGACAGAGTGCATATTTGCTATTGTAATTTTAAAAAAAAATTGTTTTTTCTGTAAACATGGCTTTGAGAAAAAGCTCTTATAGTGTGTATATCTTAGGAACAAATGTGTAAAAATACAGCAATCGCTCTCATTGTTCCTGTGATTTGTTGAAATCACAGCAATAAAAAATATGAAAAAGAGAAGAATGCAAGACATAGAACATTATTTCAAAATTAGGGTAAACAGAGGATGTGCAAGATAATACAACAATTAGAGCACATTGGAGATAAAGTAAGCAAAGATAGTGAAAATAAAGACACAAGAAAGCATTTGTCATTCTTTGCCAGAGCTAAAGCAGAGCTTCTGTTTGCTTGAAAGAATTCTTCCATGCATTTTTACAGACTAATGCCCTGGTCGCATGTTTGGCTATTTCAACAAAATTGTTGGGATAAGCAAAGTTATCAGAAAAGGTGAAGTAATTTTATGCAAATATTTCACATCAAGTTTGAGGTAAAGCAGCTTCTGAAATGATAGGAAAATCTAGTGGCTGGTGGCAAACAGGAAAACAGATCATGCATGAATATTATATAACTGTGACAGAAACTCATACCGCTGTTGCCTTCAATTGTTCAGGATAAAGGTGAAGCACAGAGCCATTTCATTTGTGCAACATAATATATTTAGGCAATGAATACAGCAACTATTATCCTCAATTTTGAATGCACTGAGCACATTACACTTAGATCTGGATTGGAATATAAAAATGGTTATGGACATAACATAAGAACACTGGTATATTTTAATGAAGCTTTACCCCATTTCAGGACTATTTTATTTATTATTTCACCAACATGGCTGATAGAAAGATAACAGCTATTCCAATAATATACTATGGTTTTTGCAGGAAAACAAATACCACTGTAATTCAGGAGAAAAAATTTGATGATTATTTTACCAGGGAAAGTTAATTGAGTAGCTCCAAGAACTCAAACTCGATTATAATTTTTAACTGGTAAATGGTTTTTACATTAATTCTGCCAACAATGACACATGCAAGACCTCATCAATACCTCATCACATATTTTCTTACCGGATTACTTTGGACAAGAACAATCTATCAATATATACATACGTTTTTTAAATTTCTGGCCACTTGTTGATTCAGATTGTGGAGGTATCAGCTTAAGCAGAGTAGGTCCTTCTTGGAACTGATGCTGGGCTCAAATCTGGGCCTCGGGTCTATGTTAATATGTTTTATAATCAAAAGAATCTGAGACTGTGAACTCCCTTTCAGCTCTGATCATGTTATGGAGGAGAAAAGTTGCTCGTTAATTGATAGTGCATCCTTCTTCTGCCAGTGTTGGTCTTCCCTCTTTATTTGGGTCTGTGTGCTGCAGGACCACATTTTAGATCAAGTATAATTATCTTCGGGATTATTTAGAGTCCAGTCCGACTGTCCTTGGCTCCCTTTTGGATTGAGTGTGATGTTCCTCCCTTTTAGGTTTCTGTTTTTGAAAATGTATTGATGCACATTGGGTTTGGGAAGGTTTCCACACATTTGTATTTGGTCACCTCCAAAATTTTGGACCTGTGAAGGCCTCTACTGCATTGCTTCCAGGTCACATTCCAAACTCAGATGAGTTTGGAATGTGCTAAAACCAGTTCAACTTCCTTTTAGAGCTCAAGATAAATGAAATCCTCCCCTGTTTGAGCCCAGATATGCAATGGAACTTCATATGGTTGCCTGTGTGAGGCTTTTCCTTATGTTTTTGCTCAGTGATATCCACCAGCTACTGAGTCTCTGAGGGATCCTGCAGAGCTCTTGGTTCACTGGGATACGATTGTGGTTTCCTGTCCATCAGCCATGCCTGGAAACCCTTCACACAGATGCTTCTGAGAGACGTGCTAATGCTCAAACCACCTCAGCTATCATCTAGAGTATCGCCATCCAGCCTCCTTTGCAAAAGGAAAATTCTGGTTGCTAGTTGTTATAATAGCATCCTTTCAGTCAGCACTCAAATCTCACAACCATAGGTGAGGCTTGACTGTAGGACATGTTGTAAAAAGAGAGCCATGCCTCCAGGCTCCAATCCCTTTTCACCATGACAATTCAGTAAAAACGCCCACATGACTGCAGCATCTGTGACAATGTGCCTGTCAGTCTGTTTTTTTTCTCACCGGTAAGCAAGGCCCCAAGATACTTGCACTAGTTCATTTATCCCTTCATTGCCTAAAGAAAAAAGAAGCATGAGATCTTATTCAGGTTAAAGTGTTTATATGAACCTTCCAAACCTTGCGGCAGAATCTCCCTGTTGTCATGAATAAAACTGTTTACAGAATCATTGGCTTAACATCCCAAACTTCTTCAATGGAAAAGAATTGATGTTCTCAATAGTATTCTGACAAATTATCTGGAATTTGAAGTAGTTCTGGTTTTTCCTACATGTAATGAATTGTGCAAAGAATCCCAAGCAATTGTTGCCACATGATTATGGTGCATACAGTCAAATGAAAGCACTAAGATGTTTTCATACCCCAACACCATATTTAAAGAGGGAATAAATGAGTTTTTCCTGTCTCACACCTTTAAATATCCTTAATATACCTCTAGGAGCTGATAAATTTGTTAATCAAAGTGAGGTTACTTGTCAACCCTATGTGTCAAGAAAAGTGACATTTTATTTCTTGATTTTTCCTGTTAAAGTTTGACTTGTGCTATTTATTTTAAACATTCCACATCTGAAACTTTTCCCATGAAAAAACAGACACTAAGTGTTTAGAACAGCTAAAAGTAAAAGCTTGGTTGGATCACTGTTATTTTGTTGCAGTTGGTGAAAAGAAAAACTGATATCTATATAAAAGAAATTGTAGACTATTACTTCAGTCACCTTTCCTAACTCTACCTCTTTTTCTCTCTCTTTCTGTCATTTTCACTGTCATTCTGTTCCCATCTTTTTGTGTCTCACCGCATTGATAACAACTTTAGCAACAGAGTTAACAAGCCGATAGCCAGGTGCCTGCTGGGAAGCAAACAAACGGGATTTACAGTTAGAATCACAACATCTCTTCCAACTACCACTTTACTGCAAATACATGATGTGACAATGTGCAAAAAAAAAAAAAAAAAAAAAAAAAAAACATTGTGCACCCACATTCATGTAAGTTTAACCATATGCACAAACACACACAAAAATATAATTCTGGACAATTTTCTTTTAAGTGAAAAGTTTCAACCTCTCTCTCTCTCTCTCTCTCCCTCCCTCTCTCTCTCTCTCTCTCTCTCTCTCTCTCTCTCTCTCTCTCACACACACACATGCACACACAACACAAATACACACATATTTAGTGCCTCTTTAGCATTTTACAGCTAGGCTGGTTGAGCAACTGGCTCCCTGCATGGATCACTGTGTGCATTGTGTGTGTGTGTGTGTGTGTGTGTGTGTGAGAGAGAGAGAGAGAGAGAGAGAGAGACAGAGAGAGAGATAGAGAGAGAATAAGGTAATTCTTCCCTATAATTCTGATAAATGATGTATTCAGGCTGGCACTCGCAGCTCTCTGCCTCTTTTTTTTTTTCTGTCAATTCTGTCCCTCTGCAAAAAATTTTCAGCTGTCCCTGTTTCTCCTTTATCCCCACACACACACACACACACACACACACACACACACACATTCTGTTGTTCTCTATCTCTCTAGCTTGTAAACGAGGTGTAATCAGTTGAACAATGTGAATGTGTCAGACACATAGTGATAGTAAACCTAACAAGACAATATTAAGCTGTCTGCACCTCTCTCTCTCTCTCTCTCTCTCTCTCTCTCTCTCTCNCTATATATATATATATATATATATATATATCTCAGTAATGAGTGCCATTAAAGCTTACAGTAATAGTCAAGACCATATTAAGCTTTTCCCTCACACCATAAAACACCATGATAGCGCTATGTATAGGACTTTTTTTTTTTTTTTTTTTTNTTTTTTTTTTTTTTTTTTAATTTCACATGTATAAGCTTCTATTTAGGATAGCATATAACAGTGTTGCACCCATATACTACACTTATGTCTCTACATATTGTGCACTATCAACTAATATGTTTTACATAATGATGATCCCATGATATAATCCTCCATAATCACTAAGACAGCAGTAAATAGACTAGTTGTAGGTTATTTACAAGAAAGCTTACTTTTTGGAGATATATATACAGATAGAATGAGTTCAACCCAATAAATCATCCTCAAAGTAAAAAGTTTCATGAAAGTCTATAGCTGTATATTTCTGTCTGGCTTTAGTCTTATCGCTTTTTATGATTTATGTCATACTTTTAAGGTAGTTCCTGCTGTATAGTTCTATTTTCTTATGAATATACTTAGGTAATTGGCTCTGATGTGTGACTTCAAGCTGTCCAAAACATTGTCAACGTAGGCCATTTTACTGTGTTCATATACAGTATGTGCAGAAACATAAAGACATTGCTTCAGTTTTATTTTCATGGATTAATCCCTTAAGATTCCTTATTAGTCTAGTCTGAGTACTGGCATGTAAAGGAGATGAATATATGCATTTCTTGAACTATGATTCAGATCTCCAAAATATTTCGTCTCAGCATGACAGTAACAGCAGCATGTTTCAGTATACTTGGTTCTTTGAATGAGAGGCTATGTTTCCTCAGTCTGTGTCCTGGGCTCAGAAAATTGGAGAATCTGTGATGTGCATAATAAATCAAGCTTTTGCTTTTGCTGAAAAGCTCCTTTAAGGTTTAAAAGACAGGAGAATTAAAGCACGATTAGAGTTTATCTGCAGCCACTGCTGAAGCATGAAGATATTATGTAAATGTGCACTCTGCAGAAAAGTGGCATTTTCATAATCCTGCTAATTTATTTGTAATTATACTACATTCTGGTTGTTGTGGTGTATAAATCTCAGGTCTACATTTTAGGTCTTATTGCTTCACGCCTTTGTTTGCATTCCTTCCATTTCCCTGCTCTCATTCTTTCTCTGAACTGTGTGCACCAACCTTCCTCTCAGAACAACAAGCATGTAAAAATAATGGTAAAATCATAATTTCATAGATGTGTATTGTGATCTGGAATTAAGATATTTAAGACAAGCTTTATGCAATGTGATATTTCTGTTGCCAGAGGCTTTTAGTTAACTACAGGAGTAATGCAGCAGAACATTTCAGTGTTTTATCCTCATTATGCATGTGTTCTTATTGTCATTCATGCTCAAGGTTTAAAATGCACTTTAGCACAGCTGACTCAGTTCTAACACTGTTCATCAGAATACTCACATACAAGAGTGTGAGCGGATCATGTATACTTATGTCTGATGTCTGGGTTAATTATTCCTCAGTGATGATGAGCAACAAGTTTTACAACACACACACAGACACACAAACTGAAAGAAGGAACTGCCGTTTTGAATGAAGATACCTCACATTTTGCACTTTATATTAAATTGACCTATTATAACATGACAGGTGTCACAGCGCTGATGTCAGATTTTGTGAGCAATAATCTACATAAAACCTTTCAAAAGCAATGTCTCATGGCATCAAACTCCGAGTCCAATGACTGTGTCCATGTCTGTAGAACAGCCCATGTAGGAAAGCAAAATCAGGGTAATGTGTTTGATACTTCTGGTCTGGTTGAGGAGTCTTACTGCACATGTACTAATTTCAATCTAGAAATATTCTGATGACTTAAATAAACTAAACTCACTAAACAAACATAACAGCATTCAAGACAGAACATTAAGTTATTAAGAAAAGACAGTTTTCACACTTTCACCCGCTAAAATAGATGTAATTTTAGAAAGTAATGACAAACACTATATTACAACAGACTTTACTTTCTAATAAACTTCTTTATTCAGCATCATCATCAATATTAACCACTTTAGATTTCCTTAATATTACCTATAAAATCTGATATAATTTTTTTTTGTCCTGCAGACAGATGAGGATTAATAAATTACTGTTTGTAATTTATGTCAATAGAAAGATAGACTTGTATGTCATCTGCATATGTGAGCAGATGGTTTGCATAATTGCACAAATGACCTGTAAACTGCTCACATATGGGCTTCTGTAGTGTATGAATACAGACACAAATACAAATTAAATATTTCTGAAAAGATCAAGACTGGAACACTTGCAACAGTGTGCCATGTAAAGAGATTAGCCTCCAGTTAAGTTTCGGCAAGTAAAACAACTGTGTGAGTCATTTTCTGCTTTGGTCACACTCCTGACTGGCTTGACACCCACAAATCACTTTGTATCTCTTCCACTCTTTTGCACTGCTACACTTTTTATTGACTGCTGTCTGATGGAGGACTCCTGGACAAAAATACCATTTTTTTTCCCGTTAAATAGCTTTCACTTCTGAATGGAGGAAGTGTGGCACCCATCCATTTTAACCCATTAAGAAAATCAATACAGAATGGTTTAGTTTTATTTAGAGAAGTTGATGGCATGAAGAAAATATGTAATGCAATGTGGTTTTAATCAGCGGAATGGCCCATAAGTGCACTTAGAGACACCATTAATATAAACTATAAATATTTTTTTTGTTACTGTAGGACAGTTGACTCAGCTTCATACTTTTTTTTTTTTTTTTTTNTTTTTTTTTTTTTTTTTTTCCCAATAATACCTGTCTTTAAATGAATGCATTATCCTGACATTTACATCAAGAGCTGGTATAATCCTCCTGGATCAATCTAACCACCATCCAACACCCACAAGAAGAAAAGGGATTCATAACAGTGCATTAAGTTCCAAGAAAAAACTAGGTCATTGCAGCTTGGGTACATATTAACCACCACTGTTGGGGGATAGTACTTAAAAACATTTAAGGGTGAAGCATTGCTTTCATTAAAACTATGTTAAGTTAAAATATTAACACCAGTAAAATGCAACATATCAGAGTTTTATGCAATACCCAGAACAAAACCCCATGCAGTACTTGACATATGAAGTGTTCATGGGTGGGTTAAATAAGTAGCTTTATTTTTAATCCTGACTTTTTTTTTCTTTTCTTTTGNGGTTTGCCCATCAATCACATTGTCCACCATGTGATGAGACAACAAACACCAAACTCGTCTGTTTCTCAGGTAGATAGATCAGGTTGGTGCTTTATCTTATAGTGTGTAATCATAGGCATAAGCAATCATAAACAACCATAAGCAAAAAATTAGCATTATTAACCATCATCCATCCTCTATTCCGGCTTGTCCAGTAAAGGATCCCAAGGTGCTGGAACCTGTCCCAGCCTTAACTGAGCAAGATACAGCAGTACATCCAGAAAGATGCCAGTCTATCACAGGGCTAAAGGCTCCTACCACTGTGTACAACTGTGGCCGCTCCAGACAAAAGATAACAATTGCTAACGACATAATGACACAATTGAAAGAAATGTGAAGAAATTCCTGGCCATAGGTCCAAAATAGTGGTCCTATTTCACCATAGAAGACACGTCCATGGAATAGCAGCTTTAGCTCTTTTGTGACCAAAGACAACTTGCAGTAAAGTTCTGGCAGTGTCAGAAGTTTAGGACCAAAATCTCACAGTTTGTATTGCTTAGACCCACATCCATAAACTGGATGATAGCAAAACAGCATAAGATGAGAGAGGATGATGTTGAGGTTCAAAGATTGTAAAACAAAACAAAACAAAACAAAAAAAAAACATGACAACTGTCTGATTCTTGTGTATAATGTCTTAGTCTGAATGTATGTGTGTGAAAGAGAGAGAGAGTGACAGACACAGAGGCTCCATAGCTGTCTGCCCACATTTTTTTTTTTTTTTTTTTTTTTACCTGCTTGTTATGATTCACCAGGTATTCATCTCACAGTCTGACAGGAATCAAACTTGGTCTCATACCGTTTGATACAGAATCTGTCACAGTGTGACATGCAATGAACTTATAAGATCACTTTAATCGCACCATGTGTAGAAGCGACAAATTCATTTAAACCTAAAGAACCTGTGGATGAAACCCACACAGACATGCAAACTCCATGCAGAGAGAACCCAAATGGATTTGAGCTCAGGACCTTGTTACTGTGAGGCAACATTGCTAAGGTAAAATGTGTCATTGCAGCTGTACAATGGGACTTGGCACCTGTTTAGCAGATTGATAAACAAAGACAACCCATATAATTTTAAAATGAATGCATTAAGGAGAACCATCTCTGAATGAAACTATCAAACAACCACTTATTTGCTGACTGTAGAGATATATTGTATGTTGGCACACTTTGTGTATACGGCACACACACTATTGACAAAAGACACAAAAATTACTTTGCTGCTCACTCATCTCATAAAAGAACGCCTGGGTTGTTATACCAATATATATTATATATGTTATACCAATCCCAATTTTTGCTTTTTTTTTCTCATACAGGTGCTTTTTACTGAGCTCATAGGCTAAAATTAAGCAGTAATTTCAGAGAAACCTACGTAAAATGAAAAACACAAACTTTTTTGGGCGCTCTTATTTCCTTGACCTTCTTCACATGCCATCCCATCTGTCTGCCATCTTTCTTTCATGCTGCACTCCATATGGTGGAAAAAAATATACAAATAATTTATATATTTAGGAGTGTTTAATTACACCACCTAGAAACAGTTTAGTGAAATCACAGGTACAAAAATCTTAATTTATGGAAAGATTCTCATGTTTAATCTGCTGAACCTCCATTAATCTGGGCACCATTACTGTTTTATAGTGGTTTTGTGCTATATATAGAGGCAAATTAAAATAAAATAAGATAAACAGAAAAACAGCATTACTTATTTTTTGGTGGCTCAATTGATTATAACATGCCGTAATCTCCTGTGCCACACACACAAATGCACCTATGATATACAGTATAAGGATACATGACAAACTGGTCAGCTAATCAGATCCATCAATTACTTCCTGTTTCTCTGTTTCAGTCTTTTCCCCCCTGGGGAGTTCATGACAGGACCGGTGGGTTGAAATGTCATCTTCATTAAGTTGATCCACAATCAATAGGCAGACCCTGATGAAGTCCCACTGTGCCTAATCAAACAGCCAAGGTCAGTACAGGGGATCAGACATGGGCAGAGGGCAAGGGCTTCAACAGACGTATTGTTAGGTATCCATTTGTATAAATACTAATTTGTACAGATGCTATAATATAATGAGCAAGCTGAGATTGCTTTTATACGACAATGTACGCATACAGTATTGCTGCTCTGCTTTCTACAGGTTGAAATTTGCAATCATGGCTACACCATAATCGGTGATGTCACAAGATGTATTTTTTCATTGAAAGCTAATGGGAAATAAAACTATGACATTACAAATTGGGGTGGAGCCAGAATAGATACATGTTGATTTATGCCATTGTTTAAACATTGGAGCTCATTTCAGACAAGGAAAAGCCAAAAAAAAAAAAAAAAAAAANAAAAAAAAAAAAAAAAAAAGAAAAAAGCCACCTCAAGTCAGAATTTTGATTTGGAAAGTTGGAAAAGCTTTCCCAGCCCAGATTCAGTACTGACATCATTTCAACATGGCTGCTCACATTGTGAACATTAAGTAAAGGAACTTTTTTCTATTTATAAATGAATGTTTAAAAGCATTTAAAACAAATGAATCAGCAAAGGAAAAAAAAATGAAACTTTGCAGCTTTTATACTCTTCAATCGGCACCAAATGCTAATCAAGAAGCTGTTTGTGGTCTGATGGACAAGCAAAGCAAAGGTTTTCATGGAGGCGTTCCTGCTGTTTCTGACTTTGTCTTCCTTCAGGCCCCCTAGTGGTATGGACGGTACCGTCCCTTCACTGCATGAAAGGGAGATACTATAATTAATAAAGTAAACCAACCACTCAATCATCAAAACCCTGATCTCAAAATGATCAGCACCATGCAAAAATAACACGTGAAAATCCACAAGTTTATGCATGTTGTGGTTTTTGTGTAATTAATAAAAGTATGTGCCAGTAGTGCTGTAGCTTATATTAACCAGAAGATTAACCATCTCGTTACAAACAATAGCCATTTAAAACATTTAAAAACTGTTTGAACATGCCAATTCACCCACCAAAAAATTATTTACTAATATTTCAATAACAGCAAACACTGAAAACCACAAATAAATTCCATTGATGTGTTCAATAGCTTGCTCACTCTATAGTAAACAGACGGGGGGTGCATGTAACTACGCATCAAAATATAACGTTCTTCTCAGCCATAACACTGCTAAAATATGGAATAAATTTGCAATCTTACCGTCATTTTGAAGCTGAGAGTGTTCTAAAATAGAATCCAATATTGTATTTGTCTCCATTATTCCGTTTCAGAGAAAATCCCATCACACCTGCATGTAGTCCACTGTGGTGCCAAGCTCATGCGTAAAAGTACCCAATCATTATGCATGGATTTGGCTTCATCCCACCTTAACTGATTTGACTGACATGTCTTCCATCCAATAGAAAACATTCTAAGCTTTACAACGATGTATGACATGCCCCAATCCACGTTGGTTTCGCTTCACAAGGCCTGTGGCAAATGTAGTTTTTTGGGCACATGTGAAGCAAACCATTTCTTTTTTTCTTTTTTACATAATATATTTTTCTTCATATTTTGTGTGTGAGTTATTCCCAAAATGCTTGTAATTGCCTCCCATAAGTTATCTGTTTAAAGAAGTTCATTATTTGTTCAAATATTACAATGCACATTTGAGCCATTTTTGGACAGTTTGGCACACCTGAGGCCTAGGGCTACTGTGCAGAAAATGCTTTATAAAACCTCTTTACTTACAGCTATCAAGCTCAATTTTGGTACATGTGTGAACAGGAATTTTTGGATGACACAACTGTGCACTTTAAAGAGTTTTATTAGTCATTTTGAAGAGTATTGATGTAAAACTAAAATATTTTGTGTTTACTTTTTCAAAAATTGGATTTATTTTACTTGTATTTTCATTGAGATTAATTAATTTTGTGATTGAAGATTTTAAATCTAATGGAACAACTGTCTTCTTTAAGTGTATGGCCTTGCTATGTTTCTGTAATGTGTATATGGAGAGTTATAAGCAAAAAAAAAAAACAAGCATATAATACAGGCGAACATTGCCAATTGCTGCATCAGCAGGTTGTGCTGGTCACAACTGATGTATTTCTGAGTTCCAGCTTCCCAGTTCTGAACAACTGTACAATGAATGCAGCATTAGTCAACAACCTGTGTGCTTATATTCATCTTGTTTCCCATTCACAACTACTTTATACTGACCTCATTCTGACTAAATTTCAATCAAATTCTTCTGTCAAAATGACTTGTATTTAACAAAAATATGTTATATTTATCTGAGAAACCCTAAAGCTTTACAAAAAAACAAAAACAAACAAACAAAAAAAAAAACTCCTCTTGAACTTGTGTCATGTTTATTTCCACCTCTTTAATGACTGCTGTACACTGATTTTACTTTGGATACCACTAATCAGATTCTCAATAACATCATTTGAAGCGAGCACTCGGGCACGAAGCAAAATCCTGCAGTGTTAAATTGAAACAAGATACTGGAAATCATTTGCATTTTTCAGCAGTCAGGTTGCTCAACATTATTTCTGTGCAATCATTTTGTGAGGATTTTTCAAGTCTAGTGGCTCATATGGAAGAGATGTAGGTCTTTTGCATATTACAGTAATGTAAACTACTCTGTGTATAGGAACACTGAAATCTTTTCGCAGTTTGAGAAGCAACGGTTTATCCTCCCTGGGAATTTAGCTGCGCAGGTTGAATATGTTTCTGTTTCTTTGACAGGTTGAGGCTTCACATGATCCTGTTAAGACAATGAATCCTTTTGCACTCAGCTGATACAGCAACTATTTCTGCTGCAGGCCTGCATGCTGCAAACGTTTCTATGATTGCTATCTGTCTATGTTGCTATCTCTTTCTATGTGTGCTCTCTCTCTCTCTCTCTCTCTCTCTCTCTATCTCTCTCTCTTTCTCTGTCTCTCTCCTCTATCTCTGTCTGTCTCTCATACACACACACACACATATATACACTGTAAATGTTCAAATAATGGCTGGGACCTTTATTTCCCTCAACTGAGCAGTGAATCTGCCCTTTATTTGAGGCAGGCTATATAATCTCCATGCTTCTCACCATCCTTCAGTTTTCCTTTAAAACAATCTGGGAACAATGCGTACAGTGCCATGCGGTGCCGTGCTGAAAATAAGGCAGCATCCCTGTAACGGCTGTTTATGGATGTGTGGTGTGAAACGAAACCAAAACTAGAGCCTCATAGCCAGCTTTCAGTGTGTTCCACCACAAATAGATGAACCCATAACTGTATAAAAACCACTGCCACAAGAGAGAAGCATTTCAGTGTGAACATGCCTCCAGGCAGCTTTTATAAAGGTTCATTTTCTTCCACTTTACCCACTTTTCTGGGTTGGTGAAGACAGCAGAGCATCACTCACTTCTTGCGGGGGACAGGCTCCATGTTTACGGCTTTGTTTTACATTAGGCCCGGCCATGCCTTCAGGCTGAATTAAAGCAGTTTGGTATTTCAAACATGGCTGCTATCATCTGGTGGCAGCAGCAGTTTACACTAATATTTCCCTGGGCCAGTAACAGACAGACACCAAACCCGGCCTGTATTTGAGACCTGCATTTATTTCTTCCTGCTGACTTCACTCTCTGGCTATATATATATATATCAACACACACACACACACACACACACACACACACACACACACTGTATATAGGACATCCCAGGATTGTCTTTTCACTGTTGCAGATAATGCTGATATTTGTAATGCACTATTTAATTAAAATGCAGCAACTGGCCATTTTCGTCTGTGTTATATACCAGTTTTTATGTTTATAACTCTTCATATACATCACAGAAAAATAAGAAATATTACAAATTGAAGGAGACACGTACCATTAAATGTTAGTGAGCAGCCAAATGAGGACGTGTTTGGCATCTCTTTCTCAAACGACAGACTGATCCTTTCTCTTCACTTCCTTTTCCTGTTAGATCCAGTTTTCCCTTACCTCTCAAGACAGTGGTAGACACCTTTGTACAAAATGTTCAGTTTCACAGTCTGACACATGATAAACTCTCATTTTGCAAAACAACAATTAACTTACTTGTTTCTTAAGAAAGTTGTTTTTATTTTTGGCCATGTTTGAGTCCAGAATTGAACTTCAGAAATGTCAATATCTTGCAACCCAAGTAAAGATAATTTACCTGCTTAACTGAACAGAATTATGGGTTTCAGGTGTACTAACACAATTACAAAGATGCCTCCAAATAACCAATTAAAACATGATTAATTAAGGATGAACCAAGAGTTTATCATTAGGACACTATAATGGCTGCTGAAAATTGGGCTTTGCAGTTTAATGTGAGTAATAACAATTATTACCATTATAAATCAGTCATTTCCTGCAGAATAGCCATTTGCAACATTAGTAATGCCTCGGCTATATATTTACATCAATTTAACGCCACCTAAGTAAATAATTGTGTAAATTCTATTCAGTTTTGATTGCCATTGTGTGGTGCTTCAAAACAAGTTTGAAGTTATAACAATATGTAGCATCAGTAAACTTTTAATGTGCCATTTTTTATCAGCTGATACAGTCTTGCTGTCGTTAGATGCCAGGGCATCTAACGCCCCGGTGTTTCTGATCTCTGACTGGTATGTTTAAATCTGACTTCTGATACACACATTTGATACCTATTAGGTGGTTTGTCAGTGATGCCAAACAGGTCTGACTTTCTGTCTGTAGTGTTAAGACAATAAGAAAAGATAAAATGTAAAACTGCTGACAAGTTAGAGAGAGTGAGGGAAGAAAGGAACACAAAACAAATTACAACAAAACAACAAATCCCTGAAACCAAAAAAAAGTATTTCAGAGGGATAAAGACAAAAATGCTTTAATTTGCTAAGCACAAGAACTCACAGTTCAAATGCATTACTAATTTGAATTACATAACAAAGACCTCTGTGAAATTATTCAAAGAACATATTGCTAATTCAATCTGCATTACAAAGCCTTCTGAAATATGTTCAGTGGAAGCTGCTGTTGTGTGTAAACCCAATCCTCTGCTGCTTATTTAATTTCTTTACTTGAACAAATGTTCCTATACAGCCTGAATAAATGTTACTGCCCAAACCCTCAGGAAAGCCATTCAAAGCACGGCATTTAGTTTCAAATGATATGTGGGTTTTGGGTGGAAATTTAATCATTCTTTTCTAGAGTAAATCCTGAACAGTCAACTAACTAAAGATTTGCAATTGCCACCAAATTTGCTGCATTAATCATTTTTGGCTTAGTTGATTTTCTGCCACTTTGCTTGCATGCTGTTTTAGGTCTACATTTTGTGCTTTAAGGCTCATATTTTGCTTTGTTTTTACATATATTTTTTTCCCCTTTATTTCTTTTGTATTTTAAGAAGAGCACAGTAAGTTTGTATAAACTAAGCCCACTTCCAAAAGCAAATTCTCATTGCACAGCACTGATCAGTGATAACGTTATCATTCCCACATTTCTATAAGCCTACATCTCTCACTGTTCCATTATAGAGAGCCTGGATCTAGCTGACCTCAACAATTCTGTGCTGTATCCCTCTATGTGTGAGTGTGAGTGAGTGTGTTGGTGTTATCTCCCACACAGTTATAACAGCTCTTTGGCCCTCGATCAGAAGCCGAGAGCTAAGTGCAAAGCTATCATCGCCGACATAATAGACTTACTTTACACTTTGTGTGTGTCTCCTTGCCCACAGTTATATTCTAGTTTATCATTGATAAATTTATGTCATTGAATCCCCGAAGCCCCACCCCCATAGACACACTCACACACTTACTTACTCAAGCAATTACTCACTCACCTACACTTAAGTAGGATGCATTACGATCATAGACAATATGCCTTGCTAAGCTCTATGACCACTTTATGGGTGAAAAATAAGCACAGGGATGAAGGATGTGGGTCGATGAAGATATGAGTAGATAAAAAATGTCTGACTCATACTTACTGGGTAAAAGTAACAATGAGTCAAAAGCCAAAAGTAATTTGTACAATTTTCCTCTTTGTAGAATTGAGCTTTTATTTGCTGAAGAGTGAGCACTTTTAGCTTGTGAAAATGTTGATTTGTCAGACAAGACAAGCTCCACAGTTTTCTGCTTGTTTCCAAAAAAAAAAAACAAACTCTAAAAATATCATCTATCTATCTATCTATCTATCTATCTATCTATCTATCTATCTATCTATCTATCTATCTTACAAGAGAAGAAATTCTAGAAAAAAAAATATCTTCAACAAATGTGGATTTTAGATTCTAGAAAATACTGTGATCCATTTCTGTTTAAGTCCTTCACACTTGCTCTTTGAACCTCAAAAAATACATGTAAGTATTTTGACTTAACAGGTTTGGCAGAAATGACAAAAATTGTACCTGCCTGATCAATAAATCCAGCACCACCAATGTCAAATTATCTGTTTGTTAGATAAAATGCCAACGAGGAGCGACATAAGTTCTGATCTGCACCCTTTTTGCATCTCCACATTTGCATAATTGAAGTGGATTTAACTGAAGTTCCTCATCAAAGTTTGGTAGCAGAGGTTCTGCTCTCTTCCACTAATCCACTTATCTCAAAGCAGATCTTTTTCACCTCCAGTGCTGCTCCTGTCCAAATCATCCAAATATAGGATCACTGTGCTCCTGTTTGGCTGTATCGCTAAATACTTGCCTCCCACCATCGCTTATACATCTTTTACATCTCAATGCCGACCTCATTCCACTCCCAAAACATCCTAACAACACTCCCACGTTCTAATTTATTTTCTCAAAATATTCCATTGGGGCATCTTCAGCAAGAACTTGAAACTCCAATGCTGTTTTCTATAGAATTACTATAAGTATGAAAATTTCAAAAGCATGTATAAGGTGTAAAAGTGTGTAGGAGTAAGCCCACACAACAAATTGTATAATATAATATAATATCATACCATATATGAATATAAATATTTTTCCTACCGTCCAGACCTCCATTGGTTTCAGTTCATTCCAGTACGCCATTAAAATCAACTTGTAGAGACTTGAAACACACTTGAGATACATAATCTATCACAGCAAACATGATGTCTATTAAGTTTTTTGTTGACATAACGTTATTTAACCGATCTAACACAAAGCTGAACAGAAGAAATATATAAATGTGCACATTAATGCACTGAGGTTACTGTAGACTTATACAATTATCTTACCTTAAACAATTTGTTTTTCACTTTTTGTTGGTTCCAAGATCACATTAAAGGACCATGCCAGTCATCTTGCATGTTTGAGCCTAATACTGTATATTCAGTTTTCATACATGTAACCTTACTGACAATCATTTCCCAAAACATTCTACTGGAACAATGATTTTTTTTTTTTTTTTCCATCCTTCCAGACAGCCATAGGTTTTATTTCATTCTGGTATGCTATTAACATCAACTTGTTGATCCTTGAAACGTTCTTGGGATAGGTAATCCATCATCGTGAACAAGACATATATTCAGGGTTTTTTTTTCNCTTGAAACGTTCTTGGGATAGGTAATCCATCATCGTGAACAAGACATATATTCAGGGTTTTTTTTTCGAAGTTATGTAATTTTAGTGTTTAAGTGTAATAAAAAGCGTGGAGTGAATGTATGTCTCCACTGGGGAATGTAGTCCCAAAAGAAGACCTGTGTTTATGGAAAAATTTCAATGACCGTGACTTCATAAGGCTGCATAACTATTAGCAGCGAAACATGGATTTTTAAGGTGGGTGTATCACTTGAAAATTTGATTTTGAAAGATTAAGAGATTTTGCAAAATATCAGGAAAGCTGAATGATTGTCAGTAACGTAACGTATGAAAATTGAATATATTAGGCTTAAACATGCAAAATGGTCAGTATAGTCCTTTAAAGGTGAAAAAAAAAATGATTTGTCTTGCTTCATGTGTTAAATCGCAAAAACCTGCAATTTCAGTTAAGGGTGTGCACACTTTTGATTGTTACTGTACTTACAGAGCACAGGTTAATATAATTTCAGGGCTACAGTAGTTGTTTTCATAGAAATAACATGAAGTTTAGTAAGTTAAAATTAGATATACAAACTAAAAATGTAGGGGGAAAAGGCTACAACCCTGCTCGTGCATCCGAAAAGCTTCATGAGACAAATTCAATCTCTGTAAATAGAAAACATATAAGATACTTGCTGTATTCTTTTTTTACTGTTCCACTTCCGCTGGTGCAGGAGTCGTGGTGGGTGAGAGATCTCATGAGATCCTATGAGGTATGAGATAGAGCTTACATCACCTGAAAACCTTTTACAGGCAAATCAATAAAAGATTTCACTTTGATTCAACTGTTGACAGGTTGCTAGGAGGGAAGAGGGATCAAGTTATTTCATAACCCTAAAATGTTGTCAGACTCTCAACTCTTCATAATATTTCTTTTTTATCTAAAGTGGCTGGCAGGTTCATGAGAGGGCACGCCATGCAAACTCCCTTGAGCATATGTGTCCCTGCCAAGTGCCCGTGTGTGTGTGTGTCTGTGTATTACACATGCATGCGTGTGTTATAGTGACTCACTTGTTTGAAATGTCACAGGGTTCACTGAGGTTGATGCCTTGTCACATTTTATTTGATTTATTTATTAAATTAAGTCATCTCTTCCCTTAAGACCAATGACTTGCCAGCATGGTGAACAGTTGAAAACCACCACATGCATGTTTTTTTTTTTTTTTTTTTTTTAAAGAGGACCATGAGTTCACAGTCTTTTATTATTATGGATAATATTATGTGGAAACTTATCTGCCTTTTTGAAATAGTCTTTTTGATTACGTCACCTTAAACGCAGAAAGCGGACATGATGGTGGCTGCGTGGAAGATGTGACATAATTGAGACCACAGATGTTGCTTTTTGAAGGTCGCCTGTGACATAAATGTGCCTTCATCGAAGATTCAAAGAGGTGAGGAGGGAAGGCAAAGTACAGTAGGTGTAGAGGAAAGACAAGAGAGAGAAGGACAGGAAAAACAAACAATGGCTTCAAACTCTTTCGTCTTGCAGGCAATGCAGGTAACAGCAATTCTTCCTCTCCGTTAACCCTTTAAAACCGGAGCTGGATGTAGCGTTCACAATGTTTTATAATTGCCATTTCTCAATAAAATGGAGATAATACAAATATCTATGGAAGGCTTAACTTCTCCTAAACAAAATGATCTGAAATATGACATTTTATGACCACTAACTACACGATCTCAAGATAAATGTAACTAAAGCACAAGATAGCCTCCGAGCTAAAGCATTGCTTTGTTGCTTCTCGATTATATAACTTCCGAGGGAAGTTTAAATTTTAAAGTCCTTCTCTGTGATTCCATAGTAGACTAGCAGAGAATTTAATTGATGGGTCGTTAGCCCTATCAACTTTTGTGTAGCTGTGGCAACAGGCATGCTTTCCCTGTGTGTAAAATGTGCTAAAAAGTTCAGTGACGGCTCATGTCCCCTATGTAACTTTCACAATGTTTATAATCAAACCAACAGTGCCAAAAGCCATAACTTGTTTTTTTTCAAGATGTTCAGTCATTCTAAATCTTTCAGCAATTACAGTTTACATGTTAAGCAGCATCACAAAAGTTAATCCAAGGAGCTGGCTTGTTATGTGCCTGAAATAAACATTTAGAAAAATGTATAACTTGAAAAAAAAAAAAAAAAACCTCTGTTCGCCTATATTTTTTAGTGTTTTTATTGTCATTGTTGAACCTGAGAATCTCTAAACTTGAAGCCAACCCATTTTCCTGACATTAAAAAGTAAAAAAAAAAAGGTTTTCTGTCAATTGGCATAAATTAAATGACTCCCTTTATCATACATTCAGAGTAATAAGCTTTTACTTTTGGGTTTGCCATTTAGGCGGAAATTGCTCAGTACCCACTGAGGTAATAAAGGGTTAATCAACAGCAACTCTCTTTTCACTGCCTCCATGTTTTGTTGTGAATGACTGAACCAGAAACTACTTCTAGTCCCATTGGGTTTGTTTTCATGTTTGGGGGCAGTTAAAAGCAGCTTTGTCCTAGAGCGCCACCAAAAGTTCCGGAGTTAAAGCATGCAGCTGTCATGAAAGCTTGAGAACCATGAATGCCAGGAGACCATACAGTCCATTTAGGAGTAGTCAAGACTGCAAGGTGTTAGGTTTAAATCAAGTTTATTTGTGTATTCAAAACACAGACAGACAGGCAGACAGACACAGAAACCAGCAGAAAGACAGACCATGAAACCAGTCATTTGTTATGCCAACCATAGAAATCACTATAATATTCCTTTAATATTTCTACTGTGTTTTCTTAAGCCTCACAGCTAAAAATGTGACATTTAACCTCCATCTGATTATTCCATCTTGAGTAAATGCTGCCATCTTTAAAAAACAAACAAACAAACAAACAAACAAACAAAAAAACACTTAGTTCTCCTCTATGCCTTCAAATTGCCTCATTTAAAGTGTGTTGTTTCAAAAAAAAAAAAAAAAAAAATTCAGGGATGAATTCCTCAGTAGATATGTTTACTAATCATAAATGAAGAAAAGTTTAATTTGTGGTGGCAGCTCTGGCCACTGTCATGGAAATGGCAACGTTTTTATCCTCCAGAAATGCTAAATTAATGATCTTGCAAACATTTTGTCCTTTTTTTCTTCACCATCAGCAGTCGAATGTTGGGTTTACAGGCTGGTGAATATATTGAATATTTAACAAATTTAAATATATATATATATATATATATATATATATATATATATATATATATATATA